>CM044561.2:28127664-28257664 GCA_024416835.2 Perccottus glenii | reverse complement strand
AGTTTAGAGTCAACTCTGAGTCTGTTCACTCTGAGTTCAGCTGAAGGGAAGAAAGTCATTATTAATGGAGCAAAGAAAAGAGGAGTAATACCATGTGACTGCAGAAACTTAATTCAGGTAGAAAATATTTTTAATATCAGGATTTATTTTATATTTCAAATAGAGACAGGACTTTTGTTGCATTTCGATGACATCAGGTTTATGTAGCTGACGTCCCTCTTCTGGTCCTGGCAGCAGAGGAAACACAAGCCTCTTGAAAGGGTTACCTGTACAAGGATAAAGTAACTCACAGGACATCAGGGCACATCAACAAGGAAGGAATATTAACAAAAAAAAGGAGATGGGTAGAAAGACTTGAGACTCAGCCACTGTAGCAGTAAGCCTTTGTCTGAGATGATTTATTAGACAATGCAGTCAAAACAAAGCCTGTGCTACACATAGAGTTCATTTTCAACTCCTGTCCCTGCTGGGACTTTTTCTACGAGCCAGTACATTACAATCTACATAATAACACAGACTAGTTCCATTCAAAATATACCTTATACTTCAGTTGCAATAGTCTGCCATGTTTCCAGAGTTCACAGGAAACTTAAACTTGTTCTTGTCATTTTAGAAATTCATTTCAGCTACAAACATCAGGACAAAAAGCTGACACATGCTGTATTTTTTAATCCTTGACAGGTTTATATTTCAGTCTGTAGCAGCACTTTTTGTTTTCAGAGTGTAACACTGCTGACTGCTCTGGAGAGCCGAGGAAAACTCCAACAATAAACATCTCCCAGAAAAAAGAAAAAAAAAACTTTCCTGTAATTATCCCTTCTTCAAAAAAAGTAATTATCCTTTGCTCTCATTGACTTTTTTTAACTTCACCAAAAACGTCCAGAGTCTTCCAGAGTCGTCTGATTTATGCAAATTTGTTTTTTAAAAAATGTGTCAGACCTTTCTGAAGGAGCAGACCCTGCAGAGATACGGCGTTTTCCTCATGTCTCCAGATCAGTGGAATCAGATTTCTTCAGTGGTTTCTTCTGCTGAGTCTGTTCTCCAGAATAATGTGGTCAGCACAGTCAGAGCGAGCAGCCACAGACCGACTGACAAACCCCTGACGCAGCACTAAATCTCCCTTTTTACATTTAGTTTTAATCACTTATCCTGGATGCCTCAGGCTTTCAGGGTTCTTACACATCCCCAAAAATCCAGATTTAAAATACAATATAAAATAAATGAAGACGTCCAAATGACAAAGAAACTATTTTGTTTTGAAAAGTTTCAGCTCCTCACATTTTTCAGGCTAAGTTTGAAACTCGACTGGCTGTGTGTGTTCTTGGGAAGTTTGATCCTCTAAGGCTTTTTATGCTCCAGTCTAAATGTAAAAAGCCACATTTGTTCAAAATCTATAAATCTATTTCCTGCCGCGCGTTTGCGGTCACGCTCTCGGTTTATTGCTGCTCACTGACAGTTGTTAAAATTCCCTCTACACTGTGTTTTTGTCTCCTGCTTAAGAGCAAAAAAAATAAACTAAATCAATTAAAAACAACACACTAAATAGTTTCATATTTTAATGAAGTGAGCAGACTCTTGTAGACTGTGTGTGTTTTAATTTAATTTTCATAAACACACTCTTTGTATAGTAGGCTCTGGGATTACCTGCTGCTGTTCACAAAGCCTGGACATGTGGCAAATGGAAGTTAATGTTGTTGGAGAGTAATCTTACTCAGGACTGATCGTAAAAGCAAAGTCTTAATAATAAACTCACAATTGACCAGAAAGTGACCGATTTAAAAGTGTTTGAAAAGTAGAATCTTTTGGAGAGTCTGATTTTCAGGCCTTCACGACAGGTCTGTGTGCACGTCACTGTTAGAGACAGACGAGGACCTTTTAACAACACGACGAACCAAACGCCCGAGACGTCAGTCGGGTGTTTTTTAGATTCAGCAAATCCTTTTGTACTGCCCCTGGAAGTCCTGCTCAAACCCACACAGACCAGACTTATTCTTTGTATATCATTTTTTGTAAGACAGCCGGCCAGGCTACTTTAAACTTTTATTTTACCTTTTGCTTAATATTTACAGCCTTTGATATATTATTAACAATTAGACAAGATTAGAATATTTTCAGCTAAACTGAATAGATCTAGTGTGATTCATGTGACGAGAGATGTGTTGAAAGGTTGTCCCTGACTTCTCTCGTCTCTGACAGGATAAGACCAGCGCTCTCAGTTTGAGTAACGTGGCCGGGATCTTCTACATCCTGATCGGAGGACTCGGCCTGGCCATGCTCGTGGCTCTGGTCGAGTTCTGCTACAAATCCCGCATCGAGTCCAGGAGGATGAAGGTGAGTGACTGGAAGTGTGTGTCTAAAACCTGAAACCTGTTCAAATCCAACTAAAACCTGTTCAAATCCAACTAAACCCTGTTCAAATCCAACTAAAACCTGTTCAAATCCAACTAAACCCTGTTCAAATCCAACTAAAACCTGTTCAAATCCAACTAAAACCTGTTCAAATCCAACTAAAACCTGCTCAAACCCAACTAAAACCTGTTCAAATCCAACTAAAACCTGTTCAAATCCAACTAAAACCTGTTCAAACTCAACTAAAACCTGTTCAAATCCAACTAAACCCTGCTCAAACTCAACTAAAACCTGTTCAAATCCAACTAAAACCTGCTCAAACTCAACTAAAACCTGTTCAAATCCAACTAAAACCTGTTCAAATCCAACTAAAACCTGTTCAAATCCAACTAAAACCTGTTCAAATCCAACTAAAACCTGTTCAAATCCAACTAAAACCTGTTCAAATCCAACTAAAACCTGTTCAAATCCAACTAAAACCTGCTCAAACCCAACTAAAACCTGTTCAAATCCAACTAAAACCTGCTCAAACCCAACTAAACCCTGTTCAAATCCAACCAAAACCTTTTCAAATCCAACTAAAACCTGCTCAAACCCAACTAAAACCTGTTCAAATCCAACTAAAACCTGCTCAAACCCAACTAAACCCTGTTCAAATCCAACTAAAACCTGTTCAAATCCAACTAAAACCTGCTCAAACCCAACTAAACCCTGTTCAAATCCAACCAAAACCTGTTCAAATCCAGCTAAAACCTGTTCAAATCTAACTAAACCCTGTTCAAATCCAACTAAAACCTGTTCAAATCCAACTAAAACCTGTTCAAATCCATCTAAAACCTGTTCAAATCCATCTAAAACCTGTTCAAATCCAAATAAAACCTGTTCAAATCCATCTAAAACCTGTTCAAATCCAAATAAAACCTGTTCAAATCCATCTAAAACCTGTTCAAATCCAAATAAAACCTGTTCAAATCCAGCTAAAACCTGTTCAAATCCAGCTAAAACCTGTTCAAATCCAACTAAAACCTGTTCAAATCCAGCTAAAACCTGTTCAAATCAAACTAAAACCTGTTCAAATCCAACTAAAACCTGTTCAAATCCAGCTAAAACCTGTTCAAATCCAACTAAAACCTGTTCAAATCCATCTAAAACCTGTTCAAATCCAAATAAAACCTGTTCAAATCCATCTAAAACCTGTTCAAATCCATCTAAAACCTGTTCAAATCCATCTAAAACCTGTTCAAATCCAGCTAAAACCTGTTCAAATCCAACTAAAACCTGTTCAAATCCATCTAAAACCTGTTCAAATTCAAGTAAAACCTGATTAAATCCGTCTAAATCCTGTTAATTCTTCACTAACAGTGAAGTCACTAATCTCCAGCTCACCTCTGTTGTACTGGACCAAACCATAACCATGTCCAGATTTTTCTGTTCGTTGATTGTGTCCAACTCCAGTCGCTATAAGTTTATTGCTATCAGTTTTTTCTTGATTGTAAATGTGATTTAAAGTTGTATTTTCCGTTGCCATGGGACGTCACTGTCATTTAAAACTCCACTCAAACTCCTGCTGCTGTAAACCTCGAGCTCATTACAGAGCGCAGCAGTTTAAAGTCAGACTCTGAGTCATTAGAGACATTTTCTCTGCGGTCAAACACTATTAGTTTGTTTCTCATCTCGAATGGACTTTACTTATTCTCCTCACACTTTGTCTTCTCTGCACAAAGAGCGGACGTGAAAACCATCGCTGACACGAGCAGGGTTTCATCAGGCGGTCCCCTGCCGATGTGCTCTCAGAGACTCTGGAGATTCATAATCAATACAGAACAGTGCGCTCTCCGGGAATTGGTTCACCTCCATGAAAATTACAGTTCTTTTATGTTCTTTCAACGTGAAGAGGTCTCTGTCTCAGCTGCAGGCTTTTCAAAACCCCTGCACACTTTGAGTCAAACTTTAAATCTGCTGATGTTTTTAATTCTTGATTATTTAAAAAAAATATTTTTTTTTCAAACAATTTTATTAGATTTTTTTGTCTTGCTACTAACCTTAAAATGTAATTCTAATGTTATTATTATAGATTATTATTTTTGCCAATACAAAAAAACAAGAAGAAAGCAGCAGCAGAGCATTAGCCTCAGCCTCAACAGTTTAGTTTGAATACTTTTTAGTTCTCCATAAACCATTTCTAATATAATTTCCACTGCACACAAAGCCTCCTGAAAAGTGCGCTGACCTCGTGGCTAATTTACATAAATCCACAAAAGTATGCAGCGCCGCAGAGACACTACGCTCTTCCTGTTGATCACTTTCCTCTAAACCACAGCACTTCTGAGGTATTATGACTCTTTCTCTGAGGATTATTAGTGTTTGGAGCTGCTCTGGAGCTAACAGCATTAGCCACAACGCAAGGTCAGAGCAAATGTTTTTTCAGTTAAATGTGATTTAACAATATGTTTATTTTTAACATCGTCTAAAATTAGAATTTATTTGATAAATCGCCCAGCACTAGTTTCTCTCTTCAGTTTTTAAAAGTTGTCATGACAACAGGAGGCCTCAATCCCTAAGAGTCTAATGCATTTATTCATTTACATTTATTCATTTAGCTGACGCTTTTATCCAAAGCGACTTACATTGTTCTAATGTAATTACCAGTGTTACAGTCACTGGAGGCAAGGTGGGTTAAGTGTCTTGCCCAAGGACACAACGACAGTATGAACTGTGAGGAGAGCGGGAATCGAACCTACTACCTTCCGGTTGAAGGACGACTGCTCTACCCACTGAGCTACTGCCGCCCCTAGTAGTAGCTAATGCCCCGGCAGCATTAGCTACTACTAATGCTGCCGGAATAGACCGACGAAAGCTAATGCAACAAGATGCATCGATGAGGTCTAATTTTTTAATTTAATAAACTATGCATTAAACAAGGCTCTATATAGATATATATAGGAGATCTATCAGATATCTGTTGGAGGCTAACCACGGTTTCTATTTGAAATATGATGTTTAATTATATAAATGGAACAGATTTTGTTGCTAATTTGAAAGAAAAGTAAAGTATATGTCAAATCCTTACGCCTGGGGAGAAGCTGTCAGACCTTGATGTTTGAACAGAGTCCTACAGTCAGGCTTTAAGAAGAACGATGGCTCTTTTTAAAGTGAAACTAATGATGTGGATCCACAGTTAATATCTCGTATCGAGCCGCGGAGACTCCCATAATCCCTTGCTGCCTGTTGAGTGACATCAACAGTCGTCAGACAGATTGGAACAAATAAATCCCAGGTTTATTCATTTACAGCCACAGCTTTCACAGCCTCAGCGAACACACATCTGAACAGTCCCTGGAGAAGCTCAGTGTAACCTCAGACAGGAAGCAGATCCGTCTGGCCTCACCTGTCAGTCTGCCTTTGATAAACGTCGGATTTGGTCATATTTAAAGTCTACATCTTGTTCTGCGAGTCGGGTTAGCATCTGCAGGGCTGAACAGACACTTTTTATGGTTTAGGTTTTCAGATTTAGGTTTGATTAAGACTTGCCACAGAAACATGATATTTCAGATGAATATAAGAAATATAAAAGTGAGTAAAATAAAGTATAATGGCTGTGTCTGAAACCATGCCCTCGTCTCTAACCCTCAGCCTCTCTCTAGTGCAGCTCTATAAAAAGGACTATAAAGTGCACAGTTAATGAGCGGCTTCAGACACACACACAACACACTCTGTCACCGTTAGTTATGTGACTCCATCCATCTTCTACCGCTGATCCGGGGCCGGGTCGCGGAGGCAGCAGTCAAAACAGAGACGCCCAGACTTCCCTCTCCCCAGACACTTCCTCCAGCTCTTCCGGGGGATACCGAGGCGTTCCCAGGCCAGCCGAGAGACATAGTCCCTCCAGTGTGTCCTAGATCTTCCCAGAGGTCTCCTCCCAGTGGGACATGCCCGGAACACCTCCCTAGGAGGGCGTCCTGGAGGCATCCGTAACAGATGCCCGAGCCACCTCAGCTGGCTCCTCTCGATGTGGAGGAGCAGCAGCACTACTTTGAGCTCCTCCCTGACAAAGGGCAGCCCAGCCCGAAGTCCAACATGCACCGGGAACAAGTCTGACTTACTGCAGGCAATGCGAACCAAGCTCCTGCTCGGGACCGAACACCCCTCAGCAAAGGGCCCCGGTGCACCCCCGACAGGGCGCCACGAGGGACACAGTCTAAAGCCTAATCTAGATCCACAAAACACATGTGGACTGGTTGGGCAAACTCCCATAAACCCTCCAGCCCCTGGAGAGGGTATAGAGCTGGTCCATTGTTCCACGACAGGGACGAAAACCGCATTGTTCCTCCTGAATCCGAGGTTCAACTATCGGTCACATTCTCCTCTCCAGTACCTGGCTTAGACTTTCCCGGGGAGGCTGAGGAGTGTGATCCCTCTGTAGTTGGAACACACCCTCCGGTCCCCCTTCTTGAAAAGAGGGACCACCACCCCGGTCTGCCAGTCCAGAGGTACTGTCCCTGATCGCCACGCGATGTTGTAGAGGCGTGTCAACCAAGACAGCCCCACAACATCCAGAGACTTGAGGTACTCAGGGTGTATCTCATCCACCCCCGGTGCCTTGCCACCGAGGAGCTTCCCAACTACCTCAGTGACTTCGGCCCGGGTGATGGACGAGTCCACCTCCGAGCCCTCGGCCTCTGCTTCCTCAGTGGAAGACTTGTCGGTGGGGTTGAGGAGATCCTCAAAGTATTCCTTCCACCGTCCAACAATATCCCCAGTTGAAGTCAGCAGATTCCCACCTCCACTGTAAACAGTGTTGGCAGGGCACTGCTTCCCCCTCCTGAGGCGCCGGACGGTTTGCCAGAATTTCTTCGAGGCCGACCGATAGTCCTTCTCCATGACCTCACCGAACTCCTCCCAGACCCGAGTTTTATCCTCAACAACCACCCGGGCTGCAGTGCACTTTTCCTCAGGAGTCCCATGAGCCAACCAGGCTCGATAGGTCTCCTTCTTCAATCTATTTGTAATTTTGTTTATTTATTATTAATGTTGTTAAGCACCTTGGTTCAATCTGTGGTTGTTGGAAGGCGCTATACAAGTAAATATTTTTTGATTGATTGGTCCATTCACAGAACACTGCACGGGTTCAGATACGGGGCGTTCCTCTTAATCATGCCCCTCCAGGTGTCACTGTCGCTGCCCACGTGAGCGTTGAAGTCCCCCAGTAGAACGACGGAGTCACCGGTTGAAGCACTTTCCAGCACCCCTCCCAGAGACTCCAAGAAGGCCGTGTACTCTGCACTGCTGTAAACGGCCCGTAAACACAAACAACAGTGAGAGACCTATCCCCGACCGAAGACGGAAGCGACCGTCTCGTTCACCGGGCCACCGCCTCTCACTGCAGGAAACTCAGAGAAGTACAGAGTCCAGCCTCTCTCAAGGAGTTGGGTTATATAGATGATAGAGAGGATCACTCGGGCACTCAAACCCCTCCACCACAATAAGGTGGCGGTTCAAGGACGGGGTCATGTGACTCTAGCGTACTAATGTAATAAAAACTGAATTTTGCTGATAAAAGACTTCTGTAATTAATCCCAACACTTTACTGACATAAGTATTAATAGAAACACGCTTATGTGTTTTATTCAACAACTCTTTTAACGACTGTTTAATGCCTCAAGAGGAAATGTCTCATATGTTCGTCTGTACGAGCTCAGGTTTACAGAACATCTGTGATTTCATCTGAACGGTTTATTAAAAACTATTTTTACAGTTTCAAGAGACCCATAGGTTGGTCCTTTTTAACAGAGACATTATATACATAGCCACATTGGCCGAATGGTGAATATAACAACTAAATTCCCTAAGACCTGGTTTGGATTGTGCGCTGGTTGGATCTACGAGAAACAGCAAGAGCTAATTTAGCTCAAATCTAACACTACTTGTTTACCTCTTCAGTCAGCTGAGAAGCTCAGTGTAATATGGAGGCACCAATGCAGCATCTAATGTCCATGAGTTTAGCTTTTTTCTTCACTAGGGCTATTTAGGGGCTCAGTGGCTCAGTGAACACAGAGAAACTATGATTGTTTGCTTTTAAAAACTGAACCTAATGAACACTGCAGAAGTGAGTTTATCTGAGACTGGCACTTTGGTCTTAACACTGTCCTTCTGTTTCTTGCAGGAGTTGATTGATGCAGCCATGATGAGCACCAGCCTCAGTGGCATGGCGCCCGGAGGAGGAGGGGCTCTGGTGGCGGGGAGTCTGGCTGCGTCGGGAGCTCCGGGTCTGGGCGGAGAGAACGGCCGTATGATGTCGCACGACTTCCCCAAAGCTGGAGCTCAAGGTTTACCGTGTATGAGCAAAGGAGCCGGCCTGGGACTGTCCTCTACGGGCATGTGATCACAGAGCAGCCGCCTGATTGGATGATGTTAACCTGTCTGTCTCAAAAAGTGTTTATTTATAAACCAAGAAGAAGGACAAAACACAGGAGCAGAACCACAGAGCGGCAACAAACCCAGACAAAAACATAAACAGGACATAAACAGTTTTTCTATAAGCGCTGTCTCAAACTAAACCAACCTCCTTCTGCAATAAATCCGCCGAGGAGGAAACACAAGAGGGACTTATTTTCTAAAAAACACCAATTATTGCTCCTTTCTTGTTATTTTTTTTTTTTTTTCAGCCGTAAATCACCATTAAAATCCACTGAGTAGAACCTTGTTTGAGCTGGAGCTTTTTAAACTGATGGACACAAAAGGAGAGGACTGTGGGTAATTGTTTATGGCCATTTAATCACTGACTTTGTGTTATTTACACAGAATATAATTAGATTTCTTGCATGAGTTTTGCTTTAGTTTGATTTGTGGACATGTTTACCTTCTGGGATGTCCTAAATTTGATCATATACAATGTTTTAACCTTCAAATTTTACATATGCAATGCTCTCTATATATATGTTTTTGTAATGAAAACAGACACAAGGTGAAGTGGAAAAGCCATAACAACACCTATTAATATATCTTGGCCAGTCATCAATTCTTTTTATTTGCAAATATTATAGTATTTTGGGATTTTCAGGACATTGTATTAGGATTATAGGATTGTCTCAAGAAGACAAACCTAAACTTAACCTTTCTAAACGGTTATGATTGATCTGAACTAGATTTTTTAAAAGTGGAAATTGCTTTGAAAGGATTACAAACCCATTACCTTTTGCAAAGTAAGAATGCAATCTTAGTCAAGAATTACAAGGAGAAAAACAGGTTCATGCTCTTTGTGTTTTTAAAAGTAGTTAAAAGTTACTAATGCACTGTCAAAGGGGGTTATGAGGGGGTCATGAGGTTTTTCTGGTGCAGTTTAGGAAAACCGGTTTATGGCCAAACGGCGTATTGTAATAGGAATGATCTGTGGAAATACAAGACTATAAGAAAGGCTTTATTTTCAAGGATTTTAAAAGATGAAAATGTTGGGCACATACCAGAAGCTTTGGCCAATCACTCAACACGTTCAACACCTGCAGACCTCGCAGCTGGAGTTGTAGGGTTTACAGCACGAGAGAAAACCCAAGTACTGTGTCCGCTCGGCCTGATGCTGTGTTCATGTGTCTTTAGTATTTCATAGCACTGAGACGTTGATAAAAAAAATAACATTAAACTTGACTTGTTTGTAGCCTTGAATCCTAATCTACCCGGCTGATTTGTTCAGTTATTCATCGAGTTATTAATAAATCTTAACAGTAACACATTGTCTTAGTGAGTCGTAAACACAACAAACTGAGAACAACACGTTTATCACTCTGTAACTGCTGCGTCCAACAGCACTTGAACACATCAAAAGCTACATTCAACTTGTTCTTCTAAACTTTTTACTTTTCATGAGAGAGCACAACAGGAAGTCCAATGGCAGCGTGGCCATATATCTTCTATATATACTGAGTATATATGTGTCCTCGTTGGTCTCTGAACTATTCGTCTTGTTCTGTTTACGTGTGTGACTCTGAGCTGCTGTCCGGCTCAGGAGCTTCTCAGTGCTGTGTTGGCCTTAACTAAACTTGCAGCAGTAATCCCACAACAAACCGCATTATCCAGGTGTGTTACTCCGATTCAGGGAAATTTAAATGACTGCCCCTTTCAGTCGGAGTTAAAACTCTGATTATAATCAGACTATCATTAGGCAATAATTCGTTTTTATTTCCCTGCAGTAAACGTACTGACACGAAATGGTAAACGGATGCATTTATTTAGTGCTTTCATACCATCTTTAGATCATGTTACTATTTACTCACACACTCACTCTCTGGTGCCACAGCTGTCCTGGGCCAGACTGTCCTGGGCCAGACTGTCCTGGGCCAGACTGTCCTGGGTCTAACTGTCCTGGGCCAGACTGTCCTGGGCCAGACTGTCCTGGGTCAGACTGTCCTGGGCCAGACTGTCCTGGGCCAGACTGTCCTGGGCCAGACTGTCCTGGGTCTAACTGTCCTGGGCCAGACTGTCCTGGGCCAGACTGTCCTGGGCCAGACTGTCCTGGGTCTAACTGTCCTGGGCCAGACTGTCCTGGGCCAGACTGTCCTGGGTCAGACTGTCCTGGGTTAGACATTCCTGGGCCAGACTGTCCTGGGCCAGACTGTCCTGGGCCAGACTGTCCTGGGCCAGACTGTCCTGGGTCAGACTGTCCTGGGTCAGACTGTCCTGGGTCTGACTGTCCTGGGTCTGACTGTGCTGGGTCTGACTGTCCTGGGTCTGACTGTCCTGGGCCAGACTGTCCTGGGTCAGACTGTCCTGGGTCAGACTGTCCTGGGTCAGACTGTCCTGGGTCTGACTGTCCTGGGTCTGACTGTGCTGGGTCTGACTGTCCTGGGTCTGACTGTCCTGGGTCAGACTGTCCTGGGTCAGACTGTCCTGGGTCAGACTGTCCTGGGTCTGACTGTCCTGGGTCAGACTGTCCTGGGCCAGACTGTCCTGGGTCTGACTGTCCTGGGTCTGACTGTCCTGGGTTAGACTGTCCTGGGTCTGACTGTCCTGGGCCAGACTGTCCTGGGTCTGACTGTCCTGGGCCAGACTGTCCTGGGCCTGACTGTCCTAGGCCAGACTGTCCTGGGTTAGACTGTCCTGGGCCAGACTGTCCTGGGCCAGACTGTCCTGGGTCTGACTGTGCTGGGTCTGACTGTCCTGGGCCAGACTGTCCTGGGTCTGACTGTCCTGGGTCTGACTGTCCTGACAGCCATACCAACAGCACCAACAGTCTGTACGTTTGCCCAAGGACACAACGTCAGTCCTGTCAGCTCTGGAAAGCAGGGCCCGAACTGTGTCATCCAAAAACACCTAATGGGCCACTGCGCTGCTATTGGTTGACACTGATGTCAACAAGGAAGTAATGGTGGATAATGGCTACCATTTAAATCTTCACCCCTCCCACTGAGGGACATAAACTCTTCTGTTGAACAAACCCACGTCCAGATGCCTTTGTTGAAACCTTTTATTGAATATGTCCATGTTCCAACAACACGCCATGATGCATTTTAGAGAATAGGTCAAATTTAAACTTGAGTGTTGCATTTAGGGTAAGTCAGGAAAAGAGAATCTGGGATTTTAATAAGAAATAGACATTGCAATTTCGATCTTTTCAACACTCACTGCTTGTTATTATCTGAAGAAAAGTCTTGTTAGGCCATGGAAATAATACACTATAGTGGGCTTTGTTAAATTTCCCATTGGCCTCTCGACTGGGCTTTAATCACTAGTTTGAACAAATTATAGGCACATTTCTCTCATGCTGTATTTGTATCTGTCAGTTCAGATTCACACAGTGTGTCTAGACACGCCTCCGTCTACATTACCTAAGTTAAACTCACTTTATTCATTTGGTTCAATGCATTAGAAAACAAGAGTGTTCAGGTAAAAGAGAGGAATCTGCTTTTGGGAAAACAAAGCAGGTGATGTGGTGGAAACTAACGTATAAAGTATATCAACTTTAATTTATTTTGCAGACTTTGAGACACATTTGGTCTCTTCTACATTAATGTTACACATCTGATATTTAGAAATGCACAGATTTTTATAGTTAACTGAATAATGTGTTGTAAAGTCGCAGTGTCATGATTTTGATATTTTTGGCAGATGTAATCATAAAGTAGAAAAGATTATGATGATGTCAAAACTTTAGTGAAGAAAGTGAATGAAACTGCCTTTTAAAGCCATTTTTCCACTGTTTGGTAGAAGTAGGGTTAGAAATAGGGTTAACAGGGTGAAGATCCTGTTTTTGGGATTTGATGAAGAGGAACTTGCAGAAGAACTCCAGTTATAAAAGAAATGGTGACTCTCAAAAGTTCTTTAGTTACTTTTTAGAGTGTTGTCTCTTCTGAAGGTCCGATCTAAGAACTCACAAACTGTTACACTCTGTTAGGTTCAGAAACTGTTTCTACAGTTTTTAAAACTTTCCCTGTCTTCACTGTCGTCATGACAACGGGGGGGTGTGTCTCCTGTAGACAGTGTTTACTGCGGAGGCTCCTTTTACAGTTGATCTGCAGAAATATAATAATCAGACGTCTTATTATTAATATAGAGTTAATACAGTAATGTTTTAAATCCTTTTCAGACTCTTTAGAAAACGTTCTGTCGTAGAGCAGGAAGAAAAGTAGAGCCATACACAACAGAAAACAACATACTACCCGACCATTCTCTCTTCTTCATCAGTTTAATTATTTGTGACTTCCTGTTGCTTTGGTCTAAAGTCTGAACAATCTCTAAACAGTTTTTACAGATGAACCACACCTTGGTTCAGTTTGGTCCAGACCGAGTCCAAAGAGCAGCTGTTTGGTCTGAACCACGTCCTGGAGCTTTCACCTGAAGGTTCCAACCAAACGGAGAAGTCTTAAAGTCTGAACGTAACAGAGAAAGATTAAACTTTAAAACACTAGTCGTAGCTCGTGCCTGAACAACCCTGGACCAATCAGTGGAAATGTAGCTCTTACTTTTTGCACTGACCTCTGTTTGTGTTCGACTGGCAGCATGAAGCTAACTCAGAGCTGTGTTTTTGGTTTTTACGATGGTTACTCGTTTTTCTCCTGATGTCTCTGAATTAAACACTCAACCATTTCTATAATGTCTATTACAAGGTCACGTTTGTATTATATGAATGATATGCTTATCATTACTGTTTATTATTTTATTTAATGAGCTAACTCTATTTAATAAAAAAAAATCTAATATGCACTTTTTCTAGTCTGTTCTTAAATATCAGGATTTGTTAAAATGAAAACACTGATATATCTTACTTCAGGGACTTTATTCTAAAAAAGGGTGTAGTTTTATAAGAAACTTTGAGAGTTTCAGTTTCAGTGACCGACTATAATCACTTCAAACGGCAGTGTGTCCAAATATAAACCTCTCAGACATAAACAGGTCTACATCAAAAAAAATAAATAAAACTCTAGGTAATAGCTTCAGCTCGGGTTCATATTTAGAAATCATTATGTAATGATGTGTAAACGATGTTCATAATGTAATCAGAACACCAACAGGTCATCCTTCTCCAAATGTTTTCAGTTTTACACTAGATCTGTCACATATTTGTGTTTCTGAAGACTTCCTGAAACGAATGAAGCAGGACGTGAGACTTATATAAATGTGATCGCTGAGGGATAAGGGTTGGAATATTGAGTTAAAGTTTATTAACTGTGGAATTAAAGCTAAATGAACACGTCCAGAGCTCTGTAGCGACACAACCACAGCTAACACAGCTAAGCAGTAGCTTCGTTCGTAAAGCTGGATGTGAGGGAACACAGAATATTTAGGAGCATCCAGAAGTGAAAATACTAAAACGGCGGCTTCAACCCTTTTTGTATCTGACCATGCCCTTTTAACAGACTGACTCTCAGACTGAGTTAAGAGTTAAATCTATTCAGAAACAACAGGATCACATGAACAAAAGAGGAGCCAGATCCAGTCCAAAGGTCCTGGTCCTGATTTAAGAGGAGTTCTCCCACAAAGCCCCGACTGCAGTGGAAACATGTGCCACTTTAATGAAAAAAGCACATGGCTAAAAGCAAATATCCGTATTAATTTCACATTAATGCAGAGCTAAAAGTGAAAATGCCTTGTCCTCCTGTGGCTTTATCGTTGTGTTGATTTTTTTTCCAAAGCATCCTGTACATTTCTGTAGAACTTATTTTCTTTTTCTGCTGCTGGGACTCGAGCAGTTCTAGTCTCTTCAGGGCAGACAGTCTCCGGCTCATTACTTCCCCGGCTCAGAAGGTGGACAGAGACAGACGGCCCTGAAAACTAAGCCCACAATTAGCCCCACAAAGCTGTTGATCAGGACTTTGTGGGCCATTACTTCCACTGTCGGGAAAAGAAGAGGAGCAGGATGAAGATCCCTGAAGGACGAGCCACGAAGCACCAGGCCTCACAACGGATCATACACAAGTGAGAAATAAAACTGAACATTCAGCGCTTTAAACGAGGTACACTTCACACAACATTGACACATTCCTCAATTAAATCTGTGCCTGGATTTTATTTTAATGACATTTAAATGTTTTTCATGCTTGTTTTATTTGCCTTCAACTATTTTTTTAGGACTTTTCATGCAGCGTCAGTGTCATTTATCCAACCTGAACTCAAGGACATAGAGCCTTCTCAAACAAAAGGACAGAAACATATTCTGCATTAACTCATGTTCATGTGTGTGCTGTCAGTGAGTGGGTAGAGAGTAGGCTACACCAGCTGAAGGCTTCAAGCAGAAAGTCAGTGTTCACCGGCTTCACAGGTGAGCTTTTGGTAAAAATACAGATTTAAATTGAGGACAGTCCTGTTTTCAGTTCCTTTAATCCTAAATTTCTTTACACACTTGTCCATTTTCTCCTCAAAAAGTTTCTCAAAAATGTATGTTTGCTATTGTTAGCCATTGATTGGTCTCGTATTTACAGATCTTTAAAGTTTTTATTCACTAATGCAGAACACATTTGTTTTTTTGTTGGTAATTTTAACACATACCTCCCACCTTCTCACCAGCTGTTCAGTTATTGTTTATGCAAAAGTTAGAGTGTGCTGGAACCAACACTGCGTGGGCACAGATCACAGTAATCCTTCTGAAAGACGTCTCCAGTGTCCACACATTCATGTTCAGGGCTTAGAGGCTCACACGACAAACACAAAGACGAGCCGTGGGACAAATTATGGGTCGGTTATCAAGAAGCATCTGTCGGATAAAAAGAGAAGTCACTCGAGTCGTTGTGCTGCTGCCACAGGAAGAAAATGTCCAAACTGGAGCGGATTATGAGGCGACTGTAAGCTGAAGGCTGTCAGGGAAAACTCAATAGAAGCCAATCAAAGCATAAAAAATGTAATTATGTTTTTTACATCGACTTGTTGCAGCAGAGGGTTTTTAAAACCAGTGACGGATTTAGAGTCGCAGTCATAATTAGATCGTTGTGTGTTGAAGAGAGTGGAAATAACAGGACATTATAAATGAAAGTGTCACAGTTAAAAGTGTTTGATTGTACTTTAAATTCAAAGGATTAGTAAAGGCCTCTTGAACATTTTTTTTTTATATTTGCTTAGACTCTAAAGTCAGAATAAAAGCACCTTGAGATGTTAAAGATGGTTTAACATTTGAACATTGAAGGATGGATTTGCACATGTTCTGTTCTTCTCTGGAGTTTATAGTTCTGGAGATTGTGTGGAAACATTAGACACATCATAGACCTAACTTAAGACAGAGCGAGCGTCTCCTGAGTGTTCGAGTGCACCAGGTGAGCCCCCACTGCACCTCACATTGTTTACAACCAGTCCAACGTGGTCCCCTCAGAGGTGGGGGCCGGAGCCTGTCCCAGCAGCAGTGGGCCTCAGGCGGAGTTACCCAGGACAACATGGACCATCCCCTGCACTGGGCTCTAGAACAACAGAGAGTGGACGTCTGAGATCAGGTTTCATTTTTAACTTATTGAATCCTAGCAACTGCAGTTTCCTTTGGTTACAAATAAAATTTTGAATTCATTTGCTTTATTAAGTCATGTGACTATGAGTCATTCAAACGCTGATGAAGAGGTACAAGGTTATTATCCCTTTTCACAACAGCAATTCAACTTGTTCAGAGCAAAACAATCCAACATTTTGTCACGTCAAGGTTACATTATTAAACCGATGTGAGCAGTTTTGTCAAAGAAAACAGGAAAACTACTACTACTACTACTTCCCTTACTCGTTACTCATTACTCATTACTCCTTACTCCTTACTCATTACTCGTTACTCGTTATTCCTTACTCATTACTCGTTACTCGTTACTCATTACTCGTTACTCATTATTCCTTACTCATTACTCGTTACTCGTTACTCGTTATTCCTTACTCCTTACTCGTTACTCATTATTCCTTACTCGTCACTCATTACTCGTTACTCGTTACTCGTTATTCCTTACTCCTTACTCGTTACTCGTTACTCGTTACTCATTACTCGTTACTCATTATTCCTTACTCATTACTCGTTATTCCTTACTCGTCACTCATTACTCGTTACTCGTTACTCGTTATTCCTTACTCCTTACTCGTTACTCATTATTCCTTACTCGTCACTCATTACTCGTTACTCGTTACTCGTTATTCCTTACTCCTTACTCGTTACTCGTTACTCGTTACTCATTACTCGTTACTCATTATTCCTTACTCATTACTCGTTACTCGTTACTCGTTATTCCTTACTCCTTACTCGTTACTCATTATTCCTTACTCGTCACTCATTACTCGTTACTCGTTACTCGTTATTCCTTACTCCTTACTACTCGTTACTCATTACTCGTTACTCATTATTATTCCTTACTCCTTACTCATTATTCCTTACTTTCACATTACTCATTACTCGTTACTCGTTATTCCTTACTCCTTACTCATTATTCCTTACTCGTCACTCATTACTCATTACTCGTTACTCGTTATTCCTTACTCCTTACTCATTATTCCTTACTCGTTACTCATTATTCCTTACTCGTCACTCATTACTCATTACTCATTACTCGTTATTCCTTACTCATTCAAGATTGAAGATTCAAGATTACTTTATTGGTCCCCAAGGGGAAACTAGTCTATTATTTGTTACTCGTTATTTTTTACTCGTTACTTGTTACTCATTGCTCATTACTCGTTACTCGTTATTCCTTACTCGTTACTCATTACTCATTACTCGTTACTCGTTACTCATTACTCATTACTCGTTATTCCTTACTCGTTACTCATTACTCATTACTCGTTACTCGTTACTCGTTATTCCTTACTCCTTACTCATTATTCCTTACTCGTTACTCATTACTCATTACTCGTTACTCATTATTCCTTACTCCTTACTCATTATTCCTTACTCGTTACTCATTACTCATTACTCGTTACTCCTTACTTGTTACTTGTTACTCGTTACTCGTTACTCGTTACTTGTTAGACCAATGCCATCCCACAATTATCTGCATCTCATCAGTCACTTCGTAAATGCATAACCATTAATCATTCAGTTTCTTTTCCATTTATTTTATAACCATCAGTGTTAAGGTTATAATTGAATGCTTTTCAAATCATTATTTAAAGTAAAAAGTGAGTCTGAGTTCCTCTAAAGACTCGTCTGCAGCTGGCTGAGGTATTTCTTGAAATGTTTAGACGAGCCATTATTCTGTTCCTGCAAAGTGAACACAAACTTTCAAAGCTCTTGTGTTGTGTTTCTCTCCTTCCTTTCGGCGCTGGAGTGTAATAAAAACCTTGAAGCTGTCAATACATCAGCGCTGACAGGAAGCACACATTACATTGCATCTAATAATCTCCTTGTCTCCTCTTCTCCTCGTCCTCCTCAGACCTGATTAAAGAGTTTTCCAGCTACAAAGCCTTGAGCCTTGATTTGCCTTGAGCACTTGGATATTGATCACAGATACAAGTATTGAACATTTATTATTAAACATGTTTCAGTGCCATGTTGGTGTTTCTTCTTTCGCACTTGAGGACTTCTCTGAGAAAAGGATGGAAGGAGATGGACAGATGTTGAAGAAGGAGCTGAGTCTAAGACAAAGTTCTAGATTGACTCTCACCTTTGGTCATGAGCTCCGGGTCAGAACCAAAAGGACAACATCTCAGACACAGGCTGAAATTAACTTTGCTGGGCGCTCCTCTGGAGACACTGGAGGAGATCAGGGTAGAGCCGCTGCTCCTTCCTGGGGAGGTGTTCCGGGCATTAAACGCACCAGACTTACACCCCCCACACACACACACACACACACACACAGCTTTCACCAGCAGCAACCCTTTAAATCTAAGGTGTAAGACACTAAGCCTTGTAAAAGAAATCTAAAGAAAATTAAATTAAAGTTTAACTCTATTTTGAACCAAGAGATATTACCACAAAACAGTCAACCAGCAAGTTCTGTTTAAAAGAAATCATGCATTATTCATTTATCAAGCAATAATGTTCTTCCTGCAGCCAGACGTGAAGCATAAATGCAGGAGCACTTATCACTGCACGCGACAGGAACACGGCTGAGCTGCAACAGTGGTGAAAAACTCTGCAGCGAGTGCTTTTCAGAGTGCCACGTCTTCACTTAGCAGCGTTCGACCTGTTAAACAAAACCCTCTCTGCTCTTTTAACAAGGCTCACAAACCGCAGGCCAAAAAGTCCTTTGGAACAAACAGAGCCATGTGCTTTACACGGCTGTCGCAGAGTCAGCTGAGACCAACTCTCTGGTTACTCTTAGAACATGGAACAATGCATTTCCCTGGGTGTGGGTTTGGTGGGTTTGGTGGGTTTGGGTCAGTTTTGTTCAGTTTCAGAGAGACGTCTGCTGCAGAAACAGAGACGCCATCGAAGAAAGACAAATAATAATAATAATGATATGTATTTGAAGCAGTCTTTTTGTTAATATTGAATCTAAATCAGAGTAAATGCTGTTGTAGCAGCGAGAAGAGGAAACATTTACCTGTTTCTGTTTATTCCCATCTTTCTGAACGTCTGAACTCACGTTGTGTTTGTGTTTAATGCAGTGGAGACGATAAATACAAGGTTTAAATTCATGAAACCGGAGCCGTACCACACTGACTCTGTTTAAAACCACAAACAGCTGCTGAGAACAAACATTTATCCTGTTTTCTGTTTGAATAGGAAGACTGTCTCTTGTCCAATCAGCTGACAGCAGGGTTTGCTGCAGAAGACCCCTTTAGAAGACTTCTTTTCAGCGGTACAGATGTTGTGTGTTGGATGTGGCGTTACGTGAGCATGTCCCAGAGCTCTATAACACCCTCCGTGATGTTGATGGATGGCGGCAGCATTTGTGATTAACACCAAAAATATGCTCAATTATCTTCTCATCATTTTTTCTTTGCCCTGTGGAGCTGTTGAAGATGTTTAGGGCTCATTAAGCAGCTCGGGGCCCCTCCAGTCACTGAAGCCGTCAGAGATCTCTGTCATTCAGAGTAACAGAGTTGTTATAAGAATTTTATTCTTATAATTGTTTATATTGTTTATAGTTAGTTGGTGCTCTCAATAGTTCTCTACAGGTCATGTCAAATCATGTTATGTCCCTCCATGTTATTCCATGTATCTTTAAAGCTAAAGTAACACAGGCGTTCTCTCTCGGCTTTGTTCTGCCTTTTAGCTGGCCTACTTTAAAGCTTCGCTGCTGCAGCAGAGGATCAGACTCCACCAGCTGTCACTATCTAACACTGTCACACACAACAATATCTGTTTAACACTGCCCAGAGTCACCCACGACACAACAGCCTCTGTAACGGACTTAACGTTAATGTCAGGTGGGCATTTCTTATTTATATTTATGTTGTTCCCATGCTGCTCATTTATGGATAAAACCGAGGTCTGAAAGATCATATTTCAATAATTTAATAAACTATTCCCTTACTGTACTTTTGAAAAACCCACAAAACCAAAATGTCAGTAAAAATCTGTGCTGCACTAACTCAGAAAAAAAACTATTTATTTATTTATTCTGTTTAAAAAAAAAAAAAATTAGCCTCTGTAAATTAAAAATGTTGCTAATGTTCAAATAGAAAAACATCTCAAGCAGAAATTCCATTTGAAATGAACTGTTGTCGTCAAGACCAAGTCAAGACCAAGACCAAGTCAAGACCAAGACCAAGTCAAGACCAAGACCAAGTCAAGACCAAGTCAAGACCAAGTCAAGACCAAGACCAAGTCAAGACCAAGTCAAGACCAAGTCAAGACCAAGACCAAGTCAAGACCAAGTCAAGACCAAGACCAAGTCAAGACCAAGTCAAGACCAAGACCAAGTCAAGACCAAGTCAAGACCAAGTCAAGACCAAGTCAAGACCAAGTCAAGACCAAGACCAAGTCAAGACCAAGTCAAGACCAAGACCAAGTCAAGACCAAGACCAAGTCAAGACCAAGTCAAGACCAAGTCAAGACCAAGACCAAGTCAAGACCAAGTCAAGACCAAGACCAAGTCAAGACCAAGACCAAGTCAAGACCAAGTCAAGACCAAGTCAAGACCAAGACCAAGTCAAGACCAAGTCAAGACCAAGTCAAGACCAAGTCAAGCAAGTCAAGACCAAGACCAAGTCAAGACCAAGACCAAGTCAAGACCAAGTCAAGACCAAGACCAAGTCAAGACCAAGTCAAGACCAAGACCAAGTCAAGACCAAGTCAAGACCAAGTCAAGACCAAGACCAAGTCAAGACCAAGTCAAGACCAAGACCAAGTCAAGACCAAGTCAAGACCAAGACCAAGTCAAGACCAAGTCAAGACCAAGTCAAGACCAAGTCAAGACCAAGACCAAGTCAAGACCAAGTCAAGACCAAGTCAAGACCAAGACCAAGTCAAGACCAAGACCAAGTCAAGACCAAGACCAAGTCAAGACCAAGTCAAGACCAAGACCAAGTCAAGACCAAGACCAAGTCAAGACCAAGTCAAGACCAAGTCAAGACCAAGTCAAGACCAAGACCAAGTCAAGACCAAGACCAAGTCAAGACCAAGACCAAGTCAAGACCAAGTCAAGACCAAGACCAAGTCAAGACCAAGTCAAGACCAAGACCAAGTCAAGACCAAGACCAAGTCAAGACCAAGTCAAGACCAAGACCAAGTCAAGACCAAGACCAAGTCAAGACCAAGTCAAGACCAAGACCAAGTCAAGACCAAGACCAAGTCAAGACCAAGTCAAGACCAAGTCAAGACCAAGACCAAGTCAAGACCAAGACCAAGTCAAGACCAAGTCAAGACCAAGACCAAGTCAAGACCAAGACCAAGTCAAGACCAAGACCAAGTCAAGACCAAGTCAAGACCAAGTCAAGACCAAGACCAAGTCAAGACCAAGTCAAGACCAAGACCAAGTCAAGACCAAGACCAAGTCAAGACCAAGACCAAGTCAAGACCAAGTCAAGACCAAGACCAAGTCAAGACCAAGACCAAGTCAAGACCAAGTCAAGACCAAGACCAAGTCAAGACCAAGACCAAGTCAAGACCAAGACCAAGTCAAGACCAAGTCAAGACCAAGTCAAGACCAAGACCAAGTCAAGACCAAGTCAAGACCAAGTCAAGACCAAGACCAAGTCAAGACCAAGACCAAGTCAAGACCAAGTCAAGACCAAGACCAAGTCAAGACCAAGACCAAGTCAAGACCAAGACCAAGTCAAGACCAAGACCAAGTCAAGACCAAGTCAAGACCAAGTCAAGACCAAGACCAAGTCAAGACCAAGTCAAGACCAAGACCAAGTCAAGACCAAGTCAAGACCAAGTCAAGACCGAGACCAAGTCAAGACCAAGTCAAGACCAAGTCAAGACCAAGTCAAGACCGAGACCAAGTCAAGACCAAGTCAAGACCAAGTCAAGACCGAGACCAAGTCAACACCGAGACCAAGTCAAGACCGAGACCAAGTCAAGACCGAAAAGACCGAGACCAAGTCAAGACCAAGACCAAGACCAAGTCAAGACCGAAAAGACCGAGACCAAGTCAAGACCGAGACCAAGTCAAGACCGAGACCAAGTCAAGACCAAGTCAAGACCAAGTCAAGACCAAGACCAAGACCAAGTCAAGACCGAAAAGACCGAGACCAAGTCAAGACCGAGACCAAGTCAAGACCGAGACCAAGTCAAGACCGAGACCAAGTCAAGACCGAGACCAATGAGTATCCAGACAGAGTCAAGACCAAGAAAGTGTCAGGGCAAGACCAGGTCCAGACTCATGGAGGTCAGTGTTTGAAGGAGACAGAGTTAGTCCAGACTTAGACCAGGTCCGGTCTTAGACCAGGTCCAGACTTAGACCAGGTCCAGTCTTAGACCAGGTCCGGTCTTAGACCAGGTCCAGTCTTAGACCAGGTCCAGACTTAGACCAGGTCCGGACTTAGACCAGGTCCAGTCTTAGACCAGGTCCGGTCTTAGACCAGGTCCAGACTCATGGAGGTGAGTGTTGGGTAAAAGCAGAAACGAGGGTTTTGTTTGAGGAGCAAAGGGCGAACCACAAAGAAACCCTTCTCAGCTTTTCCGTCTCAGTTTTTGGCTCAAAATAGTACAATTTCTGACGCCAAAGAATCGTACATGACTCAAACTAAGCCAGCGACATCCAGCAGCTGCCTCCAAAGATGTGTCACTCACCAAAAAGTTTTTACTGGAGTATGTCTCATCTAGGTCACATTCATATTCTTTCTTTTTCTCATAACTTTTACTGGGCCTGTTTATGTTCAAGCCTATAAATAAAATTATGTTTATGTAAGAGTTATGAGTTATTAAATAGTAATCTATGATACAAATGAATAAGTAAGTTATTTCAAAGACACAGGAGGATAAAGAGATATAAATGTTGAGATAAGTTTAAGAGTATCATTTATAGATTAATAGTGTAATAAATATAATGTAGAAATACACCACAAATGAGAGCCACACACCTCTGAAGGGCGCTCGAAGGGCTGCAGTGTTATTGACACTATTAAAGCTGTCGTTAGATCAGAGCCTGTGAAGGAAACGAGCTGAGGTGGGCAGGATTGGACCTGAATGTAGGTCAGAGGTGAGCGGCTGTTGTGACCCCAGGCCTCGAGGGTCATCAGAGGTTAATGTCTCCTGTAATGTTCAACCTGAAGAGTGCAGCCCGGTCCAGGGTGTTGTATGGAAAAGATGAATGGATGGAGGAGCAGACGTAACAGTTCAGAATCTGTTACATGTTTTTATTCCTCACAAAATGTCCTTCACCCAGTTTGGAAAAAATAAAGAGTTGTTTAATCTCCTAATCTCAAACTGTCATCAGCTGTTGGAGGAGAGTGCCACTTTACATTTACATTTAGCAGACGCTTTTATCCAAAGCTTCCATTCACCAGAGTTACAGCTGGAACACCACTGGAGGCAAAGAGGGTTAAGTGTCTTGCCCAAGGACACAATGACAGTATGAACTGTGGGAGCGGGAATCAAACCGCCAACTTTCCGATTGAAGGACGACCGCTCTAACACTATTCTTTTTCCACAAACTCTGCTGCAGACAGATGTCCCGTGTCCAGATACAGGACACATTGGGGCTGTTTAAATAAGGAACAGTATAATAACAAACCATATAATGAAAAATACAGAAAAATCCTGTCCCTTACGACAGGGACTACATCTACTTCTATAAACTGTTCGAAAGCTGCATTGAGGCCTGTTTGTGGATAACCCTCTTCGAGCGGTGGGTTCTGGTTTATTACCGGCCCATCATCATGACATTTATTTACCTGTCACCTGGCTGTGTGGGTGTCAGCTGCTGAGGTGAACCAATTAGCGCAGCTCCCGGCCCGTCTCAGCGGCTGTGAGGCCAAACTGCAGTGAAAGCACTCACAAATGGCAGCCGAACTCTTCTGAAACACACTGTTTTGCTGAGTTCAGCATCTCGGGCTCTAAGCACAACAAATTGAGAATTCCCCCTCCTCCGGTTTTCCTGACAACACACTTCTGAACTTGCAGCTATAGAAAGGTCTGCATACTCGGTGACAGTAAACAGCCTCTGAGAGTTCTTGTGTTGACTTTACTCAGACGTATTATTCAGTAGCTCTGTCAAAGCCGCTGTTACAGAATTCATTTAAGTTCAGGAAAATGTAGGCATTTGTTGTAGATTGGCAAAGAAAGGGGTTTTATTTTTTTTACTGGAATTTAAATAATCATGTAGTTCCTGAATAATTCCCTGATAAACTAGTTTTAGTTGGATTTGAACAGGTTTTAGTTGGATTTGAACAGGTTTTACTTGTTTTGAACAGGTTTTACTTGTTTTGAACAGGTTTTACTTGGATTTGAACAAGTTTTACAGCTGCTGCTGAGGGCTGGACATGTCTGGTCTAAAATAACGTAAATTAATCCATCACTTAGGCTATGTCCACACGAAGCCAGTGCATCCCCTATCCGATCATGAGACGGCGTCGTCTCAAGAAAATATCTGCGTACACACGGCCGGCTGAAAACGATGTAGTATATATGCCCGACCAGTATGGGGCGCTGTAATTCTGCCACAGATATACACTATACACGGAGAAGAAGACTTTGAGCATGCGCATAACCTTGCGCGCTGCAGAAGAAGACGAATACCTAAATATTTATTTTCTAATAAAAACAAGTTCTCAAATTGTTGCAGTCATATATTTAGAGTGTAGTAATTGGTGCCCTCATGTTTGTTGTTTGCTCTTCAATATACGGACTGAGTTCTGAGTGCTTTGGACATGCGGAAATTCTCTCTCCATTCATTTTCTCCAGGTTGCTCTCCTGGTTCTCTTTCGCGGTGGATCTAAGAGCATGTGGCGTATGGTGTTGTCCATTATCGCTTGTTGCTCACCACAACTGCATAGAAGCAATAGATTTTGCTTTAATAAAGCTAGTAGGCTTAGTAGCTTCTGCAGCACGAACTCAGACTCCTCCAGACCGGCACCAGGTGTCCGCGACTCCCCGTGAGCGAGCTATGGCACGCCCCACCGTTGCCGCTGCTGATCCTGTCCCCGCCTCTTATAGCGCAGGGCGGAAAACGCCGGGAGAAGAGGAGGTTTTCAACGTAATAGGGGCGCTGGCTCCTCCCGCTCCTACAAGTCGTCCTTTAATGATAATCATATCAATAAAGGCCGTAGGGCCCGTTACTTCTCATTAAAAGAGCACGCTTCTGGGTCTTCCCCTCCGGCTCTTTATGGTCCGCCCCCTTCCACTACGCCACGCAGACGGATTGTGCTTGGCTTAAGTGGGTCCGGCGCACCTACAGCAGTACAGGCGCCTTCCATGCTGCCAAGGAGGGGGCTTAAGAGGCGCCCCGCGCTCTCCTGTAACTCTAAGGCTGCTGGTAAACGGCCCAGATTCCACTCTGCAACTGCCAGGGCGGTGTGCAGATATTGGGGCCGTGGGCTTGCCCCCGCAGTTATTCAGGCAGCGCCTGTGTTGAGCTGCAAGGGCGGGATGCTGACCAGGGCTCGCTCCCCGGCCACACAGTCAGCTACTAGGGGTGCACCACCTGTAAAAGTGGGGCGACTCATTCTGGGGGGGCCCTGCCCCCAGGTCCCCGGACCTAGGGGTTCTAGCTCAGACAGCAACCCACCCCAGTCACCCACAGAACCCCAGCAGTGCCCCTCCCAAGAGGGTAGGGCAGCCCTTTCTGGGGGCCCCGCATCCCGAACCTCCAGTTGGGTTTGTGATGGCGGGTGGGCCGATACATCCTCCTGTTCAGGACATGGTGCGCCTCTATCGCACTTCTTGGAGGCGTGGACCCGCCTTCTCGGCCCTCTATCGCCCTGGCTGGACAGGACGCTGAGGAGGGGCTATGCCCTGCAGTTTGCCCGTCGACCCCCTCCCTTCCGCGGTGTCCTTCGCACACAGCTCCAAGAGGAGGTCTCTTCACTCCTGCATTGCGGTGCAGTTTCGAACTGGACCGAGGGGAGGCGGAGAGGGTTTTACTCCCCTATTTCTTGATCCCAAAGAAAACGGGGAGTGAGACCAATCCTGGACCTGCGATCCTGAACGAGTATGTGACCACCAGGAGGTTCCGCATGTTAACTACCAGGCACCTCCTGGAGAGTGTCCGCCCGGGGGATTGGATGACCTCAATCGACCTGATGGATGCTTATTTTCACGTCTCCATCCTACTGGGGCACAGGAAATTTCTCAGGTTCGCCATCGGGGAGCGGTGTTTTCAGTTCAACCGTCTCCCGTTTGGCTACTCCCTCGCCCCACGCACCTTTTCCAAATGTGTGGAGGCAGCACTGGAGCCGCTTCGTCGTCAGGGTCTCAGGATCCTGACTTACATCGACGATTGGCTCACCCTTGCTCCCTCTCGCCAGGAAGCTGTGCAGCATACGGACAGAGTACTGCGTCACATCTCAAAGCTGGGGTTCGTGGTGAACCAGGCCAAGAGCTCGTTGTTGCCAGCACAACAGGTGACGTACCTGGGACTGGAGTTGAATGCACAGACCATGCTCGCACGGCTCTCCGTGGAGAGACAGGTGGCGCTCAGGAGTCTGGCTCAGAGGCTGGTGGTAGCTCCATCTGCACCGTCCTGTCTGGTACGGTGCCTACTGGGCATGATGGCGGCAGCTCACCCGGTGGTACGCTTGGGGCTCCTTCATATGAGAAGGCTCCAACGCTGGTTTGCTCAGCTCTGATTACATCCCACGAAGGACAGACAGACCCGGGTCTCACTGTCCTTGGGGGCTCGACAGGATCTGGAATTCTGGCTCACCCCGGACCGTCTCCAACTGGGAGTGCGCATGGGATGCGTCCCACACTATGTGGAGGTGTTCACGGACGCATCACTCACCGGATGGGGCGGGACCTTAGGCCGGCTCGCAGTGGGCGGGGCCTGGGAGCCAACGCTATTCCACATAAATGTACTGGAGATGGTAGCGGTGCAAAGGGTGCTTCTGCACTTTGCCCCCAGCTTGAAGGTCGCACGACAGACTTGGCGCCGGCTCGGTCAGCCTGTGGCCGACCTGTTCGCCAGTGCAGAGAACGCTCAGTGCCCACTCTGGTTCTCGCTCAGATCGTCCAGGCGACCCACCGCTAGGGTGGACGCGCTGGCTCAAGAGTCATGGCCTATAGGCCTCCTCTATGCCTTCCCACCACTACGCTTCTTATCCCCTCTGCTTCACAGGGTGAGGTTGCAGGGCCTTCACATCCTGGTGGTGGCTCCGGACAGTCCGGGTGCCAGATGGTACCCGGACCTGGTGCAGATGGCGGTGACGGACCCGTGGCCTCTCCCCGACCAACCCGACACACTGCTGCAGGCCGGGGGTTCCCTTCAGTCCCGACCATTCCTGACCCGCAGGCTCCTAGTCTGGAGGTTGAAAGGGGGAAGCTTATGAATATAGGACTTCCCCCAGCAGTGGTGTCCACCATCCATTTCGGACATCAGACCAGTTATTTGTGTGCTTCGCGGCCAAGGGGCATGGGTCACCGTTGTTGGCCCAACGCCTAGCACACTGGATCTGTGGGGGTATTGGAGCGGCCTACGTGGCTCAAGGCCGCCCTCCCCCAGCCTTGATCAGGGCACACTCTACCCTAGGGGTTGCCACGTCGGTGGCCCTGTGTAGAGGTGTCTCTGCGGAAGATATATGCTTGGCGGCATCTTGGTCCTCTGTGTCCACTTTTGTGCGATCCTATCTCATGGACGTGTCTGCGAGCTCTGTCACTCATTCAGTGTTGAATAGAGGCCAGAACCTCATCACCTAGGCTGGCGCACACTGCAGGTGTTACTGTTATTGCGGCTGAGAACACTTGTACCACAGCTTGGCGGTTCCTTTTTGGATGTTTTTTGTCTGTGCAGCCCGTGTGCTCTTGGGAGAGGCGGTCACGGGCTCGGCGGGCAGGATGGATTCTCTTGGGAGAGGCGGCCCATCCCCCGACCACGGACACTGAAGTTGGAAGTTTGATAAGGGTGCCAGGATGCTCTTGGGAGAGGCGGTCCTGGGCACAGCTTGATTAGGCTCACATAGGACGGCGACAGATGCTCTTGGGAGAGGCGGGCCGGCGTTGCTCCTGACGTTGTTTTTCCCGCGCCAATCGTTGTGAACCGGTCCAGCTGGGAGTACATTTATCCCCTACGGCCTTCGCCTTGGTAGGTAACCACTAGCGAAGCCCGTAGGTGGGCGGAGCACACACGAAGTAGAAATTATAGTTACCTGATGTAACTACAGTTCTACGAGTGTGTGCGTAGCCCACCTACTCTCAGGCCCAGCTGGACTTCTTCCCTCTTTTGAGCTGGTTCGAAGAAGGGAGAGCGTTGGGCAAGGGGGTTTATATAGCCCCTGAGGCTGTGCCAGTACACTGGCATGATTGGCGCGGTGAATGCTTTGATCTTTCTCAGAAGTCTGGCTCGCGCCAGAAAGAGGTAACCACTAGCGAAGCCCGTAGGTGGGCTACGCACACACTCGTAGAACTGTAGTTACATCAGGTAACTATAATTTCTTATTTCCACTAAAAAAAAAAAAATGTTGCCACACAGACGATTCAAAGAATTTGTGCGATATAGAGAGCTTCCGTGCACATTTATTCAACACCAGTTATTTCTTTTGGCCTGTGTTTAAAAGATTATATCAAAGAGTGATTAAACCCGCCCTGAAGGCCAAATGAATAATCATCACACAATGTTCTCCATCTGCATCTTCTGTCCTCTTTGAATACATCCACTCTGTTCCAGCGCCGCAGCCAGAAGTCAACCTCACTTACATTTTAGTGACATTTTTTTCTATTTTATCTTTTGCCTTTTTATCCACAGCAGCTGACCGCAGCCTCAGCCCGAAGCCCCCCTGAGGGCCTGCCTCTGACACTCCGCCGGCCAGAGCTTCAGCTGTTCCTCTTTTTCAATAATCGAGTGGGATCGGGAGGCGTGTCTAAAGAGAGTCTTCTCTGTTTGAGCTGTTTCGCTGTAAAAGACTTGTCCAGAGCTGAATATTCACTTTCTCTGTTTTATTGGCTGACATTAGTTCCTTATTGACATCTGTTTCGAACCAATGGGAGTGCTCTTTTTTTCCTGAAGCAAGCTGTGATTGGACAAAACTCCTGTTCAGGACTGAAAATACTCTTCTGTTACAATCCTTGACGTCTTGAGCTCTTGTTTTTTTTCACAGATGATTGCTGTAATAATATTCTGTTGGTGATTAAACAGTGCATAAAAGAATTGCACATCTGTTTCAGTTGTAAAGAATCTGATTCAATATTACATCTATATTAGATTGTATTTTCCAGTCCACTGAGCTCAGCAATAAGAGCTGAGGACCTTTCAGAGAAGCACTCTGGATTATAATCCTTGAATTGGAATTCCAGTCCTGTCATTGAGCAACAATAAACTATAACGACATTCTTCCCTGAGTGTCATGAATCAGAAGGCTGGCTGTGTATCTCTGGATTGTATTCCATTTTTGTTTTATTTGTTCATATAGTATTATTTTGCCTGAGGACACTGCAGTTTTCTGAGCCATCACTTTCTGTTTTACAAACCTCCACATCTTTTTCCTCTTTCTGCCTCGAGCCACTGCAGCTGTGAATAAAGAAGCTTTATGAACTCCAGCCTCACGTCACCCAACATCATCAAAACCAAATCAGAGCTAAAGGGCATTATCTGTGCAACAACTCGCCTGGACGTTTACAAAGTCACGTGTTCACTCTTTTCTATCAAAAGCTGTTCCTGGAGTTTTAACTCAAGGTGGGTTAAGTGTCTTGCCCAAGGACACAACGACAGTATGAACAGGGCAGAGCGGGAATCGAACCGCCAACCTTCTGGTTATAGGACAACTGCTCTACCACTGAGCCACTCCGTCCCACCTGTAAACACCTGACTCCGACAGAAGGGGGCAGTCATTTAAATTTCTCTAAATGGGACTGACACACCTGGATAAAGAGGTGGATTGTGGGATTGCTGCAGGTTTAAGGTGGAACACAGCTGTGAGCAGCTCCAGAGTCGGACAGAGACACAGAGAAACATAAAGAGCTGTGTTCAAATCCAAATAAAACCTGTTCAAATCCAACTAAAACCTGTTCAAATCCAACTAAAACCTGTTCAAATCAAAATAAAACCTGTTCAAATCCAAATAAAACCTGTTCAAATTCAGCTAAAACCTGTTCAAATCCAACTAAAACCTGTTCAAATCAAAATAAAACCTGTTCAAATCCAACTAAAACCTGTTCAAATCCAACTAAAACATGTTCAAATCAAAATAAAACCTGTTCAAATCCAAATAAAACCTGTTCAAATTCAGCTAAAACCTGTTCAAATCCAACTAAAACCTGTTCAAATCCAACTAAAACCTGTTCAAATCAAAATAAAACCTGTTCAAATCCAACTAAAACCTGTTCAAATCCAACTAAAACATGTTCAAATCAAAATAAAACCTGTTCAAATCCAACTAAAACCTGTTCAAATCCAACTAAAACCTGTTCAAATCCAACTAAAACCTGTTCAAATCCAACTAAAACCTTTTCAAATCCAGCTAAAACCTGTTAAAATCCAGCTAAAACCTGTTCAAAAAAGACTAACATCAGAAGAGACTGGCTCGTTTTGCAAAACGTTTGGCCACCTCTGCTTTATCGGTTTTATTTGCCTGTTTTTCTTCTGGTTCTGGCTAAAAACAGGCCATGTTGTGTCTTTTTTCTCCCTCAGGAGCCAGAGTAGCGGTGTGTCTGTCTCGTCCCGGCAGTCAGTCTGAATTTACTGATTAGCCCTCAGCTAACCTGAGGACGTCGGGCTCCAGCGGCTCACGTCCGTCTGGATTAGACCTGTCTGTTCATTCACACTGTTGCTTTTGGCAAAAGACCAACTCTGAGGAGTTGAGAATGAAAAGTGCAAAGAACATTTCTGAAAAGAAGGAATTTCTCTGCTGCTTCTGTAAATGAGAGCTTTTCGAAGCAAACGTGGGTCTGTGCCTCACACTCGGCACCGGTCGAGAGTTCTGACCTTTACACTGGGGTCGTCCTAAAGGTGAAAGGAAATCAGAATCAGTGCAACACAGTCTCGAGGACTGCTCTTTGACATTTCTGACAAATCCTAGAAACCCGGAAGAATGTTGTTTCAGTCACACCTGTGTCTTTTTCACGTGTTCAGAGTGTGAACTGGTGATGTAGGCCTGTTAGTATCTTGTGATGGAGGAACCAAAGTAAATTAGGTTAAATGCAGCTTTATGCAACTGCTCTATGACACAGTAACAGAGAATAATTACTAATATCGGCCTCAGAATCTGACATTTTGTTTATGTTTGTGAGAAAAAAGTAACAAGCGAGAGTCATTTAAACAAAGATTTTAACTGAAGAGTATTTTCAGTCTTGAACGGGAGATTTGTCCAATCACAGCTCGCTTTGGAAAAAAGGAACGCTCTTATTGGTCAAAAAGATGTCAATAAGGAAGTAATGTCAACAGAGAGTCTGTATATTTAGCTCTGAAGGCGTCTTTTTACAGAGAAACAGCAGAAAACAGAGAAAAGGCAGGTGACATGAAACAGGGATGAATATTAAGAGAAATAATGAGGAGATAATTATTGTTTGTTTAGTCAAAAAGAAGCAGGTCCTCTGCTGTCGCAGGAGAGGTCTGAAACAGGGAGATTTAATTCGACTACAATACATTTTTTATTTGACAAAAGTTCATTGGCAGAAATGAGTGCCTCAACGTTATACTGTATTTGATTAAAGCCAACACTGTTGGTTCTCTGTGTGTCTGAACACTAACCTACAGTGTGTTTGAGGCGGGCAGGTTTTAGAGCCAGTTATCACGTCTGTCCAGCCGCCGCAGGCTCACTAAGCTCTTTAGTAGCCAGCGCTGCACAAAGAAGCGTCTGTCCGTTCGCTGATAATTACAGAAGAATAAAACCACGCTGCGTCCCAAACGATTAAACAGGAGCTGTTTCTGTTACTTTCTTTCTTCAGTGACTTGAACAGAGTTCGACTGTATCTTGGTTATTCCTGTTCGTTTACTGAGGCTTTATTAGAACATGACGTAGGTGTGACAGTTTGGGGATGAACTACCTTTAAACACTTTTTGCTGAAAAAGACTGTTTCCTTTGTTTTGTCTCAGTCCAAGCTTTGGGTAAACAGAGCTTCTCTGACCTGTTCTGGAGTCCACTGGCAGCACAGATATTAGACTATTCAGCCCCGATGTTCCGCCTTTATCTTTTCACCGTCTTTATCTTTCAAAACTCAGAAACTATGCTTAAAAAACGAGCTGCAATAAGGACTGAGTAAAGACTGTTCTTGGGTGAGGCCGGTCCACGAAGATTCTCAGTCGTTTTTATTTTGTGTCACTGTCTGTTTAAGCTCAATAATAATAAGCTCACTAAGGTTTGTCCTGCGTAAACAGGCTTGTTTTGTAAAGATCAGGTCGGCTTTCAAAAAGTGTGTGATTTATATTTGCTGTTTTTCTTCATTTTTCACCCTGTTCTTCTCACGGAGGGTCTGTTCTTCTCACGGAGGGTCTGTTCTTCTCACGGAGGGTCTGTTCTTCTCACGGAGGGTCTGTTCTTCTCACGGAGGGTCTGTTCTTCTAACGTAGCGTCTGTTCTTCTCACGGAGCGTCTGTTCTTCTCACGGAGCGTCTGTTCTTCTCACGGAGAGTCTGTTCTTCTAACGTAGCGTCTGTTCTTCTCACGGAGGGTCTGTTCTTCTCACGGAGCGTCTGTTCTTCTCAAGGAGGGTCTGTTCTTCTCACAAAGCATCTGTTCTTCTCACGGAGAGTCTGTTCTTCTAACGTATCGTCTGTTCTTCTCACGGAGCGTCTGTTCTTCTCACGGAGCGTCTGTTCTTCTCACGGAGAGTCTGTTCTTCTAACGTAGCGTCTGTTCTTCTCACAAAGCGTCTGTTCTTCTCACGGAGGGTCTGTTCTTCTCACGGAGGGTCTGTTCTTCTCACGGAGCGTCTGTTCTTCTCACGGAGGGTCTGTTCTTCTCACGGAGGGTCTGTTCTTCTCACAAAGCATCTGTTCTTCTCACGGAGAGTCTGTTCTTCTAACGTATCGTCTGTTCTTCCCACGGAGCGTCTGTTCTTCTCACGGAGGGTCTGTTCTTCTCACAAAGCATCTGTTCTTCTCACGGAGAGTCTGTTCTTCTAACGTATCGTCTGTTCTTCTCACGGAACGTCTGTTCTTCTCACGGAGCGTCTGTTCTTCTAACGTAGCGTCTGTTCTTCTCACAAAGCGTCTGTTCTTCTCACAAAGCGTCTGTTCTTCTCACGGAGCGTCTGTTCTTCTCACGGAGCGTCTGTTCTTCTCACGGAGGATCTGTTCTTCTCACGGAGCGTCTGTTCTTCTCACGGAGGGTCTGTTCTTCTCACGGAGGGTCGCTGGATTAAAGGACATCAATAATCTTCTGCTCGAACGAGACCCAGACAAACGAGGGATGTCATTCTGAGGATGTGCTGTTCAAAGTATATTCTAAAGAGTCGATATTATTCTGGATCATCAGAACACTGAGAGAACACCCTGCATCAGTTGTGGTCAGTCATCTCCGTCAGGCACTGTCCCCTGAAGATATGGAAACAATATTATAATATATAGAGCTCCTTTGGGAATCTTTGATCTTTTCCTCACGATATATTCTCTGATCCCAAGAGTCTGTTCCAGACCACATTTTCTTTACGTCTCATTCAACACTTCTCCAGCAACGTCCTTATCCTCACAACAGACCAGACAACACTGTCAGCCCCCAAGATGTTGTAGCTCAAATATTGTTTGGTCTGAACATTTACTCTGGATAATTAAATTGTCAGATGCTGTTAAAGTCTGTTAGTACATTTACAGGACACTAGAGTAATTCAGATTTCTCTTGGTTGAGCAAACACACTTCCAAGACAACAAGACATTAGAACACAGTTGAACCCAGAAAACCCTGTTTTGTTCTCTCGAAGCTGTCATTTCCTCCAGAGCAGCGTCTTTAGCAGTTCTTTAAGCTTCCTTTATGATATTATCGAGGGGTATCATCGCAGCGTCTGTCCTTCTGCACTTGTCAGCTCTGAGGAGCCTTTCAGACGGTTTCAGTTTTGGGTTTAAGGTTTAACTGTTACTTTGTGACCACATGGCGTCGCTCAGATTGGATAAAAGGACTCAGAAACAACTCTGAGTGTGACTCTGTGACGTTGGTGTTGAAAGGGAGGTCAGTTACCTGAGTCAACCTGGAGGTGGTCACATTAATGCCCCCAGCTTCTGTCAGTCATCCTGATGAGGCGTCCTCTGCCCCGGGCGCTCTCTCAGGATCTGCTGACGAGGCCAAAGATGTTCGGCTCCATCACATTCACTGAAGCCAGTCCAGTTTCTGCTGCTGGGGCTTCTCACTGGACACTTCTTCCCACCGTTCTTTCAGTCACTGGTCACTCGTTCTTACACTGACTGACAACAATTGCCAGTCAGTGTCAAAAACCTTTTCAGAAATCATGTTATATACATGTATATTTTAGCTCAATCCTGCATCCAGATGCCTTTGTGAAACCGACTATGTTTCAAAATCTGTTTTTCCTTCTGTTTTAAAATTACTTACTAAAGTTTTTTCCTGCTGTAATTCCAATTTGTCGCCACTGCTCAGTTATTCCTGTCGCTCATGTAATAAAGGGACTCTATGGTCCATCTGTGAACCTAACAGCTCCAGACGCACGACCTTCACCTCATCAGGGACACACAGGTCAGAGGTCACATTACAGAGAGGCCCTGAAGGACCGGGGGTGAAAACAGGGAACGCTCAGACGGGTTAGAACGGTGTACGGTGTGGATCTCGTGGATGCGTTTCTCTGTGAGCTGATGTAGCCACAGCTGGAATAGACACTTTCCACCGTCAGTGATCCACTGTTGACAAGTCGAGTCTGACCTACAGCCAATAGAGATGAGAGCATCTGGTATCCTCTTCTGTGATTGGCCAGAGCTCATCGTTACCGGCTCAATGTTCTGGTCAAATATTGATGAAAAATATCACTGATCATCAAAATATCCACAGCTTTAATCCTATTGCTACTTACAGTTTTTCTCAGTTGCTTTGGTGCATTTTTTAGGTAAAAAGTGCAATTCTTAATACTACAAATTCCAAATCATCTAGGCACTTGTGCACATCATTAAAGCAATTTCTTAATCTTTTGTACATATTGTAATTGTACAAGTGTCAGCTTTTTTCCACATTTTCATTTGCTCATGTCATGTTGATCAAAATATAGTAAATGGTTCTCTGTTGAATAGTCTTACCTCTCAAAATATCTAGGCATTAGTTCCTTGCATAAGCCGTTACATGCAACATTGTTGAACTATTTGTCATAAACTGTCAAGCATAGTTTTACACATTTCTATTAGACCTTTTGTACAAAACGTGAATTGATGAATCGTGCAGGTGAAAAGAACCCTCACTCAAGGAAAGTGTTCAACCGTGTCCTCAATAGTTAGGTAGGTATGTCCACCAATGTACAGTGCACTGTTACTGTATATAAGCACTATACTATATACTTCCTATAATGCTTCATATTACAGTAGTCCACTTGTATTTCACAGTAAACAGAAACATACTCTACACAGATACATACATTACATGCACACACCTGTATGTTTTACAGTAAAATGTGTGTTTGTATAATCTTTGTCTGTGTGAAAGTGTGCAATGCATTACTGCATTTGTCTCCACATAGGACTACACGATCACCTCAAACCTGTGGCATTACCTCAACATCCATCCATCCATCTTTGCTCTCTTTCAATCAACAACCCACAGACAGTAATATGTAAATAATACTGTAGAAAATGATATATGCCATAGATGTGCAGCCTTGTGCATTTTGAATACAGTAACTGTCATCCAAACCTTAGCCTAAGTTTACATCTGGTAATACTGTCAAAGTACACACTTACATTGACAACATGCCTAAACATTTTGACGAGCTTGTTCGTGAACAATGACTCAATGACTTATCTTTCTGACGGCACTGACTTGATCGTTGGCATCAATATTTACTTCTGAGAGATGTACTAAGGATTTTTAGTGACTGACTAGCTTCAGAAACATATCTGTTGTATATTGCAGTTTGTACAAATTGTTCTGAGAAATGCACTTATTATTTTGCACATCTTAGGGATGAAGTGAAAAACGCACCAAAGCGACTGAGAAAAACTGTATTTTCCAACATGAGCCTTGATAATATTGTTGTTGTAGGAGGTAAAAATGGCTAATGGCCTGACATTATCCAAGTAAAGGATGCAATGACACAAAACAAAAACGGCACCAGGACCGGTCGATGTTCTGCCCAAAGGGACAGAGGCTTGTCGAAGAGTCGGGCTCAGGGCTTACATAAGACGCCTCCACATGACAAGATGATTTATAAAACGAAAGTGGAGCGAGAGGATCATTGACTGCAGAAAGAAAAGAAAGAAACAAGATAATAAAGCCAGAAAGAAAATGAGTAAAAGATTCATAATTAACAAAAAGAAATGCAACTCATTCAAACCATTCAGCAAGTCTCTGTGTTTCTGTTCCTCCTCTGCTCTGTCGGGATAAACGTAAAATAAGGAACAGAGACAGTGAACTGAAGGCTGACGCGGAAGAGGAGCCACGCTCTTTATTCACAACGTCTGGTTTCAAAAGTAACTCTGTGTCCTAAAGCATCAGTTTAACTAAAGGCTCTTAGACCGCTTCAGGACAGGTCTGAACCAGGACTGTACGTGTTCTCAGTCATCCAGGACATATTCAAAACAAGTTTTTTAAAGAAGGGCCCTGAAGGCAACACTCCTCTTCAGCTACGGTAGCCTTGGTGGGACAATCTTAGTGATTTCATTATAAAACTAAATTTATTTAGTTCCAACATGTCTTTTATCTTCAGCAGGTTTACTTTTCTTCCAAAGATAAACCCTGGAAAACCACAGGGACATCACGTGACTCTGAGGAAGAACACATCGAGGTAAACACTTAAAAACAGATTCAACTAAAGGCTACTGCAATGCACACACTTTAAAAACAGATGTGTGGTTATATAAGAAGACTCAAATGAAAGCTAGCTCTACTGTTGAAATTTAAAAGAATGAGATACATCACTGAAAATTTAACAGAAGAAAGACTGTTCCTTCACATCACAGTCTCTGTTTTAAGTACTTACTACAAAGTCAAAGGGCTGGGATTTCCACAGAGGACAGTCGCCCTAACCACAGTAACTAGCAGCCTCAGGACACACACGGACCTAATGAGCCCGACCCTCTCGTGGCTCTTTATTCTCTTTCAAACATTCGTGAGGATGTTGTCAGATGCAGTGACATTCACACACATGACCTCGTTCCAGGATCGAGGAAGAGGATGCTCGACACAAGAGTAACGCCGCTTTAATCAGTCAGTTTTCTCATCGGCCGAGACGAGCAGGGCCTCAGTAGGTTAACTGCTGAGGTAATACGTGCCCCTAATCCCAGACAAATCTACTGTGACATTAGTCTGCGTCTGAGGAATTTAAAAATACCTCACTCATGTTGGACACTGAAGATATATTTATAGAGCAATGGAAAAACGTGCCTTTTAAAGACCGTTTGGAAACATGCCAGAGTCGGTCAGGAGGCTGTTTTCATCTGCAGTCCTGTTTGTACCCACGTGACCAGAACCTGAACACTCCCTGTTTCCACCTGGAGTCGAAGGTCTCTGGGATGTGACCTCTGATTAAGATAATCAAGAGCAAAGAGTGACTAAACTGAAAACATAAATCACTTTGGTCAACAGTCGACAGACGGCACATTTAAGGCACTCCTCATTACTCCTTACTGTCTCTGAAGCCTAAATTCATTTATAATGCTTCAGATGTGGTGTGTGATCCTGAACTGAAATCCCAGGAGTGAGCCGTGCAGGTCGCACACTGTTGTTAAATATTTGTCCGTGATGTGCTGCGGTGATTGGTCCCTGTGGGTTTGTGGCGAGTCTGTGGTTCTGAATCCTGCTGAAAGGAGATGTGAGTGGGAGCACAGCTGTGGGGGCTGGAGAGGCGACAGCACATATGCCTCGACAGATGAGGCTCTCGTGGGGGGGGCCTGGGGACACAGGAGAGTGTCACTTCATACTGTACAGATCTGCTGCTGCTGAATCGTCCCCTGGGCCTCGACTCACAGGAGACCAGACGACATGTTCACCTTTACAGGAGGAGGTCAGGACAGGAGCCTACTTATGTCAACGTGACTATAAATATAAATTATATATGAACCTAAACCGAACCACAGACTTTAATATGAGCTTCACACAAAGTGGAAATAGTTTTAAGGTAATAACTTTTAAAAATGAAAAAGGATGAATCAAAAACATTCGGCACATTCTTTATAAAACTAGGTGTGACCCAAATTCAGAGATACAGCAAATAAAGTACATTCATTCATTCACTTTCTTCCACTTAGTTCCGTTAGGGGTCGTTGGTGACTAGAGCCTATCCCAGCAGGGCCTGAGGCAGGGTTCACTCTGGACAGTGGCCAGTTGGTCGCAGGGACACATAATATATAGAAAAGTGTTGTTTAAGAGTTTAATAAAGAGTATCGTCTGAACCAAAAAAAAGCTGAGGCCAAGAACAAAAGGTTTAGTTGCTGCAGCGTCAGATCGATGAGACTTTTCTCACAGCTGATTGGTCCAGTTTGGTTTTATCTGGTTTGGTTGATTTTAAACCAGAGTAAAACCTGCTGTGGAGCTTGAGCCCTGTGGACTCAGTCACCGATGAAACCTGCTCAAAACCACACCCACCTTCTGGAGCCAGAAAACTAAACCTGGACTTTCCTGGATTTAAACCTAAACATGCCTCAGAAGCACCATCTTACTGTCACTATCTTAAATAAGACTCACTTTTCTACTGTGTCTGTAAAGCCAAGTGCACCAGTTTTCCTCCTGATGGACATGATCAGAGAACTGGTTCCAAGATGGCGCCGCTGTGTCCGGCCGCTGTGTCCGGCCGCCGTCCAGGTCGCTCCGCTTAGATTGTGTTCTTATTTACTTTTTACCTACTTTTGCTTTCTTCCAAATGTGGTGTTATTTAGACTCACGTGCCACAGGAACCAGACACAACATTATCCTGATACATTCCCACAAACACCTGATTCTGTCCTTTGTGCCTGAACTCAACCACCATCTTTGGGATTTAGCTGAGGCTTTTTTCACTTCTAGCCTTTATTTATCTGTAGCTTTTTCTCAAAGGTAAAGAAACTCCATGTCATGCTGCAAAGTCCTTTTTTTCTTCCAAAATGTGTCTGTACTTGTCACTGAAGTGTGTGTGAAGAGTCTGAGAGCGCTGAGTCACGGAGCTATTTACTGTACTTTGTCTTCTCTTTGATGCTTTACCCGTTGAGTTTTGGAAAACCTCGGATGCACAGTTGGAACATGCAGACACGATTAAAAGCAGAGTGACTATAAACCCTGGCAGCGTTTAGCACCAAGAGAAAGAGCTGCAGCAAAAAACGACCGCTTCGAGCCTCGTAATAAACTCTGTGGAAATGCAAGATCCATCACAGACAGACAAACTGTGTTACGACTGGAAAGACTATACGCCACAAATAGGATTTAAAGCAAAGAGATGTTGTGTGAACGCTGGCTCTGGCACAATGAGCCAGTGCATCTACAGAGCTACTGAAGGTGCATCTGCAGAGCTACTGAAGGTGCATCTGCAGAGCTACTGAAGGTGCATCTGCAGAGCTACTGAAGGTGCATCTGCAGAGCTACTGAAGGTGCATCTACAGAGCTACTGAAGGTGCATCTGCAGAGCTACTGAAGGTGCATCTGCAGAGCTACTGAAGGTGCATCTACAGAGCTACTGAAGGTGCATCTACAGAGCTACTGAAGGTGCATCTGCAGAGCTACTGAAGGTGCATCTACAGAGCTACTGAAGGTGCATCTACAGAGCTACTGAAGGTGCATCAGCAGAGCTACTGAAGGTGCATCTACAGAGCTACTGAAGGTGCATCAGCAGAGCTACTGAAGGTGCATCTGCAGAGCTACTGAAGGTGCATCTACAGAGCTACTGAAGGTGCATCAGCAGAGCTACTGAAGGTGCATCTGCAGAGCTACTGAAGGTGCATCTACAGAGCTACTGAAGGTGCATCAGCAGAGCTACTGAAGGTGCATCTGCAGAGCTACTGAAGGTGCATCTGCAGAGCTACTGAAGGTGCATCTGCAGAGCTACTGAAGGTGCATCTACAGAGCTACTGAAGGTGCATCTGCAGAGCTACTGAAGGTGCATCTGCAGAGCTACTGAAGGTGCATCTACAGAGCTACTGAAGGTGCATCTACAGAGCTACTGAAGGTGCATCTGCAGAGCTACTGAAGGTGCATCAGCAGAGCTACTGAAGGTGCATCTGCAGAGCTACTGAAGGTGCATCTACAGAGCTACTGAAGGTGCATCTGCAGAGCTACTGAAGGTGCATCTGCAGAGCTACTGAAGGTGCATCTACAGAGCTACTGAAGGTGCATCTGCAGAGCTACTGAAGGTGCATCAGCAGAGCTACTGAAGGTGCATCTGCAGAGCTACTGAAGGTGCATCTGCAGAGCTACTGAAGGTGCATCTGCAGAGCTACTGAAGGTGCATCTACAGAGCTACTGAAGGTGCATCTACAGAGCTACTGAAGGTGCATCTGCAGAGCTACTGAAGGTGCATCTGCAGAGCTACTGAAGGTGCATCTGCAGAGCTACTGAAGGTGCATCTACAGAGCTACTGAAGGTGCATCTACAGAGCTACTGAAGGTGCATCTGCAGAGCTACTGAAGGTGCATCTACAGAGCTACTGAAGGTGCATCTGCAGAGCTACTGAAGGTGCATCTGCAGAGCTACTGAAGGTGCATCTACAGAGCTACTGAAGGTGCATCTACAGAGCTACTGAAGGTGCATCAGCAGAGCTACTGAAGGTGCATCTACAGAGCTACTGAAGGTGCATCTACAGAGCTACTGAAGGTGCATCTACAGAGCTACTGAAGGTGCATCTACAGAGCTACTGAAGGTGCATCTACAGAGCTACTGAAGGTGCATCTACAGAGCTACTGAAGGTGCATCTACAGAGCTACTGAAGGTGCATCTGCAGAGCTACTGAAGGTGCATCTACAGAGCTACTGAAGGTGCATCTACAGAGCTACTGAAGGTGCATCTACAGAGCTACTGAAGGTGCATCAGCAGAGCTACTGAAGGTGTATCAGCAGAGCTACTGAAGGTGCATCTACAGAGCTACTGAAGGTGCATCTACAGAGCTACTGAAGGTGCATCTACAGAGCTACTGAAGGTGCATCTGCAGAGCTACTGAAGGTGCATCTACAGAGCTACTGAAGGTGCATCTACAGAGCTACTGAAGGTGCATCTACAGAGCTACTGAAGGTGCATCTGCAGAGCTACTGAAGGTGCATCTGCAGAGCTACTGAAGGTGCATCTACAGAGCTACTGAAGGTGCATCTGCAGAGCTACTGAAGGTAGATGGTTCGATTCCTAGTGAATGGAAGCTTCATGTAAGTTGCTGTGGATAAAAGTGTCTGCTAAATGACTAAATGTAAATGTAATGTACAGCTGTAAAGAGTTGCACTGTTTGATTCAGTGCAACTCTTTCACAGAAATAGAATGTGATTTTTATTAGTAAAACTGAATTAATAAATACTAAGAGCAGCCCAAGAGGTCAAACCAAACATGAGCCGATGTGAGTTTGTTCCTGACAAATTATAGTAAACTGTCTAAACCGGTTTACATTTTGTCTCGAATCAATAGGAGCATAAAATATTTCCTCATTGCAGGGCTTCGGCAGGACACAGACGGTGGACTCTGGCTCCATCTAGTGGTAAAAACGAACAGAACCTGTGTCTCTAATCGACTGCCCTCTGAGGAAGCACGACTGCACGAGCCAAACAAACTGCTATAAAATAATCATATACCAAGATTTATTTCTGCTTTTTTCTGCATTATTCTCTTAAACCACTTCAGCTCTGCTTAAAAGTAACAAATATTCTATTGTCACGATTTAAAATTTAAATGCCAGTTTGAATTGTTACGTAAAGAAATTGTTTAAAAACAATGAACTTTATTCTGAAATTCTAAAATACAACTGTATAAAGGATATAAATATATGACATTCTCTTCAGAGTTTTGAAACATTATACAGATGGTGATAATGCTCTAGTTTTATCTCTTTTTTTTTTTACAATAACTGTCGTATTGAGTGTCCCTATGACAAACAGCCTTTACATTTATCATTAGGCTCTTCTCTTCAGACGGATTCCGTGGTTGCACCTGGACGTGAAGATGACAGCATGTACCACTAGGAGGCGCAGTTGTATCATCGGTTATTCGCACACTATGGAGCTCATAATAATAATAATAATAATAATAAAATAAACAGTACTTACAGGAGTGACTTTTAAAGAAGAAATTTACTTTGTTACAAATAATAAATTACAATATCACATTTTGGTTGAGACCAATGTATAACATGTCCAACAGTTACAACGAGTTCTTCTCACAGTTATTTTTTTAGCGTCTCACAGAACGGATGCAATATAGTTTTGGCCACAAGCAGAAATTGGGGACGCTGTTTCAGACCCTCTGCGTGAGCTTTTTGGCGGAAAATAGACTTCAAAAGAAAATGATGCACGTCCTATAAAATAGATGAGTGTGTTTCCGCCCGGTTTCGAACCGGGGACCTTTCGCGTGTTAGGCGACCGTGAAACTAAAACTTTATGTGTATATTATTTTATTTAAATATTTGGATGTAAACGCAGTCTTTACAAAGTCTTGTATAGAAACCAAGCCATTAAAACTAACTCAAAGTTTCTTTGAAACAAGACCCTTTAAGACTAAGTTAAAGTTCAGATTCTTTTAAAAAACACATCTCTGCGTCGTGTCTCTGACTCACGAGACCAACAACAGCAGGGACTTCTTCTTTGGGTCTTTCAGCAGAGGAGGAAACAGCGCCCCCACTCTCCCGCTAATGGCCAGAAATATATTGCATAGTTACTGTATGACACTACCATTGAAAATAAATGGGACAGGTTAAGAGAGTTTAAAAGCCTTACTTTAAAAACCTCCGCCGCGCGAGTATTAACTGTAATTTTTATTCATCTACCGACATGAAAATGGTTTTATTTGGAAGGGACGCGTGTATCATGCATTCGTTTCCGTAGTGTAGTGGTTATCACGTTCGCCTAACACGCGAAAGGTCCCCGGTTCGAAACCGGGCGGAAACATAATTGCTCCTTTTTTTTTTTTTTTTTTTACCTTAATTATCGTCTCGGCCTTTTTTCCTACGATTATAACCGACACATTTCTCTGAATCAGCTACAGAGTTGGACAGAGGCACAGAGTAACACAAAAAGAAAACGTAATGTACAGTGTTCAGAAAGGTTTTTAGACAAACACATAAAACATAAACAGGCTGCCTCTGACTCCTGTTCATCTTTTAAAGTGTTTTGACCTTTACAGCCAAAATATTAAAACAAAAAAACAACTAGGTCACGTTTTAATGTCCATGAGCTTTCAGAATTTGAAGTTTCTGAGAAAAGGAACACTACTTTCTGACTTTGTTGTGTTTGTATTTTAACTCGTCAATGTGCTGGTATTTATTATGACTGAGCAAATTAACCGAAGTTTATTAGTATTTAACGATTTTAACTTTAGATTTCCTCTTTTATAATAATAGTAATAATAATAATACATTTTATTTATAACGCGCCTTTCTGGACACTCAAGGTCGCCTTCCAACATTAATAAAAATACAATGGCACATAATTAAAAACAATTAAAAGCAACATTTAAAAACAACAACAATTACATATATTGATGACAGTCAGTTATGGAGGGAGTGAGGAGGCCAGTCTGAGCAGCTGTTTGGATCTGAAGTGATGGAGCCAGTGGAGCTGTTGCAGGTCTGATGTGATTGGTGGAGGGGGGGGGGAGCGTGTGATGATGCGGGCGGCTGAGTTCTGGACCAGTTGAAGTTTATGAAGGGTTTTTTGAGGGAGACCAAACGGAAGGCAGTTGCAGTAATCCAGGCGGGAGGTGATGAGGCTGGGCACAAGGACGGCAGCAGAGTGAGGGCTGAGGGGGGAGGGGGGGGTGAAAGTAGGCAGAGTGGATGACATCATTGATGTGGGAAGTGTAGGAGAGTGTGCTGTCGAGGACGACGCAGGGGATTAGTTTGAGGAAGTTTGTGGTGAACCAGGATTTCATTTCAGAGGCAGTTGATTAGAGAGGAGGGGGAGGAGGGGGAGAGGAAGGACTTTGGTTTGTTTGAGAGGCTGGGTGTCATCAGCGTAGCAGTGAAAGTCAATGTTATGTTTTCGAAAGATGTTACCAAGGGGGAGAAGGTAGATGATGAACAGTAGGGGCCCTAGTACCAAGCCCTGAGGTACACCTGTGGTGACTCTTTTGAACAAAGTCTTAATGCTGTGTTCATGAAAGTGAGACTCAGTGGAACAAGTGAGGTCCAGGATATTTGAGATATGATTATGTTGTTGTTTTGTTTTTATTATTGAAGTGATAAAGAAATCCTGTGGTTCTCAAACGGAGGACTTTCATAAGTGCCGCTTGCAGAGTTAAGGCACTGACTGTTTCCCAGGACACATACTCGCACTACATACAAGCAGATAGTTATTCATGTCGGCACCAATAATGTGAGAATGAGGCAGTCTGAGGTAACCAAAGATAGCCTAGCTAGGACTTTTGAACTAGGGAACAAGATGAGTTGGCATCGATTAATTGTCTCTGGCCCCCTCCCCGTAAGGGGTAGTGATGAACAGTATAGCAGATTAGTTTCCATGAACCGGTGGCTGGCCCGGCATTGTAGTCAGAAAGGTTATGGTTTCGTGGATAACTGGCCTTCTTTCTGGGGCCGCCCAGGCCCGCTGAGGGCAGACGGCCTGCATCCTACTGGACAAGGTGCTGCCATTTTGTCTAGTAATATAGACAGGTGCATTAAATGCATTTGACACAAGGAATCTCAGCAGGTCGCAGGAATTAGAGAACCTGCTAGTCATGATAGTGCGGGTGTGGAACTGGATAATGTAGCAGCTTTTAGTTGTCTGGTTAGGCCGTATCAATCCAATGTCTACTTCCCAAATTTATTGGATAGGGTGAATTTATTTAGTCCTCAAACACATCTGAAAACTCACAGAGTCAGTGACCCAAAAGCATCATGTCCTCATGTTATTATAACTCAGAGGCATTCTTTTAAACCCGGCAGAACTGTTAGAGCTCGACAGCTTGTTCCTGTCACTATCGCTCCACTGGACCAGCCTCAAATTCAGGCTCTACGTCAAGACTAAAGATTGGTCTCCTGAATGTGCGGTCTCTATCCTCCAAAGCACTCTTAATTAATGATCTTATTACTTCTCATTGCTTGGAAATATTAAAATATTAATGAAATGACTGCCTCTGGATCATGAGCAGGACTTGTAACTTCTCTTGGTTCTGGACTTCTCTCTGTGTCTTGTCTTTGATTTGTTGTGTTGGACACACGAGTCATTATTAATACGACTCTAAATGTGTCACTTGTTCAAATTCAAACATGAGTCATGGGGTTATCTGCTCTGGGCCACTCTGAGACTAAATCCGGTGTATGTCCCTGATCCGAGTCCGAGCAGCTGTCGTCTCGGTGCCACATACCGACCGGACTCTGCCTGGGTCTATTTCTAAAACTGTGAGCCAAACAAACCCCGTCAGGCCTTTGTCGCTGCGTCATGACACATTCCACAGATGTCAGGTCGGGACACAGGAATAACCCGGACCACTCCACTAACAAGAGCCGAGCACGAGCCGGACTCACTGACAGCACACGGACCACTCCATCACCATTTGATAATTTATCTTGTTGATGCAGAATTAGCCGTCTTCCTTTGTCCAGTGGTACACGTATCAGAGTTCACACGTTCTGCTCGATCATATTAGCAACAACTTATATGAAAATAAACTCTGTTCATAATGAAAAGCGTGTTTACAGAGACTCTTGTTTTATCACGTTCTGCACTTCTTACTCCAGTCCGTGTCTGGCAGCAGAGCCTGGATGAGTCGCGTCTGATCCAGAGTCAGCGCAGAGGAACGCACTCGAACGTTCGGCGGCGGGAGGGGCGGGAGGGGCACGAGGGGCACGAGGGGCGGGTATAAAAGCAGCAGAGGCGGACAACACTGTCATACTCCGCAGTAAAGCCTCTCCTCGGACGGGTTTCTTCTTCTTCCTCCAGACACTTTGGTTTACGATCGGATTAGTCGCGTCTGATCCAGAGTCAGCGCTCAGAGGAACGCACTGGCCGCTCATGGCGGCGGGAGGCCGCTTGCTCGCAGTTTGTGGCACGAGGGGCGGGTATAAAAGCAGCATGGAGCAGGACAACACTGCGTCATCTCCGCAGTACAAACCTCTCCTCGGACGGGTTTTATTCCTGAAGTAATACTTAGTCGACTTTAATCTTAGTTGATTTGCTTGTTTATCTTTATATCCTCCCTGTGTTACTGTGGGTTCTCTGCCTGGACGCGCACTGGCCGCTTGCTCGCAGTTTGTGGCCCGAGACACGGCCGCTCTTCTACCGCATGGAGCAGGAGGTCCTGCGTCATCTCCAGGTACAAACTGACCCGGAGTTTTATTCCTGAAGTAATATTAGTCGACTTTAATCTTGAGTTGATTTGCTTTTGTTGAGGTTTATCTTTATAATCAACTCTAAGGACTAAGTGGAAGAAAATGAATGAATAAACCAAAACACAGCATCAACATTAATAACAACAACCACAATAGTCCTGGGGCCTGTTTCAATAAGGAGGTTCAACCAACTCTGAGTTAAAACTTGAACTCTGAGTTGACTTAGAGATGGGAAACTCTGAGTTTTCGAGTACAGATCAGCTGAAATTTGAATTAGTTCAATCAACTCTAAGTTGAATTGAAGTAATCTAAAAAACTTTTTAGTTCTAACTAACTAAAGTTAACTAAAGTTTTTAGTTACAGTTCTGTAATTAAAGGGATTACTCCGTAATTTAAAGTAAAATCTGATGTAATTGCATTAAATGCTGCATAGACTACAAAGCAATTCTGTATAAAATAATAGTGGATTTAACATCAAATTTTATAAATATAAAAACGTAATTCAATCAGGTAAGGCTTGAGCATATCATGGTTGTAGTCTACCTGACTTTACTAACATTTGACATATTAAATAACTGAATAGCATTTCTGAAAAGCTCTTAAGAGCGAGGCACACTTACAACTCTGCAAACAGTAGCCTTACTACAGTGTTGTGTGCATCCCGATGTTATACAGAAAACTACCATTTGCAAAGAAACGTAATGCAACTAAAGCATCTGCTCGGATGTTACAGTTCTGTAATATAATGGCTGATATTTCTGATGTAAGGATGGATGAGATTATGGATGTATCTTATTGACTGTAAAGAAAAACGGTACCGCTCAAATAAAAATGAATATGGATTGTAGTCTACCTGACTTTACTAACATTTGACATATTAAATAACTGAATAGCATCCAGGATGTTATACAGAAAACTACCATTTGCAAAGAAACGTAATGCAACGCAAAGCATCTGCTCGGATGTAAGAGCACGGCCGCGATGGCTGATATTTCTGATGTAAGGATGGATGAGATTATGGATGTATCTTATTGACTGTAAAGAAAACGGTACCGCTCAAATAAAAATGAATATGGATATGACAAAAATCCACTCTGGGCCTCAAAATCCTCTCCTCTGACGTAAATGTAACTCCTACGGATTAATGCAGCCTCTTCATCCACAGGATCGTCCATAAAGGACATGCCATTTCATTCACTTTAATTTGATCCGCTCCTTTCGTGACTGAAATGTGCGCAATGAATGAATGTATCGAAAGAATGAATTTAGAGCAGCCTGTTTAAATACCACTTCCTCTTTAAAAAGGGGGACAAGTGTGACACCGGAAATAAACTCTGAAGGTTTACTGAAAAAATGGGAAGAGTTTGTTCCCATGACCAGGTTAGAAGGTCTGTAAAAGTACAGAGTAAGTTACCATGGTAACTGACTCTGAGTACCTGTGACAGTTACCTCACGGTTTCAATGGAAACAGGAGCTGCTTATGGAAGCCCAGTTGTGTTTCTGTTCATTTGAGACCTGACTCTGAGTATAAGTTACCTCTCTTTCAGAAACAGGGCTTGACTTACTCTGCTTTCTTGGGGTTGATTTACCTCCCATTCTGAAACGGAAAACCCAGAGTTTCACTCATTTCAGGGTTAACATACTCAGGACTTAACCTCCTTTCTGAAACAGGCCCCAGGACTTGTGCTTATGTTTCTACTGGCCTCTGTTTTAGATGGACTTGGGACTTGAACAGGTTTTAGATGGACTTGAACAGGTTTAAGTTGGACTAACAGGTTTTAGATGGACTTGAACAGGTTTAGTTGGACTTGAACAGGTTTTAGATGGACTTGAACAGGTTTAGTTGGACTTGAACAGGTTTAGTTGGACTTGAACAGGTTTTAGATGGACTTGAACAGGTTTTAATTGGACTTGAACAGGTTTAGTTGGACTTGAACAGGTTTTAGATGGACTTGAACAGGTTTTAGTTGGACTTGAACAGGTTTAAGTTGGACTTAAACAGGTTTTAGATGGACTTGAACAGGTTTTAGTTGGACTTGAACAGGTTTAAGTTGGACTTGAACAGGTTTTAGATGGACTTGAACAGGTTTTAGTTGGACTTGAACAGGTTTAAGTTGGACTTAAACAGGTTTTAGATGGACTTGAACAGGTTTAGTTGGACTTGAACAGGTTTAAGTTGGACTTGAACAGGTTTTAGATGGACTTGAACAGGTTTTAGATGGACTTGTTTTAGTAGGACTTGAACAGGTTTTAATTGGACTTGAACAGGTTTTAGATGGACTTGAACAGGTTTTAGATGGACTTGAACAGGTTTTAGTAGGACTTGAACAGGTTTTAATTGGACTTGAACAGGTTTTAGATGGACTTGAACAGGTTTAGTTGGACTTGAACAGGTTTTAGATGGACTTGAACAGGTTTTAGATGGACTTGAACAGGTTTAAGTTGGACTTGAACAGGTTTTAGATGGACTTGAACAGGTTTAGTTGGACTTGAACAGGTTTTAGATGGACTTGAACAGGTTTTAGATGGACTTGAACAGGTTTAGTTGGACTTGAACAGGTTTTAGATGGACTTGAACAGGTTTTAGTTGGACTTGAACAGGTTTTAGTTGGACTTGAACAGGTTTAAGTTGGACTTGAACAGGTTTTAGATGGACTTGAACAGGTTTTAGTTGGACTTGAACAGGTTTTAGATGGACTTGAACAGGTTTTAGATGGACTTGAACAGGTTTAGTTGGACTTGAACAGGTTTTAGTTGGACTTGAACAGGTTTTAATTGGACTTGAACAGGTTTTAGTTGGACTTGAACAGGTTTTAATTGGACTTGAACAGGTTTTAGTTGGACTTGAACAGGTTTTAGTTGGACTTGAACAGGTTTTAGTTGGACTTGAACAGGTTTAGTTGGACTTGAACAGGTTTTAGTTGGACTTGAACAGGTTTTAGTTGGACTTGAACAGGTTTTAGTTGGACTTGAACAGGTTTAAGTTGGACTTGAACAGGTTTTAGATGGATTAGAACAGGTTTTAGATGGACTTGAACAGGTTTAGTTGGACTTGAACAGGTTTTAGTTGGACTTGAACAGGTTTTAATTGGACTTGAACAGGTTTTAGTTGGACTTGAACAGGTTTAATTGGACTTGAACAGGTTTTAGTTGGACTTGAACAGGTTTTAATTGGACTTGAACAGGTTTTAGTTGGACATGAACAGGTTTAATTGGACTTGAACAGGTTTTAGTTGGACTTGAACAGGTTTTAATTGGACTTAAACAGGTTTTAGATGGACTTGAACAGGTTTTAGTTGGACTTGAACAGGTTTAATTGGACTTAAACAGGTTTTAGTTGGACTTGAACAGGTTTTAGTTGGACTTGAACAGGTTTAATTGGACTTGAACAGGTTTTAATTGGACTTGAACAGGTTTAATTGGACTTGAACAGGTTTTAATTGGACTTGAACAGGTTTTAGATGGACTTGAACAGGTTTTAGATGGACTTGAACAGGTTTAATTGGACTTAAACAGGTTTTAGTTGGACTTGAACAGGTTTTAATTGGACTTGAACAGGTTTTAATTGGACTTGAACAGGTTTTAATTGGACTTGAACAGGTTTTAGATGGACTTGAACAGGTTTTAGATGGACTTGAACAGGTTTTAGATGGCTCACAGTCTGAATAAAAATGCTTGAGTCTGACCTCTGACCCTGGTTCTTGTCTGTCAGGTGTCAGGAGTTCCGGCAGGAGCTGGACCTTCCTGACGACGTGGACCCGGAGTCCGTCAGCTGCTCTCTGGTCGGGGGCCGGCTCCAGATCACGGCCCCCAGAGACAGACCCCTGACGGACGGAAAGGAGCGCGTGGTCCCCATCAACATGGCCCCGGCCTTAACCAAACCGGACTCCAGCGAGAACGAGAGCAGCGCTGCCGACAAAAACTAACAGACCCAGGACTCGAGACAAAAACTGCCATTTTGTAGCTTCAGTGTTTGTGCCACATAATTAAAATATGTTTAATATAAGATGAAAATATTCTCACTCATTATTTATTTGATGTGTTTAGTCCAATGTCCCACTTTCCAGGTCAGAGCTAAGACGGTTTTCTACATCAATTTGTTGTAAATGGATTTTTTCAATAAAGATTGAAAAATATAATTACAAAGCATTTTATTTTTCTGTCCCATTTTAAAGTCAATTTTTTTGGACTTTAACAGGTTTTTACCATTTTAACCAAGAATAAACCAAGACTAAACCAGAACAAAACCAGGTCTAAACCAGGACTAAACCAGGACTAAACCAGGTCTAAACCGGGTCTAAACCAGGTCTAAACCAGGACTAAACCAGGTCTAAACCGGGTCTAAACCAGGTCTAAACCAGGACTAAACCAGGTCTAAACCGGGTCTAAACCGGGTCTAAACCAGGACTAAACCAGGACTAAACCAGGACTAAACCAGGTCTAAACCGGGACTAAACCAGGTCTAAACCGGGTCTAAACCAGGACTAAACCAGGACTAAACCAGGACTAAACCGGGACTAAACCGGGTCTAAACCGGGTCTAAACCAGGTCTAAACCAGGTCTAAACCAGGACTAAACCAGGACTAAACCAGGTCTAAACCAAGTCTAAACCAGGTCTAAACCAGGACTAAACCAGGACTAAACCAGGTTCAAACTGGTCTAAAACCAGGTCTAAACCAGGACTAAACCAGGACTAAACCGGTCTAAACCGGACTAAACCGGGTCTAAAACCAGGTCTAAACCAGGTCTAAACCAGGACTAAACTAGGACTAAAACCAGGTCTAAAACCAAGTCTAAACCAGGTCTAAACCAGACTAAACCAGGACTAAACCAGGTCTAAACCGGTCTAAACCAGGTCTAAACCAGGACTAAAAATCCAGGTCTAAACCGGTCTAAATCCAGGTTCAAAACAACCAGGACTAAACCAGGACTAAACCAGACCAAACCTTCATGGCTAACAACCACCACCCAAATACCGATCCAAACCCTTCCAACTATTCCAGAGAGGGATGAAGAAGAAGCCTTCCCCGTCCTTCCTAAAGCTCAGCGACCAAACAGATTGACATTGTGCCTTGGACAAAAGAAAACACTCTCAGAACATATCCAAACTTATCAGGATCAACCTGTTCATAGACCAGCCCTGCAACACAACCAGTGCAGGAACAGTGACTCTGCCACTCAGCCACAAAACACCAGGATTAAAAGCTCAACCCACAAGAAGACCACTAACCATCTTCCTCGGCAACCACTTTGGACCCCCCCAGCCCATACAATACCAGACAACCCCCTGCAGTTATCAGTTAACGACCCCCCTACATTTCAATCAACTATAACATCCCAGCAAACCACCAACCATTTCCCAGAACCATCAGCTGCAAAGCCACCTACAGTCAAGACTACTAACCCCCCGCTACGGCTTCCAACCAAGACTCCAAAACCACAGATGAACCAACTTACTGAGGCTTCAGAATCCATCCTTCCAGGGCCCCACAGCAGAGGGAAGACACTACAGTGTCTACAGCAGGGGTGGGCTAACTAAGGCCCGGGGGCCACATGCGGCCCATTGGGCTCTTTAATCTGGCCCACCATGCATTTACAAAAATGTTATTGATAATTCTACAGTGATCAGATTATTCCACCATTATTCTACTACGACATGCTCCAGACAGGAACAACCTTTCCTAAAGCTAGCATCTCTACTTTCAGAGAGATAGTTTTCCCAGGTTTTAGAAAAAACATTATATTGTTTTGCCTCCAGTTCAAACTTAAAACTATGGGCAAAAGATTCTGTTTTTATTGAGCATAAGTGAGTTCACCGTGTTTGCCCGGCCCTCCACAAAAGTCCCATTTTCTAATGTGGCCCTTTGGGAGAAATAATTGCCCACCCCTGGTCTATAGCTACACTACAGCAACCAAGTCCCTAAAAGGCTACCCAGCCCAACTACGTCCACCCCCCTCCAACAGAAAACTAGTCTTTTAGCGCCAGCCACTTCATCCACTAACAACGCATTTACTCTCACGGACCTCCAGCTCTCCCCTGTTGTCCCAGACCTGACAAACCAACCAACTGCACATTCAATTCAAACCCGGCTCTCATTCACAAACACATCACCCCAACAATTACTTCACTCGACAAATACTGGGAGGACCCTGGAAGTCCAAGCCCAAGTTCACCTCCCACAAAAAAACCTGCCTAAACAAGGTCCTGTTTCCTTCCTCCTCACAAACACACCTCAAAGGTCAAATGGCTCTGTTAAACTAACTGATCTAATCTCTCCTCTTGCTTCACCCCCAGGTGGCACCAGCACCAAGGACACTGGGAGAACAGGTCCCATAAAAACAGCTCACAAGGCCTCAAATGTGGGGGGAATGATGAGTGGGTCCTTAAAGGTCACCAAGACCATGACTAAAGCCCTAACTGAACCCCCCTCACTCATTACAGAACCCACTGAGTCCTCCTCCTTGGCGACTGGTGCCACTTCCGTGCTCCTCCCAGACTAAAACACCCTTCACCTCAACACCTCCCCCGCTCAATTTATACAAGCCTATCTACCACCTGGTCAGACCAAGTAGGAAGCTCCAGGACTGGTACTTCATTGGGAGAAGGCCTGTCCTTATCCTAGGGGACTCCAATATCAATCGAATCCCCCCTCACCATCACAGAAATATCCAGTTAGACAGTTACCCAGGAGCCAATATTTATCACTTTCACAAACTTATGGAAAAATCACAAATCAATACATCCACCAAAATCCTCATTCTGGGCCTAAACAATAGGGAACAGGACCCCCAGCAAACATCTGTCAAGCAAATGAGTTCACTGTACAAACAAGCAAAGTTGACCTTCCCTAATGCAGACATATACTTTCCTAAAATAAATTTCTCCCTTAACCTCCCTCAAAAACAAAAGGAAAACCTTATTCAGCTTAATAAATACATCGCCACCCACTTTCCCTTTCTAGTAGAAATCCCTCAAGACACCTTCATTACAGTTGCAGATAATATCCACTGGACACCTACCACCGCGAGCGCTATATTCAGTAACTGGCTCCGTCAACTAAATTTAATCTAGATTACTATTCCAACCCGGTCTCCCCCAAATACAACTCCCCATTTATTACCCAGTCCTTTTCTCCCACTCGACAAACCACAGTGGATCTGGGGTGGAGCTCGGCCTCCAACATCTTAAACCTATCCACCCTCTTCACGCCAACTACCGCACAAGTTAGCTGCTGGAGAGAGGCCTTACTTTTATACCACGTCCCACAAAACCTAACCGGAAGGAACTTCAAAAGGACTTCCACTACTATCACCGTCGCCTCAAAATAGCCTCTTATTTCCACAATAGAACCTCCTCCAGTAGCCGACCCTTCACCCATCCATCTTTGTGGGAACCAGCTACTTCTCAAATAAACATATCCATCCAACGTTATATCAGCAGCAACCTCCGTACTCTTCGCACTTTCCAACCCTTTCCCTAACCTTAACCAGTACCCACCCTTAACCTTTGCACATAAAACACTTTCTCCACCAGGTCCACACCTGGTGGAGATTTGAGTAGAACTTGAACCACTCTCCAGCATTGCCCACCTGTTCACAGACACTTTCTCTGACTATACCTTCCTTTAGTAAAACAATTGTGTGTATTGTAAATAATTTGTACCTTGGTGTGTTTTTTTAATAGAAATTGCTCGTTATTTAATATTTTTAATGTTTATTTATTGTATGAAGCAATCTTCCTGTCAGCACTTATTACTGAATCTAAAAACCAGACGCACTTATCTGAGGCATGTCTTAGTAATGTCAGTGGGACCTGGCTCGTTCTACTCATATGTACCACAGACCTACACCCAGACACGGACCTACACCCAGACACGGACCTACACCCAGACACAGGCCTACACCCAGACACAGGCCTACACCCAGACACGGACCTACACCCAGACACGGACCTACACCCAGACACGGGCCTACACCCAGACACAGACCTACACCCAGACACGGACCTACACCCAGACACAGGCCTACACCCAGACACGGACCTACACCCAGAAACAGGCCTACACCCAGACACGGACCTACACCCAGACACGGACCTACACCCAGACACGGACCTACACCCAGACACGGACCTACACCCAGACACGGGCCTACACCCAGACACAGACCTACACCCAGACACGGGCCTACACCCAGACACGGACCTACACCCAGACACAGACCTACACACCCAGACACAGGCCTACACCCAGACACAGACCTACACCCAGACACAGACCTACACCCAGACACGGGCCTACACCCAGACACGGACCTACACCCAGACACAGACCTACACCCAGACACAGACCTACACCCAGACACAGGCCTACACCCAGACACAGACCTACACCCAGACACAGACCTACACCCAGACACGGGCCTACACCCAGACACGGACCTACACCCAGACACAGACCTACACCCAGACACGGACCTACACCCAGACACAGGCCTACACCCAGACACGGACCTACACCCCCTACACCCAGACACGGGCCTACACCCAGACACGGACCTACACCCAGACACGGGCCTACACCCAGACACGGACCTACACCCAGACACAGACCTACACCCAGACACAGGCCTACACCCAGACACAGACCTACACCCAGACACGGGCCTACACCCAGACACAGACCTACACCCAGACACGGGCCTACACCCAGACACAGACCTACACCCAGACACGGGCCTACACCCAGACACAGGCCTACACCCAGACACAGACCTACACCCAGACACGGGCCTACACCCAGACAAAGGCCTACACCCAGACACGAACCTACACCCAGACACAGACCTACAGGAACAGCACATTAACGGGGAATCCATGGATCAAGTCTCGGACAATTGTTTTACTGTGTGATTACTAATAAAGTTTTATTTTTACTAACTCCTATTTTATTAAATGATTTGATATTTTTTCTTTAAGCACTTAAACAGCACCAAGACTGTCTGGGAAACATGAAACACAGGGAAAGGGAACAAGTTAGAATCATTACAAACAACTTTTAAGAAGGTAATTGTAATTGTCGGACAGACCAAAATATTTCATGATATTTCACAGTAAGTGTAGATAACATGTTCAACTGTAGCAAAGTTGCTCAAATATATGCGATATAAAAGGGGGAATCAAAAACAACATATTTTTGAAAACAAAAATTAGATGTGACTTAAATTAAAAATGTAAATACATTCAAAATGTGAATAATGTCCTCAACCAAAAGAAAAAAATAGAAGCTGAGGCCGAACAAAAGGTTTAGTTGCTGCAGAGTCAGATCCATGAGACTTTTCTCACATCAGATTGGTCCAGTTTGGTTTTGTCTTTAAACCAGAATAAAACCCATGGACTAAATCCTGCTCAAACCCAAACCTCCTTCTGGAGCCAGAAAACTAAACCTGGACTTACCTGGATCTAAACCTAAACCGGCTTCAAGCAGAAGCTCGTGGACTAAACAGAGCAAATAAATAAAACACACCACACCTGTTTTCTTCTCTTTCTTTGTAAAATAATTCTCAATAAACTTAATTTATTCACAAACTGCTTTTCAAATTTCCATGTCGTAATTTTTTAAAACACATACAATAATAAAAAACATTTCTAAAAGACAAAGAGGCGTCCGCCGCTAAGCTCTACGCTTGTTTTGTTTTCACGTTTTTTGTTTGTTTTAATTCCCCATTCACTCGGTTTAATGACACCTTATGAAAAACAGAAGTTGTGCAGAGGGACACAAAATGGCCACCAAAGACGCACAGCGGTGTTGGAGGCCATTTTGTGTCACTTTGAAGACTCTGTTATTACTCTGCATTTAACGGACGCGTTTAACGGTTTCACTCCATCATCCGTCGGCACTCGTTTCTGATTTTAATGGACACCTCGGTTCAGAAACATGAAGAAAAACAGTCGAAACAGAAAAAGACTAAAGAGAGCTACAGTACACGGTTCCTTCAGTTTTACATTTACAGAATAATATGTTTAAGGCTTATGCTCATTTGTGAATATGGAGAGATTAATGAGCAAAAAACTGTTGAAATTTTAGCCGCAAGCAGTAATAACTGGGCGCTCACACCAAACAGGCCTTTTTTCAAAGAAATAAAAATAATTTAGCAAAACAGAATATGGTTCAAATGTTATAGATTTGAACAGGTTTTAGTTGGATTCAAATATTTGATTGTTGTTGATGTTGATGTTTCAAAATGCTTCAAAATTTTGAGTTGAATTCGAAATGGTCGACAACAGGAAAAACTAAGTTCTGCAAGATTCAACTGAAATTTTTGTTCACATTTAATCTGACATTTAAAAAATTTGGATAGACAAAAGTTTTTTGGGGAAAGGATAAGCTAAATTATGATGATTAATCCGTATATGGTTTATTTTATTTATGTAGTCCATCTCAAAACAACCCCCCCTCCCACCACTCAAAAAAATAAAGAAAAATAAATTCTGTATTCAAACAAAAACAGAAAATATGTTTGAATGAAACAAAAAAGAACAAACCTTATTCACGGATTTTGTGGCACCACATTAAACAAAAATAAATCAATTTGTTAAAATATATGCTGTATTTAAGTTCAGCACACTAAATTTTCGGTTTTTGGTTTGGTATTTGGTTCCATTAATAATATTCTGTCAAAAATTATAATTTTATTCCAATTATATCTTATATTTTTATCATATATTTTTCATATATGTACAAGTTAGACAAATGCCATTTTTGTCAAATTTCCTATTGTCTCAAGCCACTTGGTTTAAAATTTGTGGATTTTAATGGGATTCAATCCCCAAAACGGGATAAAGAACAGTGATAACTAATATTTTGTAGACTAAAAAATGGTCTTGAAATGACTATCGTTAAAAAGGCCTTTTCAGTGGAGCCCAGTGGTTTGTTTTTTTGTTTTGTTTTTCTTTTAAATTTACAAAGCTTGACTTTTCAGACCTCAGACTGCAGGTCACATGATCACACGGACAGGAATGTGAGGACGACGGCATCGGTGGCTGACCACTTGCAGTGAGGCATGATGGGAAACACGTCACAATTTTACAAGTTCTGCAAAATTTTGAAATAAGAGACTTTTTTTTTTTTTAAATGGAGCCGGCCTTCACTTCCACAAGATTTGCCCTTGGTCCATGTTTTTACACTAACACTTCATAAGGAGCAAAAATTAAAAGGTGCATTTTGAAAAAAAAAATTGTACAGTGAATTAAATAAAAAATAAAATAAAAATAGACAAGCCTGTTTTATTTATTTTTTTTCAGTGAGTGGTACAGGTCGGCCCAAAGTGGTTTGGTTTGGTCCAGTTTCGTAAAATCTGATTTACATTTTTATAAACTTTAAATCCAGAGGCGGCAGCAGTTTCCCACAGGCTTGTAGGAGGTCTATGGCTTAAGCTATCGCAGCCTTGGGCTTACATCAAGAAAAGGTGTTAAAACAGCAGGTTCATATGAAGCTGTATCAGACAAAAAAAAAAACAGGGCGGTGCAGCAAACTCTAAATATAAACGTTATTTACCATCTCAAAATCCAATGCTTGAACATTTTAAATATAGTTTTGGGTCCTGTGGAGTCGTCATTGTGGGAAAAACTGCTACATTTCAGGGCCTCACTCTTTCATGTCACAAGTCCTGCTCCTGTTTAACGCAGTGGAGACAGAAGTATTTTTAATTCTCAAAGTAAGAACCGTAAGTCTCCACAAGAGATCATTCTGTATTCTTAAAATTAAACTTAAATGAACTCGTTACTCAGCAGCTTTTCTTTAGAAGACACCGGGAAATGTAACCCTGAATACGTCTGGGTTCAATGTGTGAAAGTTTAAGAGATGCAACGGTTGTATGTGGTTCAGAAAAAGACCCTGACAAACGCTAAAGGAAAAACAAAGGGATCTGGCTTCAGCAGAAATTAAATGAGAAACATACCCTTTGTGAAAAATAACGGCTCAATAAAATAAATGACCCTCTGCTTTATTGTAAAACCCTTGAGAATGAAGGCCGACTCCAAAATCTGCCTCACAAAACACAGCCCAAATCGTTTTAGAGACAGACTTGTGGTTTGTAAACTTGGTATGAATTAATTTGACTGTTTTTTGCCGAGTCGCCGGACAGTGGCAGCCACGTCATCGCCGTCGTCATTGTCCATCAGCATTGTTTTATTTGTGTTTTTAAAAAACTCTCGTCGTACTTTAGGAAGAGAAGATGTTTCCTGAGAGCTGCGCTGATTGGTTTCATTCCAGGAAGAAATACATTTTTTATAAATGTAGAAAAAAGGGGGCAGGGCTTAGAGAATACGCTGCTTGCAGGTGGTTTTCAGACGGACGACAAGAAGTAAGGATTTAGGTCATTTTAGTTTTCAACATGTTTGGAAAAATAAAAAGAACTAGAAGGAACCCGATTTTTTTTCTTATAAATACAGCTTATAAGAAAAATAAATAAATAAATAAAAAAAACTGCTACAAACAGCTACAACTCATAACTATTTTAGTTCTATGCTGATCGGCAGAAATTGACCAAATCTGGAAATTGCTAAAAAAAATTTCATTCACTTGTTTCTTCTCTTTTACATTTTTCAAAAACAATTCAACTTCAAATTGAGTATTTATTTATTGTTGACCCCCATCCCCCCAAAATAAAATCTGTTTCTTGCCGTCCGTCTGAAATTCTTGCGTCCAAAGCAAACTGCGTAAAAAAAAAAATTCAAAAATAATCCTAGCGTCAGATGTGGAACAGAGACGAGCATTGCATTTACACCTCAGTTTTCCTCGATAAGGTTCAAATCCAGTTCTGTACAGTCGCGCTCAAACACAGATTGTTTTTGGGCGGTTTCGCGTTCGTCGTCATCGTCCTCCTCCTCATCGGCGTTTTCGCGGCACTCCTCGTCGCTCTCGCTCAGTGGGCCGATGCTGCTGCGGCCCAGGCATTCGGCTGGCGAACACGAGCCGCGGAAGTCCCCCAGAAATGGCTCCATGGAGATGCACACGTCGCCGCCGGAGAACGAGCCTAGGCGGCCGCGCTCCAGACAGAAACCAGGGTCCATACTACGGGTCTGCAGGAGGGACAAAAGTCAGAGGGATTAGCTTAAGGGGTTTCAGTTTTTACAACAGAGGGTCCATAAGTGTATGTAGTGTTTCCAGACCTGGTCGGGGTAGAACAGTGTGTGCTCTCATACCTGTGTCATCTTGGTGAAGTCCAGACCGGGACGCCCCGGAGGCCGGTCGGGGTCTCTGCGTCTCTTCAGTCCCGGTTTGAGCAGCAGCAGGTCGCAGGGCTGGGAGTGGCAGCGTGGCGCGGGGGGCAGGCAGCGGCGCAGGGAGGATGGCGTGCTGCAGGCCGAGGCGGGGGGCGGAGCCTGAGGGGCGGGGGGCGGGGCCGGAGGAGGCAGGAAGATGGCCGCCGCAGAGTCTCTGATGAGGACTGGCGACAAAGAGAAGCGGCGCTGGGGGGGAGGGGGGTGCAGCGGCGACGGAGACGATGAACAGGATGACGGCGACGGGAAGAAGCAGCAGCAGGCCCCGCCCCCCGCCTCCTCCCACGGGAAGCTCCACGGCAATGGCGAATCAGGAGAAAGCGCCAGGCTGAAGAAGGTGGGGCTGGACGACGAGTGCAGCGACGAGTTCAAGGATGAGCAAGCTCCGCCCACTGCACAGGCACCGCCCACAGCTCCTGCTGTGGCCCCACCTCCCGCCGAAGCCCCGCCCACTGCGGCCCCGGGGCAGTGTCGGGCCACAGGGGTCCAGACCCGAGACGCGCTGGGCCTCCAGGTGTAACGGCAGCGCGACAGGTCTTCGGGCACCGACAGGGACCGGCAGTGCCGTTTAGGCGGGGGAGGGGGAGGAGGAGGTGGGGCTAGAGGTCCAGGGGCGGGCGGGGCCCCAGGGGCCAGAGGGTCCTCCACCAAGGGACCATCGGGGGCCGTGAGGGGCACTGGCCCGGAGGAAAACTGGAGCTCAGCAGTCCTCCCTGAACAGACTTCGAGGGGCACAGCTGCCAGTAACTGCTCTCTGCACAGACCCGGGATGAAACCGTTAAAGACCAGTTCTAGAACAAGGACAGGTCAGAGACAGAGCAGGGATATGAGGAAATACTCACCAGGCATCAAGCCATCTGGGGGCCAGGCTGCGGCAAGGTTTTTGGGTTCCAGCAGGGACTGAGGAGACATGATAAAGGGCTCAGATCAGTCAGGACGATTAAAACAGAGCTGAATGTGAGCGTCACTCACCGGGTAGGAGTCCCCCGGCGGAGCAGGGTCGCCTTCCAGAGTCGGCTTCCTCAGGCCTTCCAGCAGCAACAACGCGACCACAGCATGGTGGCTGTCGAACGGGGCGTGGAACGGGATTTGACGTTAACGGGAAATGTGACGTAACAGTCGAGGTGAGCTCTAGCACCTAAACGGAAATATCTAAAACTCCTTCCGATTGGTCCTCAGACTGAAGTACCACCCGGTCACATGAGACGTACAGACTTTGTTTGGTTATTTAGCCACATTTTTACAAGAATATATTTGTACAAGAATCAAAGGAAGACAGTGATTTGCCAATTTTTATCATGTCTCTTTAAAATAATACGCACTGGCTCCCACTTAGACTCAGATACACTTCATGAACTCAAAACTGTTCCTTACATCTGTTAATACTAGTCCAGGTCTGTAACGGGTTACTGCAGTCTGGAAAGGGAAGCAGGAAGAAAAGCAGTATATCCGGCTTTGTTTTGTTGCGTTATAAAAAAGGGGCGGGGCTTTGGGACATTGCCCCACCCACTTTTACAAAGACATGGTCACTGAGCTGCTGCCTCCGACTGTTCACCTGGAAAACAAACAAAAGACTTAGGTTAGACGTTTTAGCTAGTTTTACTTTAAATATACGTAATTTTGTATTTTCAGTGTTTTTCCTGCATTTCATTTATAGTGCCTTTTAATTTCTCAGCAGAGCAGAATCCCAGCAGCTGAACTCTCACCTGCTGCAGGTTTGGACCAACAGTCAATCAATAATGACAGTTTGAGGTTTTATTGTTATTTTCTGCTTTAAAACAAACTGTTACATAGCGTTTGTTAGGTTTAATTTTGGGTTTCTTTCTACAGTTTTGAAAAGCTGACAGACTTTCCCTGACACTGTGGTCCTGTCTGTTCAGGTGTGTCTCTGCAGAGGCTCATTTTACAGTTGAACTGGAGAAATACAATAATCAGACTGGAGTAGGGCCTTTAGAGACATGTTATTATTAATATAGAGTTAATACAGACATGTTTTAAATCACTCTAACACTCAGCTTCACAGGAGGCTTCTGTTGTAGAGCAGCAAAAAAAATAGAGCCATACAAAACAGAAAACAACATGATCTATGCTTTTTATACGTTTTTAAACCCGAGTGCGGACTGTTGAACTTTGGCCACCCCAAAGTGGAACAGTTCGCTTTTAGGGGACACTTTGTTGTCAGATATAAGAACCCCACCTGGAACAAGGGTTCGACAGAAAACAGTCCACTTTCAGACGACAGGGTCTAACAAGAGGAATGTGATCTGGAAACGGAACGACGCCATCTTTATCCCAATCAGGAAATCCCACCAATATTATACTCAAACCAGTTTACCGATCCAAACAGTGTGCATAATAATAATATACAAATATTAGAGTTCACCGTCTGTATGTTTAATCTTTTTTAAAAGGATAAATCTGAAGCAGGCTATAAAATAATGCTAATGTGGCTAGTAGCAGTATACAGCTGTATCAGCAGCTTCCCGAGCCCAGGTATCAGATCAGAAAGAGAAAAATGGGATTGTAACAACCCTAAGGTACAGACAAGTGCATTTTAGTACTACGCTGAAATTAATAAATGTTGGTTATTGTTATTTTAATTGTGTATTTGTATTTAATGTATGCCTATAAGTCTAAACTTAAGCAAGGTGGAAAAATGAAATAAAACAGGTTTCACCTCCATCATTCTGACCCAGAGACATGTAGGCTACACAAATGTAAAAAGTGTGACAATAAGCCCCGGTTTCCCTCACATGTACTATAAATAAAATCTGAACATTAGACAGTTATGCGAATACAATAATGTAAAAAAAAAATCCACTAAAACTAACAATTTAACAAATTAAATCCATTTCCTGTCAATCAGGGAATCAATTATGAGATTCAGACCCGCTCAAAAAAGGTCACGAGGCACGAAAGCTTAAAATTATGCATCTGTCCGAGGTTATGTTTTGTTTATTGAGAGGACAGCACGTGGTGGTGGTTGTGGTCAAATGTAGGCGGTGTTTCTGGGGCCGGGAGTGGGCTGTCTGCGGCGGTGGGGGCCGCTCACAGCAGCCTCTCCTCCGGCTCAGGCTGCGGGGCATCTCCGCTCCACCATCAGTGCCGCGTTAGCATGTGGCTAACCGCTGCCATTGTGTCATAATTACAGATGCTAATCAAAGTAACGGTTTCTCGGTTGAATGGGTCACAGCCTTAACGGCGTGTCCCGGCGGCGGGAATGAGCCGTCGTGAAGGAGCGGTGTTGAGCCTGGTGTTGGCCTGAAGGCGGTGTTATGGCCCTCCTTCTGGAGCCTATCAGAGGCTAACGGACCTGCCCAGGCTAAGCTACCCAATAGCCGCGGCAGCTAGCAGCGTCAGTTAGCTGCGGTAATTTACCACACAAGCCCGTTACATTTCAATAAAAAGCGCCATTGTCTGTCCCGATGTTGCACTGTACTAGCTTATATTATTTCAAGGGACACATGAAAGGTTTTAAATGTAATTAACAGTTAATAAATGAGGCCCAGTAACAAAAATAACAGGGCGGTGAGTGGCAGGCGCCTGGCCGGCCTGAGAGCGCTGTAAGCGGCGTGCGACGGGGAAAACACGGGTGGATGCTGCTGGCTAATTCAACCACTAACAGACAGTTTTCATGCCCTTTCTTAGCCGAGATACATGCTTACCTTGTCGGACAGAAGCTCCGGGCGCCAGGCTGGTGTAGTGACCCAGTATTATTAAAGAGCGCCGCGCCGCATGCCGCTTCGCTCTGCCGCACCGACACAATGAATTAAAGCCAAGATTCAACCGCACCAAACCTGCACCGCTGCGTCCAGAACGAGCCTAATCACCGTCCACGATTTTTGCCCCGCGTCTCCTTCTAATTAAACAATAATAACGGATGTCTGAACGTGCACACGCCCGTGAACGACAGCCGTTCATAAATAACACTACGGCGCAGGAGAAACAGAGGCGGGGCTACATCACCAGCACCTGCTTTTTAATTCTCTAAATCACCGAGATCTCCTGCACACTGCTCATATACCCCTCCAAATACACATATTCACTAAATCCATCCGAGATCCATCTAAAATATGTGAGAATTACCCGTTAGAGCCAGGGGCAAAGCATGCTGGGAGTTGTAGTTGACGGAAGCTTGTTTACATCTGCTGCTGTTGGATCCGTACAGAAGCCCAGAAGGACGGCTCTAACAGGGACTGGGTTCAGGGGAAGCTGCTCGCGAACAGCCTTTATCTGACGTTACAACATTTAAAAAAGAAATAAAGGAAAAAAGTGAGACTAGAATGTAAACACAAAGGAACCATAAGCAACACGGAAACTGAAAGAATAAACGTATTTAGATGTAAATGTAAATGTGCGCGGCCACACAGTGAACATCCTTTATTTCAGAGATCCGCTCTGGGCCAGGATTCTTGAGATGAAATGTTTACAGTTGAATGGAACACATGTCAGATTTATGTTTAATATATTTTTAATAATGTGTCATAATCTGTAATATTAAGGAGCTGTGCTGTGTGTAATATTTGTGAATATGAAGTGGACATGTGAATGTTTTTATATTGAATTATTTAAAACTGGCATTCTCTAACCAGAATATCTGGCAAGAAAAATGTCTGAAATTCTATCATTATTTACAGATACATTCAGTTCCAGTTCTGTCTTGTGAAGAACGTCCTGACATATATTTACCACAAAACTCTTTTTACACTTCATTAAATGTGATTTAAGAATTTTACAAAACAAATAAATTAAACTGAACAAAAGTGTGTTTAGGCTTTAAGTGATTAAGTTTTTTTTTTTTTTTGTATAACTTGGTAATACTTTGTTAAAATGAGCAAAAAGCTGCCACACCTGTGCAATGGATGGATTTTCTCAGTAAAGGAAAAGTGCTCATAACAAACTTGTGAACAATATTTGAGAGAACTGTTAAAAGAATTCTATATCCTTATATTATCCAGAGAGACACGAAGACAGATTATATTATAAAAAGCGAAAGGCCAGGTTTTATTCTTGCAAGAAGAAATAAACTCCAAAATAAAGTAGAAAAATTTGCCAGAGGTTGAGCTGGTCGACCCATTGGACTCAAGATCTCTGGCCTGTCCCTGCCTGTCCATTTCTGTCCCTGTAACGAAAAGAAAAACACATGGAGTGAGACATATGCACATTCATAATGATTCAAATCAATTCTCTTCAGCATAATCAATTCAATGAACCATACGGCCCTTAGGTCTGTAGTATGATCCGTCCTGGAGCTGTTGTCCCGTTGGTGTTCATGCAAACAATAACGTCCCTCAGATATCAAAGTGTTCATCTGAGGTCAAAGCCTTGACCTTAGTCGTTTGGCAGGTGCATGTCCAGGAATGTTGACCCAGCAATGGCCACATTCATCAATCTCACCAACAAGCTCCGGTACATGGAAAACAACACAAACAAACATTATTAGGCATGGAAGTGCAACAACAAGTACATGTACTGTATCTCAATACAGATTCTAAAATCCCAGTAAATCTTACAAATGTGTTTTAAAACCAGGTCAAAATTAATTTCTCTATTCCAGAATACTCTAATTCCTCTGTTAGAGTTTGAAGTCCTTTCTCAAAGGCTTTAGTTCTGCTGTAACTAGTCCTGTGTTACTTTGGAGGAAATCCTTTTGTAGACCCCCCCTTTTCAGCTAAAAGCATGCTCAGTGCTGTTTTGTTCTGTCCAGTCCTTGGACCAGTTTTCTCTCATTTCTAGTTTTAATTAACATTACAGCATCTCTCATACAATTCATAAACCTTTGTTGTTTATAATTATACTTTTTATACTTTAATCCACATTTGCATAAATTGTCCCAAATGGTAAAAATTCAAATCCTAATGAATCCTAATTGATTTTTAGCCTTATATTCATTAAGGACACCTTCGAAGGACACCTGTCGTCGATGTAAATGGGGCTCTCAAATGAACCTGAGGGAGCTGCTGTTTGGCTCCTAAAGTGTGAGTTTCCACTCACGATGTTTACCGTCACATTGTATGAGAACACAAATAAAACGAGGATCCTTTAAGGACGCATGTTTCCGGTCTGCAGGCAACTCTGGTCTAATGGTCTTACTTTCACAAAACCTCCAGACTTCTGCTTTGCACTGCACCTGTCCCTGATCTCTACGTTTGTCAAGTTCAGAGTGATGTCACAGGAAGTCATGTGACCCCCGTCACTAGCCCTGCTCACAGGTGTACTTCCCTTCACAGGTGTAAACCAAGATGATATAAGTTCAAAGAACTATGTTAATATTAGCTCTTACTGGTGGTGGCTATATTAATTGTCGAAACTCCTTTTCTGAACTGGTATACTTGTTGTAGTTGGCTTCCATCCAAATAAAGAACAAACAAACAAATCAGAACGTTATCTGACATTATAGACCCATAGAAAGTGCCTCCTAGGTTTTCGTCAAACGAAACCATAAAAGCCCTTAAAATGATCAAACCATAAAAATGAAACAGCAGATAAACCCTGTTTCCACAGATATGGTCTGCTGGAAATCTATTTTAATCTGAAAAGGTTTAATCAGACCAAACAGTGCTTCTCCAGAAAAGTCCTGTCAACTTTCTTTATTTCATTATTTGATTTAAACTCCTCTTTTAACTGTATTAAACCCTGTTGTTATAGCATTATGCTAACCATTAGGTTAACCAAGCATCCCTTCATCACTTTAACACAGCTTTAGTTTAAACTATGATCTATTGTCACAAACTTTTAAACATTCACCTTCAATTCTCAATTTATTTCACATGATCTTTTGAATTAGAATATTCTCAAAATATTGTTCACTTTACCTCAAATTACTTTCTTTAGAAAGAAAACACTTTTTTCTCTTACTTCAAATCCCCTTTGGTCAGAAACAGTGATTAAACCCAGCGAGCCATTGGCATACGCTCTTAAACTTTAACAATTTACCTTGTTAATTTAACAAATATCTTTTTATTTACTTATTTCTCATTAACTTTAATTTTTTCAAATAAAACCTTTAAGATCGTTTTAACAGTTTGAACTGTTTTAACATAGATATGCTTTTAATCACCAAAACCAGATTACCCATTTACATTACAGTTTAAATCTTTATTTTATAGATGACACTATACCTTAATTATAAAGTACCAAAATAAATAATGATTATTATTTATTTTGAACTATCTTCATTTAAATTTTCCAATTACTTAAACTTTAAGTTTTTCTTCTCAAAAACCATATTCAATCTCATTAATTCAACTGTTTAGTTTACCAAATCATGTTTCATAGATTCAATAAAACTCAAATGTGGACTTTTATTCATATCAACAGACCTGTCAGAAGGTCAAACAGTTTTCATAATTAAGTATCATAATTTTTATTTAACACATTAGTTCAGTGCAGACTGTTTCTGTCACTGACATTTATAACTCAGTATTTTTCAACATTAAAAAGTTTGTTTAATGTTAAGGCTCCTGTCTGTGGAGCTAAAAAGACTAAAACCCTAAAACCCAAACCAAAACATTTATAGCTCCTGGGAGCAGGCAGTGTTGTGGGCGAATGTGAACTGAACGTGCTGTATTACTGCCTGATGAACGTTACTGTGAACTCGTTCATTCTGGTTTACATGTGTGTTTATGTGTGTGTGTGTGTGTGTGTATTTACATGTGTTTATGTGTGTGTATTTACATGTGTGTTTATGTGTGTGTATTTACATGTGTGTATGTGTGTGTATTTACATGTGTGTTTATGTGTGTATTTACATGTGTGTATGTGTGTTGTTTACATGTGTGTTTATGTGTGTGTATTTACATGTGTGTTTATGTGTGTGTGTTTATGTGTGTGTGTGTGTATTCACATGTGTGTTTATGTGTGTGTATTTACATGTGTGTGTTTATGTGTGTGTATTTACATGTGTGTTTATGTGTGTATTTACATGTGTGTTTATGTGTGTGTATTTACATGTGTGTTTATGTGTGTGTATTTACATGTGTGTTTATGTGTGTGTATTTACATGTGTGTTTATGTGTGTGTGTTTACATGTGTGTGTATGTGTGTGTATTCACATGTGTGTTTATGTGTGTATTTACATGTGTGTTTATGTGTGTGTATTTAGATGTGTGTTTATGTGTGTATTTACATGTGTGTTTATGTGTGTGTATTTAGATGTGTGTTTATGTGTGTGTATTTAGATGTGTGTTTATGTGTGTATTTACATGTGTGTTTATGTGTGTGTATTTACATGTGTGTTTATGTGTGTGTATTTACATGTGTGTTTATGTGTGTGTATTCACATGTGTGTTTATGTGTGTGTATTTACATGTGTGTGTTTATGTGTGTGTATTTAGATGTGTGTTTATGTGTGTGTATTTACATGTGTGTTTATGTGTGTGTGTTTACATGTGTGTATGTGTGTGTATTCACATGTGTGTTTATGTGTGTGTATTCACATGTGTGTTTATGTGTGTGTATTTACATGTGTGTTTATGTGTGTGTATTTACATGTGTGTTTATGTGTGTGTATTTACATGTGTGTGTTTATGTGTGTGTATTTACATGTGTGTTTATGTGTGTGTATTCACATGTGTGTTTATGTGTGTATTTACATGTGTGTGTTTATGTGTGTATTTAGATGTGTGTTTATGTGTGTATTTACATGTTATGTGTGTGTATTTGTGTGTGTTTGTGTGTGTATTTACATGTGTTTATGTGTGTATTTACATGTGTTTTGTGTGTATTTACATGTGTGTTTATGTGTGTATTTACATGTGTGTGTTTATGTGTGTGTATTTACATGTGTTTATGTGTGTGTATTTACATGTGTGTTTATGTGTGTGTATTTACATGTGTTTATGTGTGTGTATTTACATGTGTTTGTGTGTGTATTTACATGTGTTTGTGTGTGTATTCACATGTGTGTTTATGTGTGTGTATTTACATGTGTGTGTTTATGTGTGTGTATTTAGATGTGTGTTTATGTGTGTATTTACATGTGTGTTTATGTGTGTGTATTTACATGTGTGTTTATGTGTGTGTATTTACATGTGTGTTTATGTGTGTATTTACATGTGTGTTATGTGTGTGTATTTACATGTGTGTGTTTATGTGTGTGTATTTACATGTGTGTTTATGTGTGTGTATTTACATGTGTGTTTATGTGTGTGTATTTACATGTGTGTGTATGTGTGTATTTACATGTGTGTTTATGTGTGTGTATTTACATGTGTGTTTATGTGTGTGTATTTACATGTGTGTGTATGTGTGTGTATTTACATGTGTGTTTATGTGTGTGTATTACATGTGTGTTTATGTGTGTGTATTTACATGTGTGTTTATGTGTGTGTATTTACATGTGTTTATGTGTGTGTATTTACATGTGTGTTTATGTGTGTGTATTTAGATGTGTGTTTATGTGTGTATTTACATGTGTGTTTATGTGTGTGTATTTACATGTGTGTTTATGTGTGTATTTACATGTGTGTTTATGTGTGTGTATTTACATGTGTGTTTATGTGTGTATTTACATGTGTGTTTATGTGTGTGTATTTACATGTGTGTTTATGTGTGTGTATTTACATGTGTGTGTTTATGTGTGTGTATTTACATGTGTGTGTTTATGTGTGTGTATTTACATGTGTGTTTATGTGTGTATTTACATGTGTGTTTGTGTGTGTATTTACATGTGTTTATGTGTGTGTATTTACATGTGTGTGTTTATGTGTGTGTATTTAGATGTGTGTTTATGTGTGTATTTACATGTGTGTTTGTGTGTATTTACATGTGTGTGTTTATGTGTGTGTATTTAGATGTGTGTTTATGTGTGTATTTACATGTGTGTTTATGTGTGTGTATTTACATGCGTGTTTATGTGTGTGTATTTACATGTGTGTTTATGTGTGTATTTACATGTGTGTTTATGTGTGTATTTACATGTGTGTTTATGTGTGTGTATTTACATGCGTGTTTATGTGTGTGTATTTACATGTGTGTTTATGTGTGTGTATTTACATGTGTGTGTTTATGTGTGTGTATTTACATGTGTGTTTATGTGTGTGTATTTACATGTGTGTTTATGTGTGTATTTACATGTGTGTTTGTGTATTTACATGCGTGTTTATGTGTGTGTATTTACATGTGTGTGTTTATGTGTGTGTATTTAGATGTGTGTTTATGTGTGTATTTACATGTGTGTTTATGTGTGTATTTACATGTGTGTGTTTATGTGTGTGTATTTACATGTGTGTTTATGTGTGTATTTACATGTGTGTTTATGTGTGTGTATTTACATGTGTTTATGTGTGTGTATTTACATGTGTTTATGTGTGTGTATTTATGTGTCTATGTGTGTTGTGTGTGTATTTACATGTGTGTTTATGTGTGTGTATTTACATGTGTGTCTATGTGTGTGTATTTACATGCGTGTTTGTGTGTGTATTTACGTGTGTGTATTTATGTGTGTGTATTTACATACGTGTTTATGTGTGTGTACCCAACAGCAACTTTACAAGAGTAAAACTCATGTTTACTGCCTGGTACCAAAGATGGCTCTGGTCTCTAGAGCCAAGTTTTTACTACATGACAACTCTGGGGGGGCAGATACAACACCTGATGCTACTCGGCTTACCCCAGCTCCCCAGCTTATTCCAGTGAGAGCGGGACACAAGGATTCCGAGTATGGTTGTGGCAACTCGCGCCAGGGACAGATGTAGAACCAAAAAAATAAATAAAGGGAATAGATGTGAGGCTTTAACACTTTATTTATATCTTTATTAATAATTTCACTTTTGCAGCACATGCTAATTCACATTTTGAGCGCCACAAAACGCAAAGTAAAAGAAAAGTCACAACAACACAAAGATTCACCGTTTCCCTCCTCGGACCATGTTTTTGAGAAAAAACGTAGCGCCGACAAGCCGAGCGGAGCATTAAAGCGTGAACTGTGGAGGAAATAGCCTAAAAAAAGGCTCTGGCGTGACCAACTCTTTAAATGTGACCAATACAAAAAACAAAAGCAGCGTTTGTCAGTGCAGGGAAAGTAAGGCTTGAAGAAAGTGACAAGTGCTCAAACGAAGCAGAAGTGAGAATTTAATGCTCCGCTGCATGTATTTTTAAGGATGTGGCAATGAAAACAAGAAGCCCCACCCCATTTCTTTGGAGTTACATTTATAAAAAAAAAAAAAAAAAAAAAGAAAAGAATTCCTCAGTTTCTCCAGAAGAAAAACGGGGAGTACTTCAGGTTTACATTGATTCTAAAGACGCGGACATGGTTTTTTGGTCTGTTTTTGTAAAAGTTAATGTTGAGTTTGGTTTGTTTAAAATAAAGGCAGAGGTTGAGCTGAAGAAGTCAGAGTGGGGTCGATCTGGACAACTTTAATACGGATTCCACAGAAACTGGTCAGAAAAGACTGGGACCTGCTGGTCGTCGGAGCCCAGGTCTGGAAGAGAGAGAGAGAGAACTTAGTCAGGTAAATGGGTTTTCTACAGAACAAAGAACGTCTTTATAGGTTCAGACATAAGACAATAAAATTCATCAGGCTCAGTTTAAAATTAAAATAAACACTTTGAGGTGATAGGATTAAACTGAGGTTGTAAAGTCTAATCTGAGCAGCTCCATCTTAAACCAAAACCAGGCCCTGACCTGTCAGATCTGACGCGTCAAGTCTAAGGCCAGGGTTCAGACCAGAATACCTTGCTTGGAGCAGTTCAAGATGGATTAATACGGGCCATAATAAAATTTACTTCAGCAGGGGTACATGAGGGTAAACAGGCAGGGCTGGACTGGTAATCTGGCATACCGGGCAATTTTTCATACTGACACTGGGCTGGCCCAATCATCTCTTAACAGACTCCACCCCTCCTCCTCTGTTTCTTGTGTCAGAGGCAGTTAGTGGCTCAGAGCCAGAAATCTGTGGATTTAGGATGGAGAAACAAAAGTGCGGTTGCGGAGAAGTTATGGCCAAAAATAAAAATGCTAGAGGTTGATGCCTCAACATGTGCAAAAATAACAGACATGTTTAGTGCTGTAGCTTCAGTATCCAAGCCTACAGTACCTGACGACATTTTGCAGAAACATGGAGAGTGTAATTGAAACGGTAAGCATGTTAGCTACATGATTAACAGGGAGGGAGTGTTAATCAGGGCGGGTGCAGGAGGAAAGTGTGTGTGGGCCTGGTTGGGCCACGACGAAGATGATGATTTACCTAAATTAATGAATATTATAATAAGACAACTTAATCGTTGTTGCCATTATATAGTCTGTCAGATTGTCACCCACTGCACTAGCCACTCAGTCAGCTAAAGTCAAATAACACAGCATAAGCTAGGTTAGCAGAGTTAACTTATTCAATTGCAACTTTGGCTGACTATTCTAATGTTAACCCTTTAATACCCATAATGGCCGTACGGCCCTTCTCTAGAAAAACTTAAATGAAGCCATTTGATTATTTTAATTATTACTCAGAATGGCTTCACAAAGCGCCACGACGAGTAACGCATGCTATTTGGGGATTAAAACCCGCCTTGCATTTTGAAAGCTGTATATTTTTGTTTAGCTGTATATTCAACGAAGTAGATATTTGCTCATGTTTCTAATGAATTTCCAACATCATTAATATGCAATATTTACGGTGAGTGAATAATATGAATATCATACATTTTTAGGACGTTTTGTGTGAGTAATTTGGTAGTATAGGTTGGTTTTCTTTTTTTTTAAGGGGAGTATCTCAACAATGAGAGGTAAATCTTGTTTGGTGTCATATTAAAGAGGGGTTTGTGCTCTTTAAAACAAAGTAGCCTATACTTGCAATTGTAAACTAGTTTTTCTGCTGTCTGGTTCATTGGAAAAAACAAAAAAAACATTTCTTTTTAGAATTAGCAGTATTCTACATCCACATTATATTGGGTTCTAAAGGGTTAACTAGCTTTTATAACATGGAGCACTTTGTCCATCTAGAAATCCTGCTCTTCAAGAATACAGGACTATATAACCAAAATGGATCCTTACTAAGTGTACTTTTAATAACTCTTCCAAATAATTGTAATCCTCTCTCTCTCTGTCCTTATGTTTAGTCAAGCCAGGTTGAGTTAGCAGTGGAGGAGAGAGACAGGGAGGAACCTTTGATCACCAGGATGGTGTACTAGTTGGTTGTGTCTGACCGATTGTGGTGGGCCGGTCTGAGTAAAAATGCCAGGGCCTTTTTTTGTCCCAGTCCAGCCCAGGGCTGTGGAAGAAAGACAATCTGCGATAAAGCAGTGCTTCATGTTGGGAACAAACCAGACACGTTGGCGTCCAGTTAATCATCACGAGGCTCAAAAAATACTCAAAAATAAAAAATACTTCTCGGGTTTTAAGTCATTCCCATACATTTAAAAAAAAATTATTCTGGGGTTCTGTATTCAAGTGTACATTTTGCCACGACAGTGTCACTATTATGTACTCTGAGGTTGTTATACTTTCACCTGGTCATTAGATGTTGTCCAAGAGCATTTTGATAAATCTTGATACAGGGCAGGTCCTGAGGTTAAATCTAAAGACAAGTGGGGCTTTTCCAAGTGGTGCATTCACTGACCTCTGGCGCAGTCGGCCTCGCCAAGGAGGCGGAGCCAGTCAGTCATGTGATCGTTGGTGGTCAGCTGACTCATGCAGCAGGGGTCGGGGGGATAGCAGGGGGGGGGACACTCCTGAAACAAAAAGACTAGTTTTTAAAACAATAATAATGGATTGGATTTATATTGCGCTTTTCTCCCGAGGGACCAAGGGACTCAAAGCGCTTACAGTCCATCCATTATTCATTCATACACAGTCATACTGGTGATGGTAAGCTACAACTGTAGCCACAGATGCCCTGGGGCAGACTGACAGAGACGTGGCAGCCATTTTGCGCCTACGGCCTCTCCGACCATCACCACATACATTCACTCAACATTCTTACACATTCATACTCAATACTCAAACCAGACCCTGGACCTACCACGCTTAAAGACCAACTAAAACCAATTCTAGTATGTCCAAAACCTTACAACCCCCCCTTCCTTTGCCCATATTTGGACAATGGACTTCTCCCCATGCAGTATTTACCAGAGAGCGCAGGACAGTCCAAGGGCCGGTCTCCGGGGCCTGCTCTGAGACAGACCCACAGACAGAGGAGCTGTTCGAAACCACAGTCTCATTCTCTCCCTGTCTGTCCTCGCACAGGTTGGAGGTCACCCTGTCCACATCGTCCTCAGACAGGTCGGAGGTCATCCTCGCCAGCTGCTTCTGACTTTAAAAAAAATAAAAATAAAAAAAGTTATGAAGAGGTTTGAGCTGTGGTCAAGTCCAGATCTCAGTTACTCACAGCTGCTCCACTGGGTCCTGCTGCTCGAGGCTCTGAGAGGGGTCATTGGGGGGGTCCCAGAGGTGCAGCGCCCTCCTCCACAGTCGGACCTGCATGTCCCAGGAGCGACGGCTGTACTTCCTGTATTTGTTGGGAGTGGACGGGTGCAGCTTGGGGTCCCGCAGGTGTCTGACGAGGAAACAAACAGGACCTGGTCTAAGTCTGGACCTGGTCTAAGACAGGACTAACTCTGTCTCCTTCAAACACTGACCTCTGTGAGTCTGGACCTGGTCTAAGTCTGGACCTGGTCTAAGACTGGACTGCTTGGATTTTAAAAACTTGTCTGGGATCTATTCCACTGATCATTGTCCCGGTCCCTTAAAGACTTTATCTGAATACATTACATTGCTGGACCAGACCAGTACCAGACATGGAAGTCCAACTAAAACCACTTCTGGCATGTCCAAAACTCTACACCCAAGTCCAATCAAAACAGATTAATGGTCCCAGTAAACCCACTCCCAGTCCTCCTAAAACTACTTCTGAACCCAAATCCACCTCAGACCAACCCCAGGTCCAACTAAAACCCATACAAATGTGATTAAAAAAAACAAGTCCAACTACAACCTGTAAAAACCTGGGGGGGCTCACCTGGGCACCTGTCTGAGGTAGTGCTGGTATCCCGTGGTGTTCTTTCCATACTGGATCTGTTTCTGTCTCCGTTTGAGAACCGCAGCGTTGGTCTCGGTGTTGGCTGGGTCAGGCAGACGAGGGAGCCCGCGCCCCCCTGGAGGCCTACGGAGGTATTACAGGATAAAGCAGGTCTTGACATGTCGACACAAGCAGCCCAGACAAACACTGGGGTCACTGACCTTTTGTCCAGGTCGTCCGTCCCCACACCCACGGAACTGGTGGACACTTTCAGGATACAGCGCTCCAGAATCGAAGGCCTCGGGAAGAAAGCAGACTTCAGTTTAAACACCTCACGGTCAGAAAAACTACAGAGTAGTTTCTAAATGACATCACCTGAAGCTGCAGGAGGCTCCAACAGGTAAAAGGAAACATGAGTTACCGTCGGGGTTTGTTGGCGGTCCGGTCTGATCGCAGAGCTCCCGCCGGAGGAGTCGGGATCGGAGACGAGTTACTGCAACAGAATCAGACCACTGCTAAAACCCCCTAAAGACTGACCAAAACCTGTCCTAGTCCAGCTGCAGTCCCACTCAAATCCACCTCAAACCAGAAGAAGTCTGGCCAAACCTCTATAAACCACCCAAAAACCACCCACCTGACCTCGCAGCCCAGTCCCAGACCCTTTGCTGTTGGACTAGGGTCTCTAGAACCTCGTACCTGACCAGACTGTCGTAGACCGAGCTGCAGCCGGGCAGCAGCCAGGGCTCAGGGGCCGAGCAGGACGAGCCCACAGCCAGAAGAGGCTCGTGAAGACCGTTCCAGACCGCGGCCGACCAGCCTTTCGCGCAGACGCAGGAGCGAGGGCTCAGACAGAAGCTGCACAAAACAACAGACGTCAGACTCCACATTTATACTGGACTCTAACAGTTACAGAAATGATAGTGAGTTCTATTGAACACAAGGGTCTCGTCTGCCCTTAATATAGAAAATTATCTATATATAAAATATACTGGGTAAATACCAAGAGTGCTTTATACAAAAAAGTGTTTATTCTATGAAACAAATATTCAAGCATTTAATGCATTTCTTCACCTGTCATTTTATGTTGTGTACTTTGAGTTTTAAACTAATGTAAAGAGCACTTAAGCAGCTCATGCTTCCACTTTGTTAAATATAAAGACTATAAAGCCTCACAAACACAGACCTGGTCAGAAAATCTTCCTTTGTCATGTGACACTTTTACATGTTCCATGAGGCTATATTTATAATTTAATAAAATCTGAGGGAAGGGTTTCAGGAAAACGGAGAAACACATTTGATCACAGTTGTGTCTAACTTTTAATTAAATTCTTTAAAAAAAAAAAAATAAAAAAAAGGTTAAGCCATATGTTAACATAAATGTCAGATTTGTAACTAAATAAGATGGCTAAGCTATCTACAGCATACAGAAACTACAAATAAAAGCACTCCAATCCAAAACTTATCTTCCTGCTGAGAGTCAGATTTACCTGAAGGATGAAGGATAAACTCCCCAATGCGAGATCTTTTTCCCCCAAAAAAGGTGGAGAGGTGCTGAACCTTCACTTTATAAAAAAAACTCACAAAGCTAGTCATTAAGCAACGTACACTAGTCTCAACTTTCACAAGCCTTATTTTAGCTCTGTTTATGAAGCGTGGCGGTCTTATTTTTTTATTTATTTTTTTTCTTATTCATTTATCCGCCTGTTCTCCCCGAGGAACCCCTCTGAAGCCTCCTAAACTTGACGCTCTTACCTGGAGGAGAGCCGCGGGCTGTGCGCCGCCGTGTCGCCGCTTCTATGATACATCTCTGCGCCGTCTTCGCTCGGACAGACGCCATTACGGCACCTGCTCAAGTTTAAATGAGCCGCAGGTGTCAGGGGGCGGGGCCACGGCCGGAAGTACACCTCTATCATTCACGGAGCGCTCTGTCTCATGTTTTTAATCTTTGAGTGGCCTTTTTTTCAGTTTCAAGAAAACCTAATACTATCTGTTAAATTAGTAATATATAAGTTGTATTACTTAATAATAAATAAGAATACTACATTATGGCTTTACGTATTAATTCTTTTTTACCACATATTACCTTATTTTATTGCTTATCTTTATTTTATTCTTTAAATCAATTTAAAAAAGTGACGGCTGCAGTTCCGGTTTATTCCAGCAGGTGAAGCGCTTCCCTTCTTAAAACCGGACTGTTCCTTTTACGACAGTCGTATTTTGACACGGAGTAAACAAGATGGCGTCCAGCAGCGGGGTAATTAGTAATTACCGCGTTATTGTTTAATTTATATGAACATCACTTTACATTTATATATTTTTACTTTGTTTACACTGAAGTATCTCTGTCCGCTGCTAGATCGGCCTCTAACAGCTCAATTTAAACTCACAACCGGCTTCAAAAACGGTTACAATCCCGGTTAGCATCGTTAGCTGCTAATGTTAGAGTCTTTTTTTTTTTTAATAAAGCAATGGACACTTTAACTTTAAGATTAATGTCCACAAAGCGGGGAATTTCTTTAAAAGTTTATTTGGAGCTTTGTAATCGCTGAAATGGAAAAAAGGATGCTATATATCAACTAGCAGGCTAAGCTAACAACAGGACAACATGACTACTTTATAGGTTTTATTTCTTTACGTAGCGTTATAATTTAAGAGAGGTGGTGGAGAAGAAAAAATAATGCCTGAAATATTTAAATGTATGCATTCTAATGTTTTTTAACTTAGGATAAAGTGCTAAAAAATGTAACTTGTTCTCTTGGTTTGATTAGTTCAAATTAATTTGGGAATTTCAGCTGAAATATCTCTTTTGTTAGTTATTGAGAAAGTTATTTTCTCATTGCAGAAAATTAGCACTTTTCCATTGTTCAGGCCTACAACAGCAATAACAATAACTGTGAAGGTTCTCAGTCATCCAGGACATCTTGAAAAAAAGGTTGAAGTAAAAGCCGAGGATTAATGAAGTCTCTTGGAATTAGAAACAAAACGTCTTAACCTTGAAAACTGAGTCCAGATTGTTTTTTCAATAACAATAACCTTTTATATGTGACTTGGAAAAAGGTTTAAAGTGCTTAACATATTGAGTTAAAATCAATATACTTTAAACAACAGTCACTAAATGTATAGACAGAGGTTTGCATCAGAAAACGGGGACTAGTCTGAGGAAATAAGGCAGGATTGTTTTAGAAGAAGCCGTTGATAGATTGTGTTTGTGTTTTAGTCCAAAGCCAACGACTTCCGGCGAAAATGGGACAAAGACGAGTACGAGAACCTGGCCCAGAGACGTCTCACCGAAGAACGGGACCGAGAACGAGGCAAAGATGGTTAGATCATGAGAGATATTATAAATGTAATTTCTATACTTGGTGGCAGTAGATTCCTACATTTGAGGGCCTCACTCTTTCATGCCACAAGTTCTGCTCCGTGCTCAGTGGAAACAGAGACTGGAGTGGGTTTAATTCACAAAGTTAAATCGTCAGAGTGCAAACCAAGAAGTTCACAAACAGGTTTTAGATGGATTTGAACAGGTTTTAGTGACTTTTTGTCCTTTGGTTTAGTTCTGGTTATATTGCCATCCTGCTGTTACAGTCTTTTCTATTTCTTGTTTCTTTTTTTTCAGCCAAAGCCGTACCGCCGGTCAAACGCGACAACCTGCGACACAGAGACTACAAAGTGGATCTGGAGTCGAAACTGGGAAAAACCATTGTCATCACCAAAACCACTCCTCAGGCCGAGATGGGAGGGTAACACCTTTCTGTTTCATCCTGCAGTTTAGGAATTAAACCAGTCGATATTTACTGCATCTGACAAACGCACAGCGTGGCATTCTGACAGAGTTCAGTTTATCGTCCAGATTTCTCTCTGTGTACCACAAAATAATCGTACATTTTACTAAGGCTGTTTTTGTCACATGTTCTTTATAAATGCTGTTTTTTTATAATTTGTCTTATATGTTCTTCTTCTGCAGTTATTATTGTAATGTGTGCGACTGTGTGGTAAAGGACTCCATTAACTTCCTGGATCACATCAACGGAAAGAAACGTGAGTGTTCTCCTTCATTGAGAGGGAACATTCTTCTTTTTGTAGGTAAATGTATGAATAATGGTGTTTTTGTTTTATTGTCCTGTTGCAGACCAGAGGAACCTGGGCATGTCGATGAGAGTCGAGCGGTCGTCTCTGGATCAGGTCAAAAAACGCTTCGAGGTCAACAAGAAGAAAATGGAGGAAAAACAGAAAGAGTACGACTTTGAGGAGCGAATGAAGGAGCTTCGAGAAGAGGTGAGGCTCTGGAGAGTGGGGGCTTTAGGGGGATTAGAACAGGTTTCAGCAGGACTGGAACAGGTTGTTTTGGCAGGACCGGAACAGGTTTTGGCAGGACCGGAACAGGTTTTGGCAGGACCGGAGCAGGTTTCGGCAGGACTAACGTGTCTGGTGGTTGCAGGAGGAGAAGGCCAAAGCCTATAAGAAGGAGAAGCAGAAGGAGCGTAAGCGCCGAGCGGAGGAGGACCTGGACCTGGAGGAAGATGATGAAATGGCCGCCGTCATGGGCTTCTCTGGGTTCGGCTCGTCCAAGAAGAGCCACTGACGCATGTCTGACAGACTTTCACTCAACTGGAAAATATTATCAAACAACAGACTCGAGTGGTTCCCTAGGATTTTATTTCAACAAATGTGGAAAAAAATATGGTAATCACTGCGATAGTTGCCTCATTTTATGTTTATCTTTATTTTTATTTCAGACATAAATGACAAACAACTAAAACTGCTCAAATTCACCTAAAAACAAAAAGAAAACAGTTCGAATCCATCAAACACTTTTTAAATCCAACTAAAACCTGTTGATAATTAAAACCTGGTAAAAATCCATCTAAAACTGTCCGAAGGATCTTAAAGTAATATCAGTAAAATGTGAAGGTTGGCTCCAAAGGTCTGGCCGACTATTGTCCAATCGACAGACGGCAATGTTTAGCTTTCGAAAAGTGGACAAGATTCTTGGACCAGAAGCCAAAACTCCAGTGCAAATAACATTTAGAAACCAAACTCTTGACTGTTTCCCGTTCTGTTTAGTCAAGTTCACACCAAAACCGGTGCTGGTTCTCGTGTCGACTCACACAGGAAGTGCCTTGTGTTAGACTCCTTTTTATGAACAACATTGCAGCTTAAAGAAGTAAAGGATGTGTTTTAGTTGGATCTGAACAGCTTCCACAGAGACTATGAGACCAGGATGAGGTCTGTGACAGATATAAACTCATCATCTTAAATGTGAGACATTCCTTCCTGGAGCCGACCCTCACTTTTTTTCATCCACTTCCTGTCCACTGTTGTTTTTTGTCTATGACTCTGTGTAAACTATACTCGTCTAAATCGGAAGGAGTTGTGTTTCAGATTATGTCAATGTAGTTTTAGTAAAATCTCGTTTAATTTTAATAAATGCCTTTGGTTTGTATAAAGGGTTTGTCTGGTACTTCCTGTTACGGAGTGATGTAACACAGTAACAGAGTGGGCACCTGAGGAGAACATTGGGAACAATAAAAGACTGGATTTAAATGTGCAAGTGTAGTTGTTTTAATGTTTTTTTTTAGTTTAGTCTTGGTTCAGACCTGGTTTTAAAGTCTTATTTTTAGACCTGTGTGAGCTCACACTTGTTGCAGAGCAGTATTTTGCAGCGAGTGGGTGCAGGCTCAGTTCCTCTTTGTGGTAAGCTCAGAGACAGTCCCTCCATCTACACAACTCACTTCCTGTCAAACCAAGACCAACCAAGACTGAGTGACACACGGTAAAGGCAGAGGCAGTCCCTGCTCCATCTGCACGCTTACTTCCTGTCAAACCAAGTTCGAGTTTAGACCAAGTGACACTCGCACGAGAAGAAGAAAAAGAAGAAGAGCAGCAGCCATTTTGTCTCTGGATCTAGACTCTTTCAATAGACGCCTGCACAAAGAGGTAAGACCTAGACAAAATAATTTTGTAGGTTTGTAAAGATTAGGTCCTGGTGGTTTAGTCCTAGTCGAGTCTTTGTTTAGACCTGGTTTAGTCTTGATTTGGTTCAGGTTTAGTCTTGGTTCAATCCCAGTTTTAGTCCTTGTTTAGTACACGGTTTATGTTTGGTTTAGACCATATTACGTCCTTGTTTTAGTCCTGCTTTTGGCCTAAGGTTTGATCTGTTTAAGTCTTGGTTCAGTGCTTGTTTAGACCTGGTTATGTCCTGGTTTTCCATTTGAATAAACCCCCATCAGTGTTGTGTTGCATCTTAACCTAGTCTTGGTCTTGATCTTGGTTTTATCAGGATGAGTTCACACCAAGTCCCATCAAAGTCCGAGGTCAGAGACTGGAACCCGCAGCAGCTTGCAAACTTCCTCAAAAAGGTGAGTCCAGACCCAGAAAGTCCAGGCCTGGATCTGAAACAATTGGCACAGCATCAGTTAAAGTAGAACAGACGTAACGCTTGAGAACAGTGACAGGTCTTTGAACTGTAGACGACAGGTTTGAGTGAAGCCGTTAGAGACAGTTTGTCCTTCTGTGGAAATGTAATTCTTAGTAAATTGTTGTGAACTATGGGTGCACGGTTGCACTGCGGTTAGCTCTTCCCTTTGCAGCGAAAAGGTCATGGTTTCCTCCCACTGCCCAAAGCAGGTGAATTTAAGGGTGTGTTTACGCTTGTTGTATTTGGTGCGTTTCAAACGGACTCTGGTGAACGCTCCAGACTAACCCCAGAGCCACCAAACCTGCTCCGAGACCACTTCAACACCAAGGTCTTGGAGCTCTTCTACTGAACTCTGGTCCGGTTCGATTAAAGTGTCAACCCCAGCGCACCATTAACAAAAGAACTAAACAAAATACAAATTGCTGTGATTTTGAAAATGCTGATAGTTTATCATGGGATAAAGATTAGTCTGCAATCTACAAAAACACACACAGCCCAAGTGTGATACCTACTTCCTGTATATCTTGAGTGACAGATGCCTCGTCCAATCAGCAGTAAGAAGTCTGTCCGCAGACGATACCTACGTTTTGTGTTTGACTGAAATGTCGTTGTGTTTTCGTTTTGGTTATTTTGTTTGCACTTCACGGCCACTGTCGACCACAGAAGTGTAGAAGTATCATTTATGTATTAATACTCACTCAGAGTTTTTTTACATTTACAGCAGAGAATGGATGGGTTAGGGCCTGGGCACATACATATTTATAATGTGCAGTGTTGGTCATCTTACTTTAAAAAAGTAATTAGTTACAGTTACAAATAACTCCTCCTAAAACGTAATTGAGTTAGTAACTCAGTTACCACATTGTAAAAGTAATTATTTTTTTATGTTCTATAATGCTATTACATTCTAAAATCATCTTTAATATCAAAGATGTTTCTATTAACTGATTGAAGAATAAAAACATCATATACAGAATCTTAGAAAAATTTATATTTATTTGAACTCAATAGAAAATTAAGACACACAAACGTAAACTTGGGTGAAAGGAAACAAAGGGAGACCTGGCCATTAAGTAGTGCACATGTCTGTATCTGTAACGGCACAACAAACAGAACACAATCCAACTCTCTCAGATTAACAAGTTGTTCAATCTCAGTAAAAATGAACAAAACATTAATCTAACAACTAAACCAGAGGTTGTATCGTAGGAGAAGCAAACAAGTGTTGATGAGGTGCTTCATAAGATTTGAGTTACTTGAGTCAGACGTGGATAAAGTATTTTCCTGGACATAGCATGTTACAGAAACATTCTTGCCTTTAATTTCAATAAACGAGAAGTAGTGCCAGTACTCCCGCGGTGCGAGGTGCCTATGCAGAGGCGGTGGTGTGGGCGCTCAGGGCTCAGCCGCAGTTGGAGTTTAGTCGAATGAGAGGGTCGCTTCCCTGCGCCTTTGGGCGCTCCCTTAGAGAGAGGGTGAGGAGCGTGGTTACTCAGGAGGAGCTCAGAGTATAGCCTCCCTGGGGAGGCGTTCTGGGCATGTCCCACCGGGAGAAGACCCCGAGGAAGACCTAGGACAAGCTGGAAGGACTATGTCTCTCGGCTGGCCTGGGAACGCCTCGGTGTTCCCCCGGAAGAGCTAGAGGAAGTCTCTGCTTAGACTGCTCCCATGACCCCACCCCAGATAAGCCGAAGAGGATGGAAGAAAATAAACATAAAACCAATAAATAATTAAACATAAAAGCCCAACATTGTCTAAATAAGTGTCTTCAGCTGCTTTTTATAAGAAGCGGCAGGTTCAACCTTTTGCAGCAACAGGGCCATGCGTCCCAGAGTTTTAAAACGGTTTTGGAGATCATCAGGAGGTTTTGATCTGACGGCCGAAGAGAGCGAGAGGAGGAGTGAGGGGTCAACAGGTCAGAGATGTACTGGGCTTGTCCACGCAGAGCTCTAAAAGTCAAAACCTTTAAAAACAATTCTGAATTTTACTGGAAGCCAATGACGTGAGAATAGAAGCTTCTGTTGGTTCCTGTTAAAAGCTTGCCTGCAACGTCTCCAAATTACAGCTTATGAATCATTTCTGCGGCAAATGACTGAATATGCAAATGAGATGTTTATGAAGACTGAGTGTAACTTTTCAGATAAAAGCTGTAGTGCTATTTTTTTTTGTAAAAGTCATTGTGCATTAAATCTAGATGGAGAACAGGTTTTAGTTGGATTTGAACAGGTTTTAGTTGGATTTGAACAGGTTTTAGTTGGATTTGAACAGGTTTTAGTTGGATTTGAAAAGGTTTTAGTTGGATTTGAACAGGTTTTAGTTGGATTTGAACAGGTTTTAGTTGGATTTGAACAGGTTTTAGTTGGATTTGAACAGGTTTTAGTTGGATTTGAACAGGTTTTAGATGGATATTTGAACAGGTTTTAGTTGGATTTGGTGGAACTGGTTATGGTGTCAGAAATAAAGCACTAAAGCAAACCATAATTTACAATAAACAATAATAGTATGTTTAATGTTACATTGATCAGAGAGACCTGGAGGTCTCATTATTGAAGCTGGTCTTAAGCTGTTCACAAAGTGAATTTGACAAAACATTTATTAAAACTTTGTCTTTAAATCTCCCTGGAGCATTCTCATGTTTTTTTTTTATCTTGAGGCACATTTCTTTTCAGGCTTTCATATTTTTTTTTATGAATATTCCCCGTTATATGGTTTTACATCAAATAAATAGATATTTTGTCAGAGCATGTTTTTCATCAGGCCCTCACTCTCTTTTTGGACGTCTGTTTTTCTAAAATTAATTAATTTATTCTCAAACTAGACCTTGAATATTGACATGCCGACAGTAAGAGAAAACAGATCAGTTTATTTATTGCCACTTTAGTCGTCTAGTGAATCTGAGAGTAAATGTCTCTCTGTGTTAGCCCTGCGACTGATCATCCAGGCTGTACCTTTGCTCGGAAAGTTGGAATCTTTGAAACCATAAGAACAAAGAACATGGACTCTAAGATAAAAAATGTGCTAATGTTATTTTTTAAATGAGTTAAAACATTCAAAGTAACTATTATTATCCATTTAGTGGTTTAAGAAAAGGTAGTGAAGGTAACATGTGGAAGAACGGCTGAGTACACGACATAAATAAATATCTTTATTCCAAATAAACCTATATGGACAAAAGAAAGTTGTATTATCATATTAGCAAGTTATGATTGTGCAAATGACTTTTAAAATACCTTTAAACTTTTTCTTTGCCCCCTCAGCTTTGTTTCTGACTTCAGCGGACTTCATCTGCGTTTTTGAACTCTGAAAAACGTTTTCCAGAGTTTTCAAGGACCACATAAATGCATGCATTAGTAATGACTGCCGTATATTTTCAATGAACGAGCTCAAAGGAGAGACACAGTGAAGTTATTTTTTATCTATTTGAGGATTTTAACAAAGAAAGCAAAAGTGTGTGACTTTGAGTGGCCTTTGGTAGAATTACAGAAGAAAGGTCCAACAGGACGAGTGTGCAGTGATGTGCAGTGAAGCCACATGGCTATATCTGTCACTGGCCTGCTTCACTGATCTGAACGGGAAGTGTGCAGCTGTTTCTGGATCCGGCTTACGTTTCCTTCTCATTTTCTCTCTTTCAGTTGAAATTGTCAGGCTGTGACAAAGCTGTAATCAAAAACTCCATCGACGGAGCCAGATTTGTGGTGAGTTTAAGATGTTTCTTTTGAGACTCAGGTTTGAATCCCAGCTCTGCACTGTTTCCAGCTTTTAGACTATCTGTCTGATAAAAGGTTAAAAAGTACTATCAAATAGAACAAAAAACTAGAAGCTGATATGTACAAAAAAAAAACTTGAAATTAGCAAAATTAAGCTAACATTTGCAGAAGGAGGCAGAAAGAATTTGCTAACAAAAAGCTAAAATGGCAGATAAAAAGGCAGAAAAAAGATGAAAAAAACTCTGTTGGCTGTAAGTCATCTAACCTGGACTGTAACTGGTTAAGCCTTTCAACCTGGTTATAACTAGTCTGGTATATCAGACTGTTTTCCTTTTTTCAAAAGGAGGACAGTCTGGTCCGTTTCTCACAACAAATCCCTTCCTCAGCAAATTTGCGGACGGACCAATCACAGATGGTTTGTCTGGAGCAGGGTGTGGTTTGCTCTGGTGTCACGTCCAGCGTTTCTCTGATTGGTTAATGTTACTTATAAACCCCACCCTTGAAATTGATTGTAAGCAACAGGGGCTAACTTCTTTGTATAGAATAGGAAAAGAGTTGATCTGTATGAGCTCTAAGTGGTTTTACACAGACTTAAACCCATTTTAAATGGATTTAGGCTGGGTTAAACTGGGTTTACACAGGTTTAATTTGGACCGTATGTGGTACTGAATGGTTAATAACTGGTTATTACTGGTCTTAGTGAAAACAGGTAATGTCCGTGGTAAGTATGACATCATCAGGCTGGTTTCCATGGAGACTCCCGCCATAAGTGCCACACAGACAGACGATACTTCGAGTGAAGCCCTCAAACAAACAGCTGTCACTCATAAACAATACAACAAAACTACAAACCGCTGTAACTGTGAGCGGCAGGAGACTCCACTGAACGTGTGGATATAACATAAATGTGGTTTGGAAAAGAATCAGTGGAAAAACAAGGATTTTAAAATGTGAGGCAAAACGTTTGGACAACATTATAATGGGAGTTAAGTTTGGTGGAACCACAGACATTTAGAGGCTTTTAATTCATATTTTCTAAATCACAGACCTTCAAGGGTTACATTTTCTATCAATTCAGAATTTCTTTCCAAGTTTTCATATATAATTTTATTTTCATTAAATTTAATGGGTGAGAAAAAAACCTAAAATAGGTAATTTCCAACAATGGCAAAACTAGAGTGGGCCACACTAATTCACTCTTTATAGCAACCTTTTTATTTCAACAAGTCTCTGGGTTTAAACTATTCTGTTTCTTTTTGTTTTTTATAGAATCTGAGCGAAAATGACCTGCAGAAATTCCCCAAAACCTACGCTCCGTAAGTTACTCACTCACCATAAATCTGCTTAGTCCTGGTTTAGTCCTGGTTTAGTCCTGGTTTAGTCCTGGTTTAGACCGGGTTTAGTCCTGGTTTAGACCTGGTTTAGACCAGGTTTAGACCGGGTTTAGACCTGGTTTAGACCGGGTTTAGACCTGGTTTAGACCGGGTTTAGACCGGGTTTAGACCTGGTTTAGACCGGGTTCAGACCTGGTTTAGACCGGGTTCAGATCGGGTTTAGACCTGGTTTAGTCCAGGTTTAGCCCGGGTTTAGTCCGGGTTTAGTCCGGGTTTAGTCCGGTTTAGACCGGTTTAGACCGGTTCAGACCGGTTTAGACCGGCCGGGTTAGACCGGTTTAGACCGGGTTTAGACCGGTTTAGACCGGGTTTAGACCGGGTTTAGACTGGGTTCAGTCCGGTTTAGACCGGTTTAGACCGGTTTAGACCGGGTTTAGACCAGGTTTAGACCGGGTTTAGACCGGGTTTAGACCGGGTTTAGACCGGGTTTAGACCGGGTTTAGACCGGGTTTAGACGGGTTTAGACCGGGTTTAGTCCGGGTTTAGACCGGGTTTAGACCGGGTTTAGACCGGGTTTAGTCCGGTTTAGACCGGTTTAGAGCCGGTTTAGACCGGGTTTAGACCGGGTTTAGACCGGTTTAGACCGGGTTTAGACCGGGTTTAGACCGGTTTAGACCGGGTTTAGACCGGTTTAGACCGGTTTAGTCCGGTTTAGACCGGTTTAGACCGGGTTTAGTCCGGGTTTAGACCGGGTTTAGTCCGGGTTTAGACTGGGTTCAGTCCGGGTTTAGACCGGGTTTAGACCAGGTTTAGACCGGGTTTAGACCGGGTTTAGACCGGGTTTAGACCAGGTTTAGACTGGGTTCAGTCCGGGTTTAGACCGGGTTTAGACCGGGTTTAGACCGGGTTTAGTTCTAGTTTGTTTATTTACTCTTGTGTTTGTTTTAAGGTTGATCTCCAAACTCAGCATAGACATCAGTAAAAAGGTGGAGAAGCGAATCGGGATTGGAAGGTAAAACACACACTGACCCGAAGGTTGCAGGTTCAATCCCAGCTCTAACTGTGACCCAAAAAATGATAATAAAAATGAAATGACAATGCAGCGTCTAACAAACCCAATTTCCTTTTCAGTATCTTCACGTCAAAACCCCATGAACCAGGTACAAACACTAAGGGCTGTGTTTCTGTCACTTTTTTTACTGGACACAGACTGAATTTTAACAGGTTTTAGTTGGATTTGAATAAAGTTGTAGTTATGTATATAATAAAGGGACTGATAAAACTGTTTTTAGCAGAAACTGTGTCTGATGGAGGCGGCTGGGAAGACGACGAGTTTGTGAGTACACTCTCAGATTTTCCATTACTATCTTATGGTAAATAATGATTTAGTTTAGACCTTGTTTAGTCCTGAGCTCAATTTCAGGACTTAACTCTTAATGAAGCAGCAGTAAGTTTCAGCTGCAGTTTCTCCTCAGTTTACAGTTAAGAATTTAAACAGTTTTATGTTTTAGTCAGATTTCACCAGATTTTAGATACATTTAAATGGGTTTTAGTTAAATATGAACAAATTTTAGGGCAATCAAACTGTCTATAGTTTTACCGGTTTTACTCTAAAATTAATCCGTTTTTTTCTATTATTAAAAAATGCAAGAATGTTCTGCTGTTTTTGTTTAAACCGGCACTAAACCAGAACTTAACCTGGTTAAAGTTTGTGTTTTTATTTTTAATCTGGTCTCAGGACGAGTTTGACGACTACGAGAGTCCATGCAGCGGAAACGACGGCAGCGGAGACGACTACGAGTCCCCGATCGAAGACCATGACATGGACCATGGCCCAAATCCAGGCCTGGACGAAGACGATGACCCAGACTACGAGCCGCCTCCATCGGAGCCTCCAGAAGACTTCAGCCACAATCTGACCTCACGCCCCATCGAAAATGTCATCTACATCGGTAAAAATAATACTGAGCCAGGACAAAACCAGGACTCAAATGGGACTAAACCAGGTCTAAACCAGGTCTGTTTGGAGTAGAACAGAGATCCAGAGCTTTGTTTCTTCTGCAGAACAGACCAATCCATCGGCCACATCACTGCAGACACTGATCCATCTGTAACTCTCCATCTTTCTCTCACGCGTCCATAAAACCTGAGAGTCAGGCCAGTGAAGCCTGCACAGGGCTTGTGTTGACCTCACCTTTTACCTGTCGACAGACGCGCAGCAGCTTATGGAGAGATGACTGGCCCAATGCACACAACAAAGGACTGGTGGACCCATAGATAGATTTTGCCGTTTGAGAAGCAGAAGAAACATGTTGAGCTTGAGCACAAAGCAGATTAATGTTTACTTTTTTGTTATTTTTTATAAAACTGAAATATCCAATACCCAAAGATCACTCTGTGTCTATGAATGTCACTATAAAAATGCTGAGTCCTGATTTGTTTGCAGATGGGAAATCCAGAGGCCCGCCCCCTGCTCCGTGTCCCCGCCCCCCAGTGTCCACTCCACCAAACCGAAAGGTGAGTAACAAAGTATAATGAAGCTTCCACTGGAATGGCTCCGGTCATTATCGGTCCTGTCTCCTCCATTCTCGCCACCAGAAGTGGGTCAGGCTCTAAAATGTAGGAAACTGCTGCAGCCTCTGAATTTAAAGTTTTATTTTAATGTTTGGGTTTGCAGCCGGCAGAGCCCTCCCCCAGAAGAGACGTCTCACCCCACTGTGGCCCCAAACCTTCAGGAAAACGTGAGTCTAAGACCTGGTCTAAGACCTGGTCTAAACCGGGACTGTTTTTGCTGAATCTCCTGTGTTTTGTTTGTTAGTAGTTCCTCCGCAGCCGCCACAGGTTTTTCGAGGAAACAAACCTGGAAGAGATCTAGCGCAGAGCCGGTCTCCGGTCAGAGGTCAGAGCCTGATTCTGAAGGAATAAATAAATAAATAAGATGTTCAGGGTTTTAATGTAATGTTTTTTACAGGAGCTCAAAGAAACACAATGGAAAAGGTGAGCAAGTCCTGGTTTAGACCTGTTTTAGTCTTAATTCAGTTTTTAAAACTTTTTTACTCTGGGTTTTATCTTAATTTAACCCTGGTATAGCTTCAGTTTAATCTTAGTCAAGTCTAGTCCTGGTTTAGTCCTAGTTTAGTTCTTATTCAGATCTGGTTTAGCTTAGTCTTGTTTCATTCCTGGTTTAGTCTGTGTTAGTCTTGCTTTAGTTTTAGTTGAATTATGGTTTAGTCTTGGTTTAGTTCCAGTCTACTCCAGGGTTACTGCTGTAGATCAGCGTTGGTTCAACTCTGTCTTGTTTTTGATTTAAAACTACTGCAGCTGTCCTCAAGGGGGCGCTAAATGACCTCCCATTACAGATTCAGGCTCTGATGGTGTCTGTTAATGATATACAACAACTGTTCCGTTTAATAAATAATAATTAAAAACATAAATGGAGCCGGTGTGCAGCCCTGAGGAACTCTATCATTAAAACCGAGATCAGCTGTAACAAGTTTGGACGACATTTTAGAACAGAACCAGCTTTTCTGTGATAAATTAGTAAGTTGTTGCTTTTTTTTTTTTTTTTTTATTCTAGCCGCTGACTCATCCCTGGAGGTACGTGCTCTTTCATTTACTGTCAACATTCATATTCTTATTTGCAGGTTACTGGACTTGTTTGGATGTAGTCAGACATTCAAATATTTAAAATGTTTCATCCGCAAATGTACAACAAAAGTCCTGTTAGCGTTTAGATTTGTGAAAAACTGAGGGTTAATTTCCCCTGGGCTTAGACTTTAAGGCTATGTATCTTTGTTGCTGTATTTAGTATTTAGTGTGTGGTGAAGCTGAGGAATATTAGAGTAAAGAGTATGTTATTTATGTCAATCTGCTGCACAGGTCCACAGCCTAAAGGTCTAAACTCAAAGCAAATGAAATGCATTCCGTTTTTTTATATATTTTTTTGTTACAGGCCTCAACAGGACGTCCCAGAGCCTCAGTCCTGGTCCAAGCCTTCGGTTTTACCTTCGCCTTCAGCAGCTGTCGCCAGGAGCAACTCCAGCGCCAGACCTCCTCCAAACAGGTCTGGGTTTAGTCCTGGTTTAGTCCTGGTTTAGTCCTGGTTTAGACCTGGTTTAGTCCTGGTTTAGACCTGGTTTAGTCCTGGTTTAGTCCTGGTTTAGTCCTGGTTTAGTCTTGGTTTAGTCCTGGTTTAGTCCTGGTTTAGTCCTGGTTTAGTCTTGGATTAGTCCTGGTTTAGTCCTGGTTTAGTCCTGGTTTAGTCCTGGTTTAGTCCTGGTTTAGACCTGGTTTAGTCCTGGTTTAGTCTTGGTTTAGTCTTGGTTTAGTCCTGGTTTAGTCTTGGTTTAGTCTTGGTTTAGTCCTGGTTTAGTCTTGGTTTAGTCCTGGATTAGTCCTGGTTTAGACCTGGTTTAGTCCTGGTTTAGACCTGGATTAGTCTTGGATTAGTCCTGGTTTAGTCCTGGTTTAGTCCTGGTTTAGTCCTGGTTTAGTCTTGGTTTAGTCTTGGTTTAGTCCTTGTTTAGTCCTGGTTTAGTCCTGGTTTAGACCTGGATTAGTCTTGGTTTAGTCCTGGTTTAGTCCTGGTTTAGTCCTGGTTTAGACCTGGATTAGTCCTGGATTAGTCTTGGATTAGTCCTGGTTTAGTCTTGGATTAGTCCTGGTTTAGCCCTGGTTTAGACCTGGTTTAGTCTTGGATTAGTCTTGGTTTAGTCTTGGATTAGTCTTGGTTTAGTCTTGGATTAGTCTTGGATTAGTCCTGGTTTAGACCTGGTCTAGTCCTGGTCTAGTCTTGGATTAGTCTTGGTTTAGTCTTGGTTTAGTCCTGGTTTAGACCTGGTTAAGTCCTGGTTTAGTCTTGGTTTAGTCTTGGTTTAGTCTTGGTTTAGTCCTGGTTTAGTCCTGGTTTAGACCTGGTTTAGACCTGGTTTAGACTTGGTTTAGTCCTGGTTTAGACCTGGTTTAGTCCTGGTTTAGTCTTGGTTTAGTCCTGGTTTAGACCTGGTTTAGTCCTGGTTTAGTCCTGGTTTAGTCTTGGTTTAGACCTGGTTTAGACTTGGTTTAGTCCTGGTTTAGTCTTGGTTTAGTCTTGGTTTAGTCTTGGTTTAGTCTTGGTTTAGTCCTGGTTTAGTCTTGGATTAGTCCTGGTTTAGACCTGGTTTAGACTTGGTTTAGTCTTGGTTTAGTCTTGGTTTAGACCTGGTCTAGTCCTGGTCTAGTCTTGGATTAGTCTTGGTTTAGTCTTGGTTTAGTCCTGGTTTAGACCTGGTTTAGTCCTGGTTTAGTCTTGGTTTAGTCCTGGTTTAGACCTGGTTTAGACCTGGTTTAGACTTGGTTTAGTCCTGGTTTAGACCTGGTTTAGTCCTGGTTTAGTCCTGGTTTAGACCTGGTTTAGACCTGGTTAGTCCCTGGTTAGTCCTGGTTTAGTCTTGGATTAGTCTTGGATTAGTCTTGGTTTAGTCTTGGTTTAGACCTGGTTTAGTCCTGGTTTAGACCTGGTTTAGACTTGGTTTAGTCCTGGTTTAGACCTGGTTTAGTCCTGGTTTAGTCCTGGTTTAGTCTTGGTTTAGTCTTGGTTTAGTCTTGGTTTAGTCCTGGTTTAGACCTGGTTTAGTCTTGGTTTAGTCCTGGTTTAATCTTGGTTTAGTCCTGGTTTAGTCCTGGTTTAGACCTGGTTTAGACCTGGTTTAGACTTGGTTTAGTCCCGGTTTAGACCTGGTTTAGTCCTGGTTTAGACCTGGTTTAGACCTGGTTAGGTCCTGGTTACGTCCTGGTTTAGTCTTGGATTAGTCTTGGATTAGTCTTGGTTTAGTCTTGGTTTAGACCTGGTTTAGTCCTGGTTTAGACCTGGTTTAGACTTGGTTTAGTCCTGGTTTAGACCTGGTTTAGTCCTGGTTAAGTCCTGGTTTAGTCTTGGTTTAGTCTTGGTTTAGTCTTGGTTTAGTCCTGGTTTAGACCTGGTTTAGACTTGGTTTAGTCCTGGTTTAATCTTGGTTTAGTCCTGGTTTAGTCCTGGTTTAGACCTGGTTTAGACCTGGTTTAGACTTGGATTAGTCTTGGTTTAGTCTTGGTTTAGTCCTGGTTTAGTCTTGGTTTAGTCTTGGTTTAGTCCTGGTTTAGTCCTGGTTTAGACCTGGTTTAGTCCTGGTTTAGTCCTGGTTTAGACCTGGTTTAGACCTGGTTTAGACCTGGTTTAGACTTGGTTTAGTCCTGGTTTAGACTTGGTTTAGTCCTGGTTTAGACCTGGTTTAGTCTTGGATTAGTCTTGGTTTAGTCTTGGTTTAGTCCTGGTTTAGTCCTGGTTTAGTCTTGGTTTAGTCTTGGTTTAGTCCTGGTTTAGTCCTGGTTTAGTCCTGGTTTAGACCTGGTTTAGACCTGGTTTAGACTTGGTTTAGTCCTGGTTTAGACCTGGTTTAGTCTTGGATTAGTCTTGGTTTAGTCTTGGTTTAGTCCTGGTTTAGTCTTGGTTTAGTCTTGGTTTAGTCCTGGTTTAGTCCTGGTTTAGACCTGGTTTAGTCTTGGATTAGTCTTGGTTTAGTCTTGGTTTAGTCCTGGTTTAGACCTGGTTTAGTCTTGGTTTAGTCTTGGTTTAGTCCTGGTTTAGACCTGGTTTAGTCCTGGTTAAGTCCTGGTTAAGTCCTGGTTAAGTCCTGGTTAAGTCCTGGTTTAGTCTTGGTTTAGTCTTGGTTTAGTCCTGGTTTAGACTTGGTTTAGTCTGGTTTAGACTTGGTTTAGTCTTGGTTTAGTCTTGGATTAGTCCTGGTTTAGACTTGGTTTAGTCTTGGTTTAGTCTTGGTTTAGTCTTGGATTAGTCCTGGTTTAGACTTGGTTTAGTCTTGGTTTAGTCTTGGATTAGACTTGGTTTAGTCTTGGTTTAGTCTTGGTTTAGTCTTGGATTAGTCCTGGTTTAGTCTTGGTTTAGTCTTGGATTAGTCCTGGTTTAGACTTGGTTTAGTCTTGGTTTAGTCCTGGTTTAGACCTGGTTTAGACCTGGTTTAGACTTGGTTTAGTCTTGGTTTAGTCCTGGTTTAGTCCTGGTTTAGACCTGGTTTAGACTTGGTTTAGTCCTGGTTTAGACTTGGTTTAGTCTTGGTTTAGTCCTGGTTTAGACCTGGTTTAGTCCTGGTTTAGTCTTGGATTAGTCCTGGTTTAGACTTGGTTTAGTCTTGGTTTAGTCCTGGTTTAGACTTGGTTTAGTCCTGGTTTAGTCTTGGATTAGTCCTGGTTTAGACTTGGTTTAGTCTTGGATTAGTCCTGGTTTAGACTTGGTTTAGTCTTGGTTTAGTCTTGGATTAGTCCTGGTTTAGACTTGGTTTAGTCTTGGTTTAGTCCTGGTTTAGTCCTGGTTTAGACCTGGTTTAGACTTGGTTTAGTCCTGGTTTAGACTTGGTTTAGTCCTGGTTTAGACCTGGTTTAGTCCTGGTTTAGTCCTGGTTTAGACCTGGTTTAGACTTGGTTTAGTCCTGGTTTAGACTTGGTTTAGTCTTGGTTTAGTCTTGGATTAGTCCTGGTTTAGACTTGGTTTAGTCTTGGATTAGTCCTGGTTTAGACCTGGTTTAGACTTGGTTTAGTCCTGGTTTAGACTTCGTTTAGTCTTGGTTTAGTCTTGGTTTAGTCTTGGATTAGTCCTGGTTTAGACCTGGTTTAGACTTGGTTTAGACCTGGTTTAGACTTGGTTTAGTCTTGGTTTAGTCTTGGATTAGTCCTGGTTTAGACCTGGTCTAGTCTTGGATTAGTCTTGGTTTAGTCTTGGTTTAGTCTTGGTTTAGTCCTGGTTTAGTCCTGGTTTAGTCCTGGTTAAGTCCTGGTTTAGTCCTGGTTTAGACCTGGTTTAGTCCTGGTTTAGTCTTGGTTTAGTCCTGGTTTAGTCCTGGTTTAGTCTTGGTTTAGTCTTGGTTTAGTCCAGGTTTAGTCCTGGTTTAGTCCTGGTTTAGACCTGGTTAAGTCCTGGTTAAGTCCTGGTTAAGTCCTGGTTAAGTCCTGGTTAAGTCCTGGTTTAGTCCTGGTTTAGACCTGGTTTAGTCTTGGTTTAGTCCTGGTTTAGACCTGGTTTAGTCCTGGTTTAGTCCTGGTTTAGTCTTGGTTTAGTCTTGGTTTAGTCTTGGTTTAGACCTGGTTTAGTCCTGGTTTAGACCTGGTTTAGTCTTGGTTTAGACCTGGTTTAGTCCTGGTTTAGACCTGGTTTAGTCTTGGTTTAGACCTGGTTTAGTCCTGGTTTAGACCTGGTTTAGTCCTGGTTTAGTCCTGGTTTAGTCTTGGTTTAGTCCTGGTTTAGTCCTGGTTTAGTCCAGGTTTAGTCCTGGTTTAGACCTGGTTAAGTCCTGGTTAAGTCCTGGTTAAGTCCTGGTTAAGTCCTGGTTTAGTCCTGGTTTAGTCCTGGTTTAGACCTGGTTTAGTCTTGGTTTAGTCCTGGTTTAGACCTGGTTTAGTCCTGGTTTAGTCCTGGTTTAGTCTTGGTTTAGTCTTGGTTTAGTCTTGGTTTAGACCTGGTTTAGTCCTGGTTTAGACCTGGTTTAGTCTTGGTTTAGACCTGGTTTAGTCCTGGTTTAGACCTGGTTTAGTCTTGGTTTAGTCCTGGTTTAGACCTGGTTTAGTCCTGGTTTAGTCTTGGTTTAGACCTGGTTTAGTCTTGGTTTAGACCTGGTTTAGTCTTGGATTAGACCTGGTTTAGTCCTGGTTTAGTCTTGGTTTAGTCCTGGTTAAGTCCTGGTTTAGTCTTGGTTTAGTCCTGGTTTAGACCTGGTTTAGTCTTGGTTTAGTCCTGGTTTAGACCTGGTTTAGTCTTGGCTTAGACCTGGTTTAGTCTTGGTTTAGTCCTGGTTTAGACCTGGTTTAGTCTTGGTTTAGTCCTGGTTTAGTCCTGGTTTAGTCCTGGTTTAGACCTGGTTTAGTCTTGGTTTAGTCTTGGTTTAGTCCTGGTTTAGTCCTGGTTTAGTCCTGGTTTAGACCTGGTTTAGTCTTGGTTTAGTCCTGGTTTAGTCCTGGTTTAGTCCTGGTTTAGACCTGGTTTAGTCTTGGTTTAGTCCTGGTTTAGTCCTGGTTAAGTCCTGGTTTAGACCTGGTTTAGTCCTGGTTTAGACCTGGTTTAGTCTTGGTTTAGTCTTGGTTTAGACCTGGTTTAGTCTTGGCTTAGACCTGGTTTAGTCTTGGCTTAGACCTGGTTTAGTCTTGGTTTAGTCCTGGTTAAGTCCTGGTTTAGTCTTGGTTTAGTCTTGGTTTAGACCTGGTTTAGACCTGGTTTAGTCTTTGTTTAGTCTTGGTTTAGACCTGGTTTAGTCTTGGTTTAGTCTTGGTTTAGTCCTGGTTTAGTCTTGGTTTAGACCTGGTTTAGTCTTGGTTTAGTCCTGGTTTAGACCTGGTTTAGTCCTGGTTTAGTCTTGGTTTAGACCTGGTTTAGTCTTGGTTTAGACCTGGTTTAGTCTTGGTTTAGACCTGGTTTAGTCCTGGTTTAGTCTTGGTTTAGTCCTGGTTTAGTCCTGGTTTAGTCTTGGTTTAGTCCTGGTTTAGACCTGGTTTAGTCTTGGTTTAGTCCTGGTTTAGACCTGGTTTAGTCTTGGCTTAGACCTGGTTTAGTCTTGGTTTAGTCCTGGTTTAGACCTGGTTTAGTCTTGGTTTAGTCCTGGTTTAGTCCTGGTTTAGTCCTGGTTTAGACCTGGTTTAGTCTTGGTTTAGTCTTGGTTTAGTCCTGGTTTAGTCCTGGTTTAGACCTGGTTTAGTCTTGGTTTAGTCCTGGTTTAGTCCTGGTTTAGTCCTGGTTTAGACCTGGTTTAGTCTTGGTTTAGTCCTGGTTTAGTCCTGGTTTAGTCCTGGTTTAGACCTGGTTTAGTCCTGGTTTAGACCTGGTTTAGTCTTGGTTTAGTCTTGGTTTAGTCCTGGTTTAGTCTTGGTTTAGACCTGGTTTAGTCTTGGTTTAGTCTTGGTTTAGTCCTGGTTTAGTCTTGGCTTAGACCTGGTTTAGTCTTGGCTTAGACCTGGTTTAGACCTGGCTTAGTCCTGGTTTAGACCTGGTTTAGTCTTGGCTTAGACCTGGTTTAGTCCTGGTTTTAATTTGAACACTTCTTTTTTTTTTTTTTTTTTTCAGGTTTGAAAATCGACGAGAGGTAAGTCCTTTTTGAGTCAATTTTTTTCAAGAAATCTCATTATTTTCAAACTGACTTTTTCCCGTTTTTTCGCATCAGCAGCAAACTCCAAACGAAGGTGAGCTGCTATACTTTCCTCTCTTTTCCTTAAAATTAATAAAAGTATCTCAAACTGATTTCTGTAAATGTTTTTCCTTCAGCAACGAAACACAACACCTTTCCCCTTCAAATTAAAAGCCCTAGGCCTGGTCCCCCTCTGGCGCGTCACACGGACAGGTAACACTCCAGGTTCTTACAGGATAATATTTAACGGTATTTCTAGATACTGCTTTATCATGTTATTACAAGATTAACGTTTATTTATGTAAATGTGTTTGTATTATATTTTAACACAGAGCTGCTCTCTCAGACAGTTACTGTCCTGCCCTTCACAATAAAGGCTCTAATTATGTTCCTCAAGAGAAGTAAACTAACAATAACAGCCGTCTACAGTTATGGTTTTATCATGTTTTTGCAAAAATACAGTCTTAGCTTCTTTTTGCAAGAATTATTTTCTATCACTTTTTTTGTAATATTTGTGAACAGTCATTATCTTGAAATAACATGATTATCTTTTTCTAACAAGAAATATGTTGTAAAGTAGTACAGGTCAAATGTATTTTTACTTTCCTGCAGATTGAATGTAATTTTTGTAAATGTGAAGTTCTTTTTTGTTGTATAATGTACACATTATGTGTCTTTTTGGAGACATTTATTTATAAAATGTTTAAGCTAAACTGGAAATTAGAATTTGTTTCAGTAATAGTTGATGCTAAAGAGACTGACAATGACCTGCGCTAATAAAGAAACATTAAAACAACACCGTCAAAGTAAAGCCTGTCAAAATAAAAGCCTTACCTGTGTTTTGTGTCACAGTCTTCCTCCAGGTCTTCCTTCAGGACCGTCTCTTCAGTACAAACCGCCCTCAGGTTAGACTCGCTCTGATTTGAACCCTGGTTTAGACCTGGTTTAGTCTGTTTTAAGCTGAATCTGTCTCTGTTTCTGTTCTTTTTTTGTCAAAGGAAGAGTCCCTTCTCCTGAAAGAGCATCGCTTCGTCCTCCTCCTTCGACTGGATTCAACACAAACCAGGTCTGAACTGGTTTAGGACATTATATAGTTTAAGACTACACTGGTCTAGTCCTGCTCTAATCCTAGTTCTCTTTAGACCTGGTTTAGACCTGCTTTAGACCTGGTTTAGTCCTGGTTTAGTCCTGGTTTAGACCCGGTTTAGTCCTGGTTTAGTCCTGCTTTAGACCTGCTTTAGAACTGGTTTAGACCTGGTTTAGACCTGCTTTAGACCTGCTTTAGACCTGCTTTAGACCTGCTTTAGACCTGGTTTAGTCCTGGTTTAGACCTGGTTTAGACCTGGTTTAGTCCTGGTTTAGACCTGCTTTAGACCTGGTTTAGTCCTGGTTTAGTCCCGGTTTAGTCCCGGTTTAGACCTGCTTTAGACCTGGTTTAGACCTGGTTTAGACCTGCTTTAGACCTGGTTTAGTCCTGGTTTAGACCTGGTTTAGACCTGGTTTAGTCCTGGTTTAGATCTGGTTTAGTCCTGGTTTATCTTGTTTACTGACTGCAGTGCACAGAGTTCAGTTTAATCCTTGTGTCCTTCAGGAGCTGGACCCTCTGTGGTACGTGGGCAGAGTGACCCGAGGACAGGCTGAGGCCAGTCTCCCCTGGTTTAGTCCTGGTTTAGACCTGGTTTAGACCTGGTTTAGACCTGGTTTAGTCCTGGTTTAGTAGACCTGGTTTATGGGTTTAGTCCTGGTTTAGACCTGGTTTAGACCTGGTTTAGTCCTGGTTTAGACCTGGTTTAGTCCTGGTTTAGACCTGGTTTAGACCTGGTTTAGTCCTGGTTTAGACCTGGTTTAGTCCTGGTTTAGACCTGGTTTAGTCCTGGTTTAGTCCTGGTTTAGACCTGGTTTAGACCTGGTTTAGACCTGGTTTAGACCTGGTTTAGTCCTGGTTTAGTCCTGGTTTAGACCCTGGTTTAGTCCTGGTTTAGACCTGGTTTAGACTGGTTTAGACCTGGTTTAGACCTGGTTTAGTCCTGGTTTAGACCTGGTTTAGACCTGGTTTAGTCCTGGCTTTAGTCCTGGTTTAGACCTGGTTTAGACCTGGTTTAGTCCTGGTTTAGACCTGGTTTAGATCCTGGTTTAGACCTGGTTTAGACCTGGTTTAGACCTGGTTTAGACCTGGTTTAGACCTGGTTTAGTCCTGGTTTAGACCTGGTTTAGACCTGGTTTAGTCCTGGTTTAGTCCTGGTTTAGACCTGGTTTAGACCTGGTTTAGACCTGGTTTAGACCTGGTTTAGTCCTGGTTTAGACCTGGTTTAGACCTGGTTTAGTCCTGGTTTAGTCCTGGTTTAGACCTGGTTTAGACCTGGTTTTAGTCCTGGTTTAGACCTGGTTTAGACCTGGTTTAGACCTGGTTTAGACCTGGTTTAGTCCTGGTTTAGACCTGGTTTAGTCCTGGTTTAGACTGGTTTAGACCTGGTTTAGTCCTGGTTTAGACCTGGTTTAGTCCTGGTTTAGACCTGGTTTAGACCCTGGTTTAGTCCTGGTTTAGTCCTGGTTTAGTCCTGGTTTAGACCTGGTTTAGACCTGGTTTAGTCGTGGTTTAGACCTGGTTTAGACCTGGTTTAGCCTGGTTTAGTCCTGGTTTAGACCTGGTTTAGGCCTGGTTTAGACCTGGTTTAGACCTGGTTTAGACCTGGTTTAGTCCTGGTTTAGACCTGGTTTCTTAGTCCTGGTTTAGTCCTGGTTTAGACCTGGTTTAGACCGGGTTTAGTCCTGCTTAGTCCTGGTTTAGACCTGGTTTAGACCTGGTTTAGTCCTGGTTTAGACCTGGTTTAGACCTGGTTTAGACCTGGTTTAGTCCTGGTTTAGTCCTGGTTTAGTCCTGGTTTAGTCCTGGTTTAGACCTGGTTTAGACCTGGTTTAGTCCTGGTTTAGACCTGGTTTAGACCTGGTTTAGTCCTGGTTTAGTCCTGGTTTAGACCTGGTTTAGACCTGGTTTAGACCTGGTTTAGACCTGGTTTAGTCCTGGTTTAGACCTGGTTTAGTCCTGGTTTAGACCTGGTTTAGACCTGGTTTAGTCCTGGTTTAGACCTGGTTTAGACCTGGTTTAGTCCTGGTTTAGACCTGGTTTAGACCTGGTTTAGACCTGGTTTAGTCCTGGTTTAGTCCTGGTTTAGACCTGGTTTAGTCCTGGTTTAGACCTGGTTTAGACCTGGTTTAGACCTGGTTTAGTCCTGGTTTAGACCTGGTTTAGTCCTGGTTTAGACCTGGTTTAGACCTGGTTTAGTCCTGGTTTAGACCTGGTTTAGTCCTGGTTTAGACCTGGTTTAGACCTGGTTTAGACCTGGTTTAGTCCTGGTTTAGACCTCCTGGTTTAGTCCTGGTTTAGACCTGGTTTAGACCTGGTTTAGACCTGGTTTAGTCCTGGTTTAGACCTGGTTTAGACCTGGTTTAGACCTGGTTTAGACCTGGTTTAGACCTGGTTTAGACCTGGTTTAGACCTGGTTTAGACCTGGTTTAGTCCTGGTTTAGTCCTGGTTTAGACCTGGTTTAGACCTGGTTTAGACCTGGTTTAGACCTGGTTTAATCCTGGTTTAGTCCTGGTTTAGACCTGGTTTAGACCTGGTTTAGACCTGGTTTAGACCTGGTTTAGACCTGGTTTAGACTCCTGGTTTAGTCCTGGTTTAGACCTGGTTTAGACCTGGTTTAGACCTGGTTTAGACCTGGTTTAGTCCTGGTTTAGTCCTGGTTTAGACCTGGTTTAGTCCCTGGTTTAGACCTGGTTTAGACCTGGTTTAGACCTGGTTTAGAGTCCTGGTTTAGACCTGGTTTAGTCCTGGTTTAGACCTGGTTTAGACCTGGTCTTGCTTAGACCTGGTTTAGACCTGGTTTAGACCTTGGTTTAGACCTGGTTTAGTCCTGGTTTAGACCTGGTTTAGACCCTGGTTTAGACCTGGTTTAGACCTGGTTTAGACCTGGTTTAGACCTGGTTTAGACCTGGTTTAGTCCTGGTTTAGACCTGGTTTAGACCTGGTTTAGTCCTGGTTTAGTCCTGGTTTAGACCTGGTTGGTTTAGTCCTGGTTTAGACCTGGTTTAGACCTGGTTTAGACCTGGTTTAGACCTGGTTTAGACCTGGTTTAGTCCTGGTTTAGACCTGGTTTAGACCTGGTTTAGACCTGGTTTAGTCCTGGTTTAGTCCTGGTTTAGACCTGGTTTAGACCTGGTTTAGTCCTGGTTTAGTCCTGGTTTAGACCTGGTTTAGACCTGGTTTAGTCCTGGTTTAGTCCTGGTTTAGTCCTGGTTTAGACCTGGTTTAGACCTGGTTTAGACCTGGTTTAGTCCCTGGTTTAGACCTGGTTTAGACCTGGTTTAGTCCTGGTTTAGTCCTGGTTTAGTCCTGGTTTAGACCTGGTTTAGACCTGGTTTAGTCCTTTAGCCTGGTTTAGTCCTGGTTTAGACCTGGTTTTAGACCTGGTTTAGTCCTGGTTTAGACCTGGTTTAGACCTGGTTTAGACGTCTGGTTTAGACCTGGTTTAGTCCTGGTTTAGACCTGGTTTAGTCCTGGTTTAGTCCTGGTTTAGTCCTGGTTTAGACCTGGTTTAGACCTGGTTTAGACCTGGTTTAGTCCTGGTTTAGACCTGGTTTAGTCCTGGTTTAGACCTGGTTTAGACCTGGTTTAGACCTGGTTTAGACCTGGTTTAGTCCTGGTTTAGTCCTGGTTTAGACCTGGTTTAGACCTGGTTTAGACCTGGTTTAGACCTGGTTTAGACCTGGTTTAGACCTGGTTTAGTCCTGGTTTAGACCTGGTTTAGTCCTGGTTTAGACCTGGTTTAGTCCTGGTTTAGACCTGGTTTAGACCTGGCTTAGACCTGGTTTAGACCTGGTTTAGTCCTGGTTTAGACCTGGTTTAGTCCTGGTTTAGACCTGGTTTAGTCCTGGTTTAGTCCTGGTTTAGTCCTGGTTTAGACCTGGTTTAGTCCTGGTTTAGACCTGGTTTAGTCCTGGTTTTAGTCCTGGTTTAGACCTGGTTTAGACCTGGTTTAGACCTGGTTTAGTCCTGGTTTAGTCCTGGTTTAGACCTGGTTTAGGCCTGGTTTAGGCCTGGTTTAGGCCTGGTTTAGGCCTGGTTTAGTCCTGGCTTAGACCTGGCTTAGACCTGGTTTAGTCCTGGTTTAGTCCTGGTTTAGACTTGGTTTAGTCCTGGTTAGACCTGGTTTAGACCTGGTTTAGTCCTGGTTTAGACATGGTTTAGTCCTGTTTAGACCTGGTTTAGACCTGGTTAAGACCTGGTTTAGACCTGGTTTAGTCCTGGTTTAGACCTGGTTTAGACCTGGTTTAGACCTGGTTAGACCTGGTTTAGTCCTGGTTTAGTCCTGGTTTAGACCTGGTTTAGTCCTGGTTTAGTCCTGGTTTAGACCTGGTTTAGTCCTGGTTAGACCTGGTTTAGACCTGGTTTAGTCCCGGTTTAGACTTGGTTTAGACTTGGTTTAAACCTGGTTTAGACCTGGTTTAGACCTGGTTTAGACTTGGTTTAAACCTGGTTTAGTCCTGGTTTAGACCTGGTTTAGACCTGGTTTAGACTTGGTTTAAACCTGGTTTAGACCTGGTTTAGTCCTGGTTTAGACCTGGTTTAGACTTGGTTTAAACCTGGTTTAGACCTGGTTTAGACCTGGTTTAGACTTGGTTTAAACCTGGTTTAGTCCTGGTTTAGACCTGGTTTAGACCTGGTTTAGACCATGTTTAGTCCTGGTTTAGTCCTGGTTTAGACCTGGTTTAGACCTGGTTTAGACCTGGTTTAGGCCTGGTTTAGTCCTGATTTAGACCTGGCTTAGACCTGGCTTAGACCTGGCTTAGACCTGGTTAGACCTGGTTTAGACCTGGTTTAGACCTGGTTTAGACCTGGTTTAGACCTGGTTTAGTCCTGGTTTAGACCTGGTTTAGACCTGGTTTAGGCCTGGTTTAGGCCTGGTTTAGTCCTTGTTTAGTCCTGGTTTAGACCTGGTTTAGTCCTTGTTTAGTCCTGGTTTAGTCCTGGTTTAGTCCTTGTTTAGTCCTGGTTTAGACCTGGTTTAGTCCTGGTTTAGACCTGGTTTAGTCCTGGTTAGACCTGGTTTAGACCTGGTTTAGTCCTGGTTTAGACTTGGTTTAGACCTGGTTTAGTCCTGGTTTAGACTTGGTTTAGTCCTGGTTTAGACCTGGTTTAGTCCTGGTTTAGACCTGGTTTAGACCTGGTTTAGACTTGGTTTAGACCTGGTTTAGACTTGGTTTAGTCCTGGTTTAGACCTGGTTTAGACTTGGTTTAGACCTGGTTTAGTCCTGGTTTAGTCCTGGTTTAGACCTGGTTTAGTCCTGGTTTAGACCTGGTTTAGTCCTGGTTTAGACCTGGTTTAGACCTGGTTTAGTCCTGGTTTAGACTTGGTTTAGACCTGGTTTAGTCCTGGTTTAGACTTGGTTTAGTCCTGGTTTAGACCTGGTTTAGTCCTGGTTTAGACCTGGTTTAGACTTGGTTTAGACCTGGTTAGACCTGGTTTAGACCTGGTTTAGACTTGGTTTAGTCCTGGTTTAGACCTGGTTTAGTCCTGGTTTAGACTTGGTTTAGTCCTGGTTTAGACCTGGTTTAGACCTGGTTTAGACCTGGTTTAGTCCTGGTTTAGTCCTGGTTTAGTCTTGGTTTAGACTTGGTTTAGTCCTGGTTTAGACCTGGTTTAGACCTGGTTTAGACCTGGTTTAGACCTGGTTTAGACCTGGTTTAGTCCTGGTTTAGTCCTGGTTTAGTCTTGGTTTAGACCTGGTTTAGTCCTGGTTTAGACCTGGTTTAGACCTGGTTTAGACCTGGTTTAGTCCTGGTTTAGTCCTGGTTTAGTCTTGGTTTAGACTTGGTTTAGTCCTGGTTTAGACTTGGTTTAGACTTGGTTTAAACCTGGTTTAGACCTGGTTTAGACTTGGTTTAAACCTGGTTTAGACCTGGTTTAGACCTGGTTTAGACTTGGTTTAAACCTGGTTTAGTCCTGGTTTAGACTTGGTTTAGACCTGGTTTAGACCTGGTTTAGACCTGGTTTAGACCTGGTTTAGTCCTGGTTTAGTCTTGGTTTAGACTTGGTTTAGTCCTGGTTTAGACTTGGTTTAGGCCTGGTTTAGACCTGGTTTAGGCCTGGTTTAGTCCTGGTTTAGGCCTGGTTTAGTCCTGGTTTAGGCCTGGTTTAGGCCTGGTTTAGGCCTGGTTTAGGCCTGGTTTAAACCTGGCTTAGACCTGGTTTAGTTCTGGTTTAGTCCTGGTTTAGACCTGGTTTAGTCCTGGTTTAGACCTGGTTTAGTCCTGGTTTAGACCATGTTTAGTCCTGGTTAGACCTGGTTTAGACCTGGTTTAGACTTGGTTTAGTCCTGGTTTAGACCTGGTTTAGTCCTGGTTTAGACTTGGTTTAGTCCTGGTTTAGACCTGGTTTAGACCTGGTTTAGGCCTGGTTTAGTCCTGGTTTAGACCTGGTTTAGACCTGGTTTAGTCCTGGTTTAGACTTGGTTTAGTCCTGGTTTAGTCCTGGTTTAGACTTGGTTTAGTCCTGGTTTAGACCTGGTTTAGACCTGGTTTAGGCCTGGTTTAGTCCTGGCTTAGTCCTGGTTTAGACCATGTTTAGTCCTGGTTAGACCTGGTTTAGACCTGGTTTAGACTTGGTTTAGTCCTGGTTTAGACCTGGTTTAGACCTGGTTTAGACTTGGTTTAGTCCTGGTTTAGACCTGGTTTAGGCCTGGTTTAGTCCTGGTTTAGACCTGGTTTAGTCCTGGTTTAGACTTGGTTTAGACTTGGTTTAAACCTGGTTTAGACCTGGTTTAGTCCTGGTTTAGACCTGGTTTAGACTTGGTTTAGACCTGGTTTAGACCTGGTTTAGACCTGGTTTAGTCCTGGTTTAGTCTTGGTTTAGACTTGGTTTAGTCCTGGTTTAGACTTGGTTTAGACTTGGTTTAAACCTGGTTTAGACCTGGTTTAGACCTGGTTTAATCCTGGTTTAGACTTGGTTTAAACCTGGTTTAGACCTGGTTTAGTCCTGGTTTAGTCCTGGTTTAGTCTTGGTTTAGACTTGGTTTAGTCCTGGTTTAGACTTGGTTTAGACTTGGTTTAAACCTGGTTTAGACTTGGTTTAAACCTGGTTTAGTCCTGGTTTAGACTTGGTTTAGTCCTGGTTTAGGCCTGGTTTAGACCTGGTTTAGACCTGGTTTAGTCCTGGTTTAGACCTGGTTTAGTCCTGGTTTAGGCCTGGTTTAGGCCTGGTTTAGTCCTGGTTTAGACCTGGTTTAGTCCTGGCTTAGTCCTGGTTTAGACCATGTTTAGTCCTGGTTAGACCTGGTTTAGACTTGGTTTAGACTTGGTTTAGTCCTTGTTTAGACCTGGTTTAGTCCTGGTTTAGACTTGGTTTAGTCCTGGTTTAGACCTGGTTTAGACCTGGTTTAGGCCTGGTTTAGTCCTGGTTTAGACCATGTTTAGTCCTGGTTAGACCTGGTTTAGACTTGGTTTAGTCCTGGTTTAGACCTGGTTTAGACCTGGTTTAGACTTGGTTTAGTCCTGGTTTGGACCTGGTTTAGACCTGGTTTAGGCCTGGTTTAGGCCTGGTTTAGTCCTGGTTTAGACCTGGTTTAGACCTGGTTTAGACCTGGTTTATTCCTGGTTTAGACTTGGTTTAGTCCTGGTTTAGTCCTGGTTTAGTCCTGGTTTAGACCTGGTTTAGACCTGGTTTAGACCTGGTTTAGACCATGTTTAGTCCTGGTTAGACCTGGTTTAGACCTGGTTTAGACTTGGTTTAGTCCTGGTTTAGTCTTGGTTTAGACTTGGTTTAGTCCTGGTTTAGACTTGGTTTAGACTTGGTTTAAACCTGGTTTAGACCTGGTTTAGACTTGGTTTAAACCTGGTTTAGACCTGGTTTAGACCTGGTTTAGACTTGGTTTAAACCTGGTTTAGTCCTGGTTTAGACTTGGTTTAGTCCTGGTTTAGTCCTGGTTTAGGCCTGGTTTAGGCCTGGTTTAGTCCTGGTTTAGGCCTGGTTTAGGCCTGGTTTAGGCCTGGTTTAGGCCTGGTTTAAACCTGGCTTAGACCTGGTTTAGTTCTGGTTTAGACCTGGTTTAGTCCTGGTTTAGTCCTGGTTTAGACCTGGTTTAGTCCTGGTTTAGACCTGGTTTAGTCCTGGTTTAGACCTGGTTTAGACCTGGTTTAGACCTGGTTTAGTCCTGGTTTAGTCCTGGTTTAGTCCTTGTTTAGTCCTTGTTTAGTCCTGGTTTAGACCTGGTTTAGGCCTGGTTTAGTCCTGGTTTAGGCCTGGTTTAGTCCTGGTTTAGGCCTGGTTTAGGCCTGGTTTAGACCTGGTTTAGGCCTGGTTTAGGCCTGGTTTAAACCTGGTTTAGTTCTGGTTTAGTCCTGGTTTAGTCCTGGTTTAGTCCTGGTTTAGTCCTGGTTTAGACCTGGCTTAGGCCTGGTTTAGGCCTGGTTTAGTCCTGGTTTAGTCCTGGTTTAGACCTGGTTTAGACCTGGTTTAGGCCTGGTTTAGACCATGTTTAGTCCTGGTTAGACCTGGTTTAGACCTGGTTTAGACTTGGTTTAGTCCTGGTTTAGTCTTGGTTTAGACTTGGTTTAGTCCTGGTTTAGACTTGGTTTAGACTTGGTTTAAACCTGGTTTAGACCTGGTTTAGACTTGGTTTAAACCTGGTTTAGACCTGGTTTAGACCTGGTTTAGACTTGGTTTAAACCTGGTTTAGTCCTGGTTTAGACTTGGTTTAGTCCTGGTTTAGTCCTGGTTTAGGCCTGGTTTAGGCCTGGTTTAGGCCTGGTTTAGGCCTGGTTTAGGCCTGGTTTAGGCCTGGTTTAGGCCTGGTTTAGGCCTGGTTTAAACCTGGCTTAGACCTGGTTTAGTTCTGGTTTAGACCTGGTTTAGTCCTGGTTTAGTCCTGGTTTAGACCTGGTTTAGTCCTGGTTTAGACCTGGTTTAGTCCTGGTTTAGACCTGGTTTAGACCTGGTTTAGACCTGGTTTAGTCCTGGTTTAGTCCTGGTTTAGTCCTTGTTTAGTCCTTGTTTAGTCCTGGTTTAGACCTGGTTTAGGCCTGGTTTAGTCCTGGTTTAGGCCTGGTTTAGTCCTGGTTTAGGCCTGGTTTAGGCCTGGTTTAGACCTGGTTTAGGCCTGGTTTAGGCCTGGTTTAAACCTGGTTTAGTTCTGGTTTAGTCCTGGTTTAGTCCTGGTTTAGTCCTGGTTTAGTCCTGGTTTAGACCTGGCTTAGGCCTGGTTTAGGCCTGGTTTAGGCCTGGTTTAGTTCTGGTTTAGGCCTGGTTTAGACCTGTTTACAGGACCCTGTATGTCTCTCTGACTCTTGGTTGTCCTTCGGCAGTATTTCCGGTCGGTGCGTGACATCGTGGTTCATTATTCTCAGTCGCCTCTGCTCCTCATCGACGCCAAGAACCGTGGCAACAGTCAACAGAACCAGTGTCTTCTGTCCGACCCGGCAGGGACCCACCTACAGGCTCAGAACTGGACCTGAGTGGACTCTGAACACTCATTCACTGCCACTGAACGCCCCAGTGGAAACACCTGCAGTCCCTCTGATGTCCACTAGGGTCAGCGCGGCCTTGTTTTCACTGGAGCAGCACAGGTCGGGTCAGTTTCCAATGAAAGGGGCCTAAAAAAAGTGTACTTTTCTACTTTGTGTGTGGTCCACTTTTCCAAAGGTGGAGTGTAACAATGCCGTCTGTTGATTGGAAAATATAATCTAAACACGAGATGAGAAAGGAAAAATATCAACTGGAAATCTTTTTGTAAATGTGGTTTGTCTTGTTGTGAAAAAGTCATATTCAGTTGCTCTAACCTCTGGAGACTGTCCCTCTGTCGAGTGGGACCCTTCGTACGTCCTTCTACGGCCCGTACTGTTCTGATCCAGTGGAAACTGTTCAGAGAAACTCTGGTTCTGGAAATTGTGATAATATTTGATATTATGGCCAAATGTAAACCATTTATTTTAAACTGTTACAGATTATACATAAAATATACTATTTGCTCTTTTTGGTTCAAATCCTGTGTTATTAGTATGTCTCCAGTCGAGATAATGTCACACCTGACGTGGAGGACAGACTTTAAAGGACAGAGCTCCATCTTTACTCAGTCAGGACTCCAGTGCACAGGGCAGTACAAACTAAAGTTTGTCTGGGCCAGCCCCCCATTATTTAGGTTTTTGTCTATCTATGTGTAAATGTAATATGCTGCACAGTTATCACCGAAGCAAGTTCTTAGTTTGTGAATTTTGTTCACTGACAATGGCAATAAAACCTTCCTGATTCTGATTGTCGTCACTTCCCTTAAATATAAACAACAGGAAATTTGAGTCCAACTCAAGGCCCTGCGCCTCGGGGCCCTGCGCCTCGGGGCCCTGCGCCTCGGGGCCCTGCGCCTCGGGGCCCTACGCCTCGGGGCCCTGCGCCTCGGGGCCCTACGCCTCGGGGCCCTGCGCCTCGGGGCCCTACACAGGTAGTGAGATAGATCTGGCTTTAGGAAAGCACGGTGGGGTAAGCTTCTGCCTCAGACTGAAGTGAAGTAATAACTCTAAGTTTTGCAGTGATTTGTTGTTAGTTTTAATGAATGTATAAACAGCAGGTTCATTACACACATCAACATCCGTAACATCAACACAGATACTTTAACCTCTGTTAATCTGGAGTTTTTAAAAATCTTAACTTTGAGTTGATTCTCGTTTAGTGTGGATGTGTAGCCAGGGCCTTAATCTCTCATTTTGAGTCGTCTACTTTATTTGGACACAAACCTTTAGTCTAATCTCCTTTTCATTCAACAAACTTTAACCTGAATCAGTTTGTGATTTATGGCTGTTCGTACAAAGAAATACTGACACTGCACTTTTGATAAACCTTATCAGCTTTGAGCAACTTGGACTTTAACCTATCTGCAGTTATAGCGCCACAACCTTGAGAAAGCAAGGTTAATCTATTGCATGTCCTTCTCACCTGACCCTGTACACCTGGCGTAGAGCAGTGGGCGGAGCCAGTCTGTTCCTCACACACTGCTGTGATCAGAACTGAAAAGCTTCACTTCTGTTAAAGGCACGAGTCTCAGAGCCATGGCTCATGGAGGGCTTCAGCTGGACTCTGTTTCCTGTCCTGTCTGTTTGGACTTCCTGAAGGATCCGGTGACCACTTCCTGTGGACACAGTTTCTGCATGAGCTGCATTAACAGCCACTGGGACCAGCAGAGCCTCTACAGCTGTCCTCAATGCAGACAGAGCTTCAGCCCCAGACCTGTCATGGTCAAAAACACAGTGTTGGCAGCTTTAGTGGAGCAGCTGCAGAAGACTGGGCTCACAGCGCCCCCTGCTGACCACTGCTCTGCTGGACCTGGAGATGTGGCATGTGACTCTTGCACTGAGACCAAGCTGAAAGCGGTCAAGTCCTGTCTGCACTGTCTGGCTTCGTTCTGTGAGATCCATGTCCAGCCTCATTATCGGTCTGCGGTGTTTAAGACCCACCAGCTGGTGGCGCCGTCGCTCCACCTCCAGGACTACATCTGCTCTGTCCACAACAAGGCCCTGGAGCTGTTCTGTCGCTCCGACCAGCAGTGCATCTGCTCCCTCTGCTCCGTGGAGCAACACCGGGGCCACCGCGCGGTGTCGGCTGCAGACGAGAGGGTCCAGAGGGAGAGGGAGCTGGGAGCCCGGCGGGACTCGCTGCTCCAGACCATCCAGGACAGAGAGCGTGACCTGCAGAGGCTCACACAGGAGGCTGAGGCCCTCAGGAGCTCGGCCCAGGAGGCAGTGCAGCGGAGCAGAGGGAGCTTCACTCGGTTGGTCCGTCTCCTGGAGAAAAGCCGGTCTGAAGTGGAGCAGCAGATCTGGTCTGAGCTGAAGTCTGGAGAGACCCGAGTCCAAGAGCTTCAGGACAAACTGCAGCAGGACATCACTGAGCTGAGGACCACCCTCGCCCAAATGGACTCACTGTCCGTCATAGAGGACCACAGCCACTTCCTACAAACATATCTGTCACTGGCCACAGAGGCCCCAGGCCGGCCCCGGGTCCACACAAGTCCTCGGCCCTGCTTTGGGAGGTCATGACCTCTGTGTCAGAGCTCACTGATCAGCTACAGCTTATTCTGACAAACGGCCTGGACAACGTCTCACTGACTCTGAGCCGAGTCCACAATTTACTGCCACAACCTGAGCCAAGCTCCAGAGAAGAGTTCCTCAGATATTCACAAGAAGTCACTCTGGATCCAAACACAGCGAACACAGGGTTGTGTCTGTCTGAAGGAAACAGGAGAGTGACAAATACAGATGAACGACAGAGTTATCCTGATCATCCACACAGATTCAGTTACTGGAGGCAGGTCCTGAGCAGAGAGAGTCTGACGGGCCGCTGTTACTGGGAGGTGGACTGGAGCGGGACATGGGTTTATGTAGCAGTGGCTTATAAGACTATTCAGAGAAACGGAGCCTTTAAACAAAGTGCATTTGGAGGAAATGACAAATCCTGGGCCTTATGTTGTAAACAAAACAATGTTAAGTTTTGGTACAACACTGACAGCTTTCAGCTCTCATGTCCCATCTCAGGCCTGGTCGGGTCCAGAATAGGGGTTTACCTGGACCATGACGCAGGGGTTCTGTCCTTTTACAGTGTTAAAGATCAGACCATCACACTCCTCCACAGACTCCAGAACACTTTTATTCAGCCGCTGCTCACAGGATTTTGGGTTGGACCTGAAACTACTGCAGCTCTTTGTAAACTCAGGTGAACTCGGGCGAACTCTGGACTGGACTTACACAGATGCACTGTACAGGAAGGGTCAGAGCAGGCTCTACGTCCTGCGGAGACTTTTGGAGTGAACGGGACACTCCTGAGGACCTTCTATGACTCTGTGGTGGCATCAGCCGTCCTGTACGCTGTGGTCTGCTGGGGGGGTCTAGTCCTGCTGTAATCATTGTCAGACTCTACAATGAACACTGCTAACACACAAACTCTACATATGCACAGCCCAGTCCGTTTTGTTTTAGCAAAGCTTATGTTTTTGTCAACTCTTAGTTTACTTTGTTCAAGCATAGTTTTTCTAATCCACTTGTGTATAATCTATTTTAGTTTATTTTGTTTAAGCGTAGTTTAATTTTACACATGTATACTCTATTTTATGTTTGATTACCTTGTCTTAGAATAGTTTTTAATTTAATTTAAAACCTGATGAACATAATTGTCAGTCTCATTTGAAACAAGGTTCCAAAGATTGTCTGGTCCCTTCCTCAGTGATTTTGCGAATGGACCAATCACAAGCCGTTTGTCTGCAGCAGGGCGTGGTCTGCTGGACACGTCAGACACATTCAACATGGCGGACGCTGCTCTCGCCTCGGCTTTGAACAACCAGCAGAGTATAAAACGTTTCTCTGATAACAGCCTCTCTGTATGTAACAGAACTCCGACCAGACTAGTTTAGACCTGTTCTAGTCCCGGTCTAGTCTCGGTCTAGTCCTGGTCTAGTCCTGGTCTAGTCCTGGTCTAGTCCTGCTGTAATCAGTGTGAGTGATGGCTTTAATGACCTCTGGTCTTTTGTCTTTTTCTCAGTGTTTTGTTTGTTGTTAATGATGCATTTAAGGACCTGCTGCTTTTGTTTATGGTGCGTTTGGGGACCTGGCCTTTTGTTGTGGTCGTGTGCTGCAGGAGTGTGCCGTGTTTATCGAGCGATGATCAGATGTGATTAAAGGGAATGGACTCAGGGTGTTTACATCAAAACAACGGCGTGTGGCGGCTCCATCCAGACACTAACAGCACGTCTGAGTCTCAGTCTCACAAAGTCCAGGACCCTGGGACCAGAGACCAGGTCTGGACTTGATTTGATGAACCTGACAGAGTTGGGTTAAGCATGTTTAATGGAAAGCCCATTAGTGTTTCGGTTTAATCCTGGGTTTGTCCTGCTTTCAAAACCGTTTATTACAATAACTACTGTTTGTGGTGTCTGTGAAGGTTCTTAGTCATCCATGTCATCTTGAAGAAAAGGTTAAAGCAAAGGCATCTGGACTTGGTTTTCAAGGTGAAGATGTTTTGTCTTTAATTTCAAAACACTTCTAAGTCTAAATGCCTTTACTTTAACCTTTAATGTTTGTGGTGTTCCTCAAGGCTCTACATTGGACCCATTGCAGTTTTTACTCATTTTAAAACGTTAATGAATCTAATCCCGGTTTAGTCTTGGTCTGGTCCTTAACCTATAATCATAAATTTATTCCATGACATGATCTTCAGGTTTAATTCCGGTTTAATTAAGTGAGTCTTGGTTTAGCCTGTTTCTGAAGTTAAGGGTAAAACTCAACCTGGGTTAAGTCTGGCTTTAAACCAGGTCTAAACCAGGTCTAAACCAGGACTAAACCAGGTCTAAACCAGGACTAAACCAGGACTAAACCAGGACTAAACCAGGACTAAACCAGGTCTAAACCAGGACTAAACCAGGTGTAAACCAGGTCTAAACCAGGTCTAAACCAGGACTAAACCAGGACTAAAGCAGGACTAAACCAGGTCTAAACCAGGACTAAACCAGGTCTAAACCAGGACTAAAGCAGGTGTAAACCAGGTCTAAACCAGGTCTAAACCAGGTCTAAACCAGGACTAAAGCAGGACTAAACCAGGTCTAAACCAGGACTAAACCAGGTCTAAACCAGGTCTAAACCAGGACTAAACCAGGTCTAAAGCAGGTCTAAACCAGGTGTAAACCAGGTCTAAACCAGGTCTAAACCAGGACTAAACCAGGACTAAAGCAGGACTCGAGCAGGACTCGAGCAGGACTAAAGGACAAAAAATGTAATGCGTATAATCTGAATAATCATAAGCCGTCTTAGTCATACTTCTTATGGAATTGTGGTTTAGTCCAGGTTTTCTTCTAGTGTCGTCCTGCTTTAGTTTGTTTTTCTTTTTTTATCCTGAACCTGAAATTACCAAATAATAAAAAGAAATAAATGTAACTGTTTTGTTTTTTTTTACCACTTTTTGTCCTTATTTTATTTTATTTTTATTTTTATACAAAGATGTTTAGTTTTCAACTTTGCTATTGTTGCTAAAATAAAAAGACTATAAATTTGTATAAAAAATATGTAAAATAAATAAATAAAAGTGTGTACACTAAATATTTTTCTGGATTCATTAAAAAAATTGTCTTGTCTCAGAATTCTGTCAAAACTCACTATTTTGTGCCCAGAGTCTTTAACTGAAGAGAAAATGGTGTTTACTTTGACAGAATCTGAAACGTTTAGTGAAGTGTAAAAGCTCCTTATCTGCTCCTTTTACACACAAACACACACGTATTCATGCAGCCTCTTGTTCTCATGTAAAAACCTGTCTGTCTGCCTCCGTCTGTGGCTCCTCTGTGGCCAATCAGCTGCTTTGTGGGCGGGGTCAGATGGGTGTATAAACCCGCAGATGAGCAGTGAGAACAGAAAAAACAAGAAACAGCAAGATCCAAGATGGCGTCCTTTGTCCCGGAGCTGGGTCTTTCCCCTCAGTCGCTCGACTGCACTCTGCCCCAAAACCAGCTCCCTTCTCTGGATGTGGAAGCGTCCGACTTCAGCCTCTACAGCCCTCCGCCTCCAAAGGAATCCGCGTTAACATGGCTACCTCCGGCGAGCGCTAACGAGGTCCACTTCGGCTGCGGTGCTACCCCACAGTTGAGCCTCGTCCGTGGGGTTAACTTCCATGGTTTCTTCCCTCACTTTTACCATCAGCAGTTTTTTCCCAGAAAAGCGTGGTTACCGATGGCGACCTCTGACCAGATGATGCGTCTGGTGCGGCCGCCGTACTCGTACTCAGCGCTGATTGCAATGGCCCTCCAGAGCGCGCCGGGGCAGAGGTTGACCCTCAGCCAAATTTACTGCTATGTCTCGGATAACTTCCCGTTTTACAGCCGCAACAAGGCGGGCTGGCAGAACTCCATCCGACACAACCTCTCGCTCAACGACTGCTTCCAGAAAGTGCGCCGCGAGAACGACCCAGGTACCAACCAAAAAAATCTAACTTAACAATACGATAGACACCATTTCAAACACATTCATAAATATCAAATATCTGCTCATTTGCATATCTGCTTTTGAAAAGTGGTAAAGGTCAGAAGCATTAAACTTTACAAAAAAATGACATTCTGCTGAGATTAATCAAAAGGAGCACTAGAAAGAGGAAGGTTTAAAAAAAGTGGCAGCTGTTGCCGGTTTAGGCAAATAATTCTAAAAACTAACTTGGACTAATCACTTCTGTAAAGATTAAATGCTAAATGTTTTTTTTTTTTTTTTTTAGAGTTTACGGGTTTCTACTGTTGCCATTTGACCGTATTTTACCGTAAATGTTTCAGACTTTTTTTTATTGAGTCAATCTCTGCTGCTTTTTTCATGACTCATGACTTGGCAGCCATTAAACCAACATTTATTTGTAAAAGTTTTATGTTTTAAGTAATTGGGTCATTTTCAGCTCACTTTAATTTTTATTTCAATTTTGTACATCACAATTATGTGGCTTATTAACTTATTATTATATTAATAACTTTTTTTTTTTACCATTTCCTTTTTTTAGGGAAGGTAAAGTTGAACCAAAATATCTCTGAAATATAGTATAGTTAATAAATGCCATAGTAAATGTTTTAAACCAAAATAATAAAATAGTTTTTCTGTTTCAGGGCCTTTCTACTTTAAGTTCTGCCCTAATTTGAGTCTTAAAAATATTTTATTAAGAGGATAATACAACTGTACTGCAGGGATAAAATACTGTAGGCGCTAATTCTCTCGTCTCTTCTTCTGTTTCAGGAAAAGGAAACTATTGGACGCTGGATCCAAACTGCGAGAAAATGTTCGACAATGGAAACTTCCGTCGCAAAAGGAAGAGGAAATTTGGTGTCACCGCTTTGTCTGACAAGGAACTGTCCGCTTTGTCCGATTCCTCTGAGTCCAAACCGAGCGACAAAATCCACAGAAAACTAAAGCCAAAGCTCCCTCTAGTGGCAGAGGATTCCTTCGTAAATGACTCCTCCTCTTCTTCATCGTGTTTTTTGCAGCAAATGTCGCCGAATGCTTTGAATAATTTCACCTTTTCTTTCAGCGATCAGTCATATTTTGTTCCAAAGTCAAGTCCGAGCAGCTTCATTCCCGACAGTTCTCCCGGAGCTGTCGTTCCAAACTGGGACACTTCTTCTCCATCGTTTTCTCTGTCGAATCCTCCAGCTCCGGCCATGTTTTTTCACTCTTCCTCTCCTTCTCCTCCGTCGTACCTGGATCTGACGGCGGCCGGAGGTTTGCCTGACCTCCAGGAAGCGGAGCAGCTCCAGGCCCAGTGCCAGGCTCTGTTTTTGGGGGAATTTGACGACGGCGTGCCCCTGGACTGGCTCTAAACCAAACCCGGCAAAAACCTTTTCTACCTATTTTTTTCTCACCATTCTTTCTAAAAAACATTGTAAAGGCTAAGTTTACTTCAGTTACTTTGATAAAGTCTAATACTGTTTAAAACAGTATTAGTTTTTTTTTTTTTGGGTTACCATTAGAAAAGTTCTAATGCTGAATGTGTTGCATTGAATGTAAAACAAAAAAAATTATTACTTTATTTATGTCTTATATTTAATGTTGAAGCTCATTGTACAGAATGTGTTTTTGCTATTTATCTTTTTATTTATGTTTTTATATATTAGCCTATTATTATTATTATTATTGGGAAGTTAAGGGTTTTATAATTAAATATGTTTGGAATTAAACAGAAAAATTACATGCTTTTATTGTCTTTTGTCATATTTCTATTTAAATGTTTAGTGTCAGCTGCAGTTGTTTCATGACACTTTTAGAGCTGGAGCTACACCATCAGACAAACCCATCAGAGTCTGGACCTGACACATCCCAGTGTAAAGGACCAATCACAGACGAGCCAGTCTAAAGGACCAATCAAAGACGGGTTGAGTCTAAAGGACCAATCAAAGACGGGTTGAGTCTAAAGGACCAATCACAGACGAGCGAGTCTAAAGGACCAATCACAAACGGGTTGAGTCTAAAGGACCAATCAAAGACGGGTCCGAGTCTAAAGGACCAATCACAAACGGGTCCGAGTCTAAAGGACCAATCAAAGACGGGTCCGAGTCTAAAGGACCAATCACAGATGAGCGAGTCTAAAGGACCAATCAAAGACGGGTCCGAGTCTAAAGGACCAATCACAAAGACGGGTCCGAGTCTAAAGGACCAATCACAAACGGGTCCGAGTCTAAAGGACCAATCACAGACGGGTCCGAGTCTAAAGGACCAATCACAGACGGGTCCGAGTCTAAAGGACCAATCACAGGCGGTCCGAGTCTAAAGGACCAATCACAGACGGGTCCGAGTCTAAAGGACCAATCACAGGCGGTCCGAGTCTAAAGGACCAATCACAGAGGGGTCCGAGTCTAAAGGACCAATCACAGGCGAGCGAGTCTAAAGGACCAATCACAAACGGGTCGAGTCTAAAGGACCAATCACAAACGGGTCGAGTCTAAAGGACCAATCACAGACGGGTCGAGTCTAAAGGACCAATCACAGGCGGTCCGAGTCTAAAGGACCAATCACAGACGGGTCCGAGTCTAAAGGACCAATCACAGACGGGTCGAGTCTAAAGGACCAATCACAGACGGGTCGAGTCTAAAGGACCAATCACAGGCGGGTCCGAGTCTAAAGGACCAATCACAGGCGGGTCCGAGTCTAAAGGACCAATCACAGGCGGTCCAAGTCTAAAGGACCAATCACAGGCGGTCCGAGTCTAAAGGACCAATCACAAACGGTCCAAGTCTAAAGGACCAATCACAGGCGGTCCGAGTCTAAAGGACCAATCACAAACGGGTCGAGTCTAAAGGACCAATCACAGACGGGTCGAGTCTAAAGGACCAATCAAAGACGGGTCGAGTCTAAAGGACCAATCACAGGCGGGTCCGAGTCTAAAGGACCAATCACAGACGGGTCGAGTCTAAAGGACCAATCACAGACGGGTCGAGTCTAAAGGACCAATCACAGACGGGTCGAGTCTAAAGGACCAATCACAGGCGGGTCCGAGTCTAAAGGACCAATCACAGGCGGTCCGAGTCTAAAGGACCAATCACAGGCGGTCCGAGTCTAAAGGACCAATCACAGACGGGTCGAGTCTAAAGGACCAATCACAAACGGTCCAAGTCTAAAGGACCAATCACAGGCGGTCCGAGTCTAAAGGACCAATCACAGGCGGTCCGAGTCTAAAGGACCAATCACAGACGGGTCGAGTCTAAAGGACCAATCACAGGCGGTCCGAGTCTAAAGGACCAATCACAGACGGGTCGAGTCTAAAGGACCAATCACAGATGGGTCCGAGTCTAAAGGACCAATCACAGACGGGTCGAGTCTAAAGGACCAATCACAGATGGGTCCGAGTCTAAAGGACCAATCAAAGACGGGTCGAGTCTAAAGGACCAATCAAAGACGGGTCGAGTCTAAAGGACCAATCACAGATTGGTCCTTTAGACTCGGACCCATCAGATGAAGATGAAAGAAGGATTTGAAACTGTGTGAAACTTCAGGGACTGATGGGAAACCATGACGTCAGTGCTTCAGACAACGGACTCGTGTGACCTGCTCAGAGAGTAAGTCAGCGAGTTTTAACATTTCACAGAGATTTCTGAGACTGACTCCAACTGAATCCAACTAAAACCTGTTCAAATCCAACTAAAACCTGTTTCCTGAGACTGCTCAAAAAGAACGTTCTTAACACAGCTGCTGTGTCCTACAGATCTTTACAGAGCATCCTGGTGTTCTGTGTGGCCTCTGGGAGCGTACTTTGTTATATTATACTCTTAGATCTATTACAGTGTTTTTATTGTGTGTGTGCACATTACAAGAGCAACCTACAATAGGTTGTTTTATGCAATACAATAACAGTAAAGACTTTCTATTCTATTTTAGGGGCTGTCCACGCGGAGACGCGTATCACTGTATACGTATACATTTTTTATCGTATTGGCGTTTGATCACACGGATCCGCTTTGGGAGACTGAATCCGCCATTTTTTGAAACCGGGTTCTAAAGTGGATAAATCTGAAAACGACACCCTTGCGGTTTCGTGTGTACAGCCAATCCGTATATTTTGTGAAACGATGATGTCATCGCATCACGTGTCGGCCTCGTCACACGTAACAGCAACAACAATAATGGCGGACTACATGATTGAGTTCGAAAAAAAAAGATTGAATAGGGGATGCACTGGCTTCGTGTGGACGTAGCCTCAATCCTCCTCCTGACCCAGACCAAACTGAACCAACCACTATGTTCAAAGAGTCTGAGAGGTAAGTGTCTTTAATGAAAGTGAAGGAGGCGTAAACAGCGACTCTGATAACATCACTGCTGTGTTTACACCACAGTCTCAGATCTATGACTGCGTCACTTCAGGGCCTTCAGGACACATCGGCTCTGTTTAATAGCTTTGTAGGAACATTCGGACAAATATGTGCCAAAAACAAACCAACCACAAACACCTCCATAAATAGTGGACTACTCTAAAAACTGGCAGCTGTGGTTGACAGTTTCTTACTGTAAAATTAAAAAAACATCACGGTAAACACACAAAGTAAATGTCTCAAAAGGGTGACAAAATAAAAACAGACTATTTTTTTTACTGTAAATATAAATGCAGATAAATGTAGTTAATGATGTGCAGTGGCTCAGAGGTAGAGCAGTCGTCATATAACCAGAAGGTTGTCGGTTTGACTCCCGCTCTCCCCTGTGTCGGTTTGGTAGGAGGCTGAAGAATTTTTTATTTAGTTTTGGTCTTAGTCTTTTGACTAAAATTATATTTAGTTTTAGTCTAGTTTTTGTCATGCAGTTTTATTTTGTTTTTAGTGGACTAAAAACAAAATTCATGAGGTAATAATGTTGACCTTCTGTATCAGACATAAAACTATACTTGAACTATAATTTAGATTTAAAACATATTTCACACTGTTTATTTTAACACAACTGCCTTTATTGAAAATAGTTTTAATCAATGAAAAACAATACCAACAGTAAAAAATAGTCTTGCTGTCTATTTTGTGTATTGTATGTATGTATTTTAATATAAACAATAAGAAATGAATGTGTTTCAAAGAAATGAAAATACACATTCACAGCTTATTTTAAATTAAATTAAATAAATGTGCCATTATCAAAAGGCCCTTAACTCACCCAGAGTCCTTCAGAGTCGGGTTCAGTCCAGACTTTACTCAGATGAAAGTGTTAAATATGGTTAGTGTGGGGTGTGTTGGAGCGATCAGATCAGATCAGATCAGATCAGATCAGATCAGATCAGATCAGATCAGATCAGATCAGATCAGATCAGATCAGAGCGCTGACGATAACGCATCAGAGTCATTCCAGATTAGGGCAAGACAGTTTATTTTCACAGAAAAGGAATTAATATATACTAATAATATAATAATAGACCAGGTCTAAACCAGGTCTAAACCAGGTCTAAACCAGGTCTAAACCAGGACTAAACCAGGTCTAAACCAGGTCTAAAACAGGTCTAAACCAGGTCTAGACCAGGTCTAAACCAGGTCTAGACCAGGTCTAAACCAGGTCTAGACCAGGACTAAACCAGGTCTAGACCAGGTCTAAACCAGGTCTAAACCAGGTCTAAACCAGGTCTAAAACAGGTCTAAACCGGGACTAAACCAGGACTAAACCAGGTCTAAGACAGGTCTAAACCGGGACTAAACCCGGTCTAAACCAGGACTAAACCAAGACTAAACCAGGTCTAAACCAAGACTAAACCAGGACTAAACCAGGTCTAGACCGGGTCTAAACCAGGTCTAAACCAGGACTAAACCGGGTCTAAACCGGGTCTAAACCAGGACTAAACCAGGTCTAAACCAGGACTAAACCGGGTCTAAACCGGGTCTAAACCAGGTCTAAACCGGGTCTAAACCGGGACTAAACCAGGACTAAACCAGGACTAAACCAGGACTAAACCGGGTCTAAACCAGGTCTAAACCGGGTCTAAACCGGGTCTAAACCGGGACTAAACCGGGACTAAACCAGGACTAAACCAGGTCTAAACCAGGTCTAAACCAGGACTAAACCGGGTCTAAACCGGGTCTAAACCAGGACTAAACCAGGTCTAAACCGGGACTAAACCGGGTCTAAACCGGGACTAAACCGGGACTAAACCGGGACTAAACCAGGTCTAAACCAGGTCTAAACCGGGTCTAAACCAGGTCTAAACCGGGTCTAAACCAGGTCTAAACCGGGTCTACAAATTTGTTCCAGAACTGTGAAGGCTTTTTTAGATGTTCTTTGGAAAACTCTAATCTGTCCTTCCTGTTTTTGAGGCTCACCAATGGTTTACATCTTGTGGTGAACCCTCTGTATTCACTCTGGTCAAGTCTTCTCTTGAGTGTTGACTTTGACACACTCCTCATTAACATATAATTAACATGTTATTAACAAAAGGAACGCCCTGAAAATTCTGATCTTTCATGTCGTCATTGAATACACCGATTCAACATTAGAAATGGCAGTGGAAAAAGTAAGTAAGACTTTTTCATTCTTTCTACACCAGATGTAGCGCTGTGTTTTTCCAAATAGTTTAATCTTAGTTTCATCAGTCCACAAAACATTTTGCCAATATCGCTGTGAAGTGTTAATGTGCTCTTTAGCAAACTTCAGACATGCAGCAATGTTCTTTTTAGTAAACAGTGTCTTCCATCGTGGTGTCCTGCTGTGGATACTCTGCTTGTTCAGTGTTTAACGTATTGTAGACTCATGAACAGATGTTAGCAAGTTCCAATGATGCTTGTCATTCAGGGTTGTTTCTTTACCTCACTGATGAGTCTTTGGGGCGGCAGTGGCTCAGTGGTAGAGCGGTCGTCCTTCAACCAGAAGGTAGGTGGTTCGATTCCCGCTCTCCCCACAGTTCATACTGTCGTTGTGTCCTTGGGCAAGACATTTAACCCACCTTGCCTCCAGTGGTGTTCCAGCTGTGACACTGGTGAATGGAACCTTAATATAAGTTGCTTTAAATTAAAAGCGTCAACTGTAAAAAACAGTGGTGAATGCAAGTCGCTTTGGATAAAAGCGTCAGCTAAATGACTAAATGTAATGTAAATGTCTTTGTTGTGCTCTTATGGCGCTTTTCCACTACCAGTATCAGCTCGCCTCGCCTCACTTTTCGCTCCCTTTTCCATTGCAGATAGTACCTCCACAATAGTACCTAGTCGTCATAGCGACGCCGCAAGAACCTGTCGTGACGTAATCTTCTACGCGACACACACCCGCTACTCACACACATAAACAATGGAGGAAATCGAGTCAATGTCTGCGCCTCCTCTTTTGACCACGGAGCATTTTTCCGAGTTGCCATAATCCTAAAGTCTGGGACTGGGTAAATTATCACGCAATCTCTGGCCAAACTATTTAAAAATGGCGGGGTTATTCAGGATACTCCGTCTGGCGCGTGCAATGATGACGCAGTGAACAGTGACGATTCTCTCTGGCCAATCAGCAGTCTGTCGTGTGTTCACGTCACAATTTAGTATCGCCTCAGCCCGCTTAGAACCTCGCCGGAGGTGATACGAAAAAAAGTACCAGGAAGCAGGTACAGGTACAACTTTTACGGAAAACCAAACAAAGGCGAGCCGAGGCGAGTCGAGCTGGTACTGTGTAGTGGAAAAGCGCCATTAGTGTCATTTTGACTCAGCACCCACTTCAGTCCCAGAGCGTCTCCATTTGTAGACTGGAGGATTTCTAAAGTCTTTGAAATGACTTAATTTAAAGCAACTATTGTTGACCGTAGCTCGTCTGAAAGCTCTTTTTGTCGAGGCATGGCTCACACAAAGGTTTGAGGGGTTTTTATCAAAGTAGCTGTAGTCCACACCTCAAAGTATTATCTTGACGAGACTCCAGGTGTGCTAAAACCTGACTCCAATTAGCTTTTTTCAGGTCTTATCTCTGACAATTATTATTAACCTTATCACCAACTAAAAGTGTGAAATACAGTAAAATACCGTAAAATACCACAAAACAAGAACTGCCAAAACGTTTTACAGAGCACTTTATTTATATATTATCGGCAAATAAAGAGTTAACGTAATGAAACCTCCTGAAGTTCTCCACAAACCCAGGTCCAGATCCAGGTCCAGATCCAGGTCCAAGACCCAGGTCCAGATCCAGACCAAGACCCAGGTCCAGATCAAGACTCAGGTCCAGATCAAGACTCAGGTCCAGATCCAGACCAAGACCCAGGTCCAGATCCAGGTCCAGACCCAGGTCCAGATCCAGGTCCAGACCAAGACCCAGTCCAAGACCCAGGTCCAGATCCAGGTCCAAGACCCAGGTCCAGACTAAGACCCAGGTCCAGACTAAGACCCAGGTCCAGACCCAGGTCCAGACCAAGACCCAGGTCCAGATCCAGGTCCAGATCCAGGTCCAGACCCAGGTCCAGACTAAGACCCAGGTCCAGACTAAGACCCAGGTCCAGACCAAGACCCAGGTCCAAGACCCAGGTCCAGACCAAGACCCAGGTCCAGACCAAGACCCAGGTCCAGATCCAGGTCCAGACCAAGACCCAGGTCCAGATCCAGGTCCAGACCAAGACCCAGTCCAAGACCCAGGTCCAAGACCCAGGTCCAGACCAAGACCCAGTCCAAGACCCAGGTCCAAGACCCAGGTCCAGACCCAGGTCCAGACCAAGACCCAGGTCCAAGACCCAGGTCCAGACCAAGACTCAGGTCCAGACCAAGACTCGGGTCCAGACCAAGACCCAGGTCCAGTCCAAGACCCAGGTCCAGACCAAGACCCAGTCCAAGACCCAGGTCCAGACCAAGACCCAGGTCCAGACCAAGACCCAGTCCAAGACCCAGGTCCAGACCAAGACCCAGGTCCAGACTAAGACCCAGGTCCAGACTAAGACCCAGGTCCAGACCAAGACCAAGACCCAGGTCCAGACCAAGACCCAGGTCCAGACCCAGTCCAAGACCCAGGTCCAGACCAAGACCCAGTCCAAGACCCAAGTCCAGACCCAGTCAGGGTTCAGCCTCAGTCCGACGTCTTTGGAAAAAACGTCGCCGAATGGTCGACTGGAATCTGCCACTGCTGCAGAAACTGTAGAGACTGTAAGACCTGTTCTAGACCTGGTTTAGACCTGTTCAGACGGGGTTTAGATCTGGTTTAGTCTTTAGACCTGTTCTAGTCCTGGTTCTAGTCCTGGTTCTAGTCCTGGTTCTAGTCCTGGTTCTAGTCCTGGTTCTAGTCCTTAGTGCCCCTCTGAGTTTTATCGACGAGTTCAAACCAAAAGGACATTTTAATGACGAGGCAATGGCCTGAGGTTGAAAGATACAGTTTAGTTTTTAACAAGACTATATTGTTAGGATCTTTAAGCCTCGATTCCGCTGGAGCAGGTCGGGTTCTGAGGCTGTCCTGAGGCTTTAGTGCCGATGCCTTCTCACTGAGTGAGGGCTAAACCTGCTCCATAAAGACTAGAGCTGCACATCGACTGAATCTCAGGTGTAGCTTCAAAAACAACAATCAAAATCTCACATAGATTAACAATATTAAGATCTTTGTGGCAGTAAAAAGAGTTCATCTAAAGCTTTAACTCAAAATGTCACTTGCATCCTTTGGGTCCTCAACCCTCGCTCTGACGTAAAAACAAAGACATCCTAAAGATCTGATGGTGGCGGGTCGTGTGTGAGGAGCAGGACTGGGGCCGGTCCTGGACTCAGAGGGGTTTGGGGAGACTGGACACCTCCTCCAGACACTCGTCGTAGGCCTCTTGATAGTCGGCGTGGGGCTTGATGAGGATCACACAGGTCGGTCTTTTGGATCCAGCAGAAGAGCCCAGGTCCTGGACACAAACACATCCTGAGTCTGTAGTTTCCCACAGACTTACAGCAGATCTTTGCAGTGTTTGTATTAATAACACAGAATTATGCCAAAGTATTATAAAGATTTAAACCCATGTATAACTGTGCTACAGCTCAGTGCAGCTGGATAACTGTAGAAGTAGTGTCCATTAAACAGAGGTTCATCTGGAGCGGGGTCAGAGCTTTTCTTAATCAAATGTTAAATTTGTAAGTCAGTGGAACACTTCCTGCTGGGGACATGTGTGTAGTTTTTACTGTGTTTAAGGGACTAACATTGGTAAACATTGTCTCAGTGTTCAGAGGATTTTTATCATTTGCAGCATCTGTTGGTTTCACAGAAGCTCAAAAAAAGGTTTTTTTAAAAAAGGACAAAAGTGACCCAGTGAACAGTTGGGCATCACTCTACCAACCTCAGGAACAGGTCTACAGAGAGAGAAAAGCCTGATGGCCAAAGGACTGCCTGGCTCTTGTTTTTCAGAAATGGACTACGTTTTCTTTTGTCTTACAATTCAAAGGAATGGTTTATGTGAAGTCAGCTGGTCTTGTTTTAGATTTATTCACAGCGATGTCTCTTCAAACCTATTTCCCCACAGGAACCCTAAAGTTTCACTCGGATGGTGTTAAGAGAAGCCGTCCCGCTGCAGCACTCGCTCAGCAGCTCAGACTCGCAGACATGAAGGCACATGAAGGCAGCAGACTCTAAAATACAAACGGAATACAAGACAACATCCCAAAGTCTATGGCGGGACAAGGACACGTCCCTGTCTGCTCTGTTTGAATGAAGCAGCCGTCTTTTACAGGTATTTATACTTGTGTTTACTACAGTAATACTGGAGCTCGTCACTGACCACTTTAGAGGGGATGTACGCGTACGGCAGGCTCCGGTCTTCACACATGACCGGCAGGTGACAGTAGACGTCGATCGGTAACGTGTCTCCGGCCAAAACTACAATTCTACAAACAGAACGAGACACAAAGGTTTACGGCTCATGGACAGAAGTTATGTGAACATTTGTGTTTTATTAAGAAAAAGCAATGCACAAACCCCTTTTCTCCTTTGTTGATGAACTTCTGCACTTCCTTCACTCCACGTCGTATGTTTTTAATTTTAGATGCTGCAACAAACAAATGAATTACATGAACTACCACAGAACTGGGATTTCAAAAGGTTTTAGTTGGATCTGAACAGGTTTTAGGTTGTTTAAGAAGCTAAACGTGCCTGTTAACTTTAACATCGTTTAAAACAGGTTCATTATTACCTTTAAAGCAAATAATACTCTTTTCTCTCTTAAGTGTACCTCTCAAAAGCTAATATTAAATAAATATTCTCTTATAAAAAACAAACTGTATGAAACACTGCTCGCTTCATAGACTCTACACGTCCCAAATCATTTTCATTTTAACTAAAACATCGCCGTTAAAAAGTCGGTTGAACGACAAGAAGTTTGACCATAATTAGTTTATTGTCCTTGTCTATTGTGTTCGGTGTGTTTTTACCCTTTTTGACGCATTTGTAGAGCTTTTTGCTGAGTTTTTTGGAGGCTAAAGGCTGAGCGATGGGATTCACGTTAGCGATTAGCTCCTGGTAGCTTTTCTCAACAACGGCCGTCGCTTCTACTTCTGCGTCTTCCGACACTTTCTCCTTCTTCACTTTAGTCATGTTTGGTCAGAGTTTGAGTCAAAATGAACCAAATGTAGTTAAAGAAGCCTAAATAAGTCCAACTCCTGGAAAGAGCTCTCGACACACTTTTATAAACGGAAGCCACACGTGTTTTTGATGTGTGTACAGCGCCACGGCGGGAAGTAACAGCGACTCAAGCGGCGAGGAAGAGAACTGCAGCTGCACTAAATAACGGCTGGATTTCATTTCTCTAAATGTGCACACTCGATTCCTCCACTCCCTTCCTCTCCTCGTGTCTTAGTCCCGCCCTCAGAGGAGCCACAAAGAGGAGAGAGGAGAGATGAATTAAGCCTCTCTCAGGCTCTCTTGGAACCTCTTAAAAGGTCCTGGAGTAAGGGCGCCACCTTACAGCCATATACCGCCGTCCACAAAGCGGAAATATAAGGAGAAACCAAGCCTCTCCCATGGAACCTCTAAAATGGTCCTCGTGTAAGGGCGCCGCCATACGGTGATTTTACAGCGAAATACAGCGATATACCTCCGTCCACCAGAGGGCAGGCTCCAAAAGCAGTAATATAAGGAGAAACACAATGGCGACTTTACAAGAGTAAAACTCATGTTTAGTTTACAGCCTGGTACAAAAGATGGCTCCGATCTCTAGAGCTAAGTTTTTAGCTAGGGGGGGGGGATATGAATAATAACACAAAAACTTTCTTTCACTCATAGTTAGGGGTTGGGTGAAGCCATTACTATTTTAAAATCATAATGACAACAGAAACTGAATCACTGATCATGGGGCATTTGTGCAGTAATGGCTTTCTTCTGGCGACTCGACCATGCAGCTCATTTCTCTTCAAATGCATTGTGCATCTTGAAACAGCCACACCACTTTTTTCATAGAGTCCTGTATTTCAGATGAAGTTATTTGTGGGTTTTTAATCCTGAACAATTTTCTTGGCAGCTGTGGCTGACCATTTCATTTTCCACTTCTTTATTAAAGTCTGAACACTGCTGATTGACATTCTCAATTCCTTGGATATCTTTTTATGTCCTTTTCCTGTTTTATTCAGTTCAATTACCTTTTACCGCAGAGCCTTTGACAATTCTTTTGCTTTCCCCATGACTCAGACAGAAACATGCAGCACTGGATGAAAGATACAAGGGTCTGTCAGGAGCCCAGAAACTCACTGACCTTTTATAAACACACACTGATTACAAACAGGTCACAGGTGAGGAGGGTTACCTTTAGTAACCAGGGTATGTAAACTTTTTATCAGGGTCATTTGGGTAGTTTCTGTTGTCATTATGATTTAAAAAACACAGTTATTTGACGATAAATGGCTTCATCCAAACACTAACTTTAAGTGAAAGAAAGGTTTTTGTGTCTGGCCTGGTTTAGTCCTGTTCTGGCCTGGATTCTTGTTTGGTGACTCTGTGATTAGATTATACAGGATTAGTCTAAGATTCTTGACTCTTAAGAGCATAGACATATATATAGGTAGACGCCCTATTGGCCGCTGCGCGACAAGATTTGCGGCCGCCATCTTGAACCGGTCGTACTCATAGTTTCGTTGAATAGCAGCATTTAAGATGCCAGAGCACTGTGCAGCATTTTATGTTCTAATCGGCGGACCATCGCAAATAGGGCTCGGGGGATTACTTTTCACAAGTAAGATTTAACATTACTATTGTACTTTGGTTGTATTTTGTCCTTAAATCCACAGAATTGAGAAGGAGCAAGGATCTTTGATAGTACTGTACTGAAATCGTAGCTAGCTAACATTAGCTAGACTATGTATCTCCCTCCCTCAACTCAAGTGTTTTCCACATAACTTACTATTCAGATAGGAAAAAAGATCGAAAGCACTTGTTAGATGCACGAAACTTTCTTTTAGCGTTAGGTAACGTTAAGTGCCTATAAGGACAAAGATGTGAGGAAGAAGTGGGAAGTGGCTTTGAGGAGAGAAGGATTTCATGCAAGTGATACAACAGTACTTTGCTCTCATCATTTTAAGAATGATGATTTTGATAGGACGGGTCAGATTGTCCGACTCCAAGATGGTGTTATTCCATCCGTCTTCAGCTTTCCGGTTCACCTCCAAAGAGTAGGTGTATCCTCATAAAACTATTAGCATTCATAAATGTAAATTATCAATCACATGGCAGGGTAAGATGCTTATACCTTTTATATGTATTGTATTATATATTATGCTTCATCATTTTAGTTGGAAAAGGGCAGGGCTACTTCTACCTCCAGAAGAGCTGAAGAAAGCCTGTCCATGGCCTCTCAGGATTTCCAGGAAACGGCAACCTCAAGCCCACAACCTCAGCCTAATGATGTGAATATTTCTACTTTAAACATCATATCATAATGTTCTCTGGACATATTCAAATCTCACTTTTTTGCTTCCACTCATATTAAACACGCTCACAAATAAACCCATACAAACACAATTTAAGACACATTGAACATGCATTACTGGTACACACACACACACACACACACACACACACACACACACACACACACACACACACACACAGTGCTGGTAGTGGCTTTGACATGTGATGACTATAAGAAAGAATGTGGGCATTAAACTAGTGGTGTCAAAATAATGTTTTTGAAGTGAAACATTACTCAAACCATGTTCATCCCTCTTTCTTTTAGGATCGTGGCTATGCCTTGCCTGCTTCTCCTACCGCTCTTAAGACCAAACTCACTGAAGCCTTGGCAAGAGTGGAACATCTAGAGCGAGAGAAGAAGAATTCCATGGCCAGAGAAAAGAGGGCAAAACCACAGTAAAGAGTCTTTTGGGGATTTGAGGAAAAGAACCTCATTAATGAAGAGCTCAAAGAGAAGCTTGAATTCTACTCTGGTAAGACACAATTAACACTTTGAAATTCATGTATATGTTATTCTTACTCTTATTAAACTCTTTATTTATTATCTGAAGGGGACTTATTCATTTTAAATCATAACATTTCAGATCTTCAGTTAGACCTCATGGCAAAGCAAGGCCACGAATACACAAAGGACTACAGAGAGTTTGCGCTCACGCTGCATCTACATGGTCCAAAGGCATACAAATACCTCAGAGAGACTCGACATTTTCCCCTCCCACATCCACATACAATACAAAGGTAGGCTTAATGTTGTCCAAATATATTTTTTGGAAATTATTAATGCAAACACACTGAGAAGCTTCTTCTGAATTTTTTTTACAGGTGGCTGCGTTCAGTGGATTCCAAACCTGGCCTGAACAAGATGATGCTGGATATGCTGGAGAGAAGATGCCAGCGAGACCTGTGTGTGTGTGTGTGTGTGTGTGTGTGTGTGTGTGTGTGTGTGTGTGTGAGAGAACGAGTGTGTGTGAGAGAACGAGTGTGTGTGAGAGAGAGCGAGTCAAAATCATTATAAATTGTTTCTACAAAATGTGTATCTGCTACTATCTGTTTCTGCTTCTTTATCATATTTATAGTGTGTGGTTTATAAATTACCTTATATCCTAAATCACATATTTAGATTTTGAACGTCTGATTACTTTATATCTTTTATCAGAATAACTGTTACGCCTACTATGAATATTAAAATACGCTGAACAATGTGTCCTGTATCAAAGCTACATGAATGACCTTTGCAGCAAAAAGCCCAAAATTAGTTGGGTATTCGGTGAGAAATTATTGAATAAATGCGCTGACAGCTCATTGCACCTGGCAAACAAGTTACACTGAGTGGGGCTGACGACCGGTCCAAGATGGCGGCTCCACGTCTCGTTCGTGCCTATATACTGTATATGTCTAGGCTTAAGAGTTGCAAAAAGACAAAATGGCGTCTGGTTGTTTCATGATCTGGAAACAGATTTTAACTTATTAGTCGAGAACAAGACAATATCAAAGTAGAATAAAAATGTAATTTGTCGTAGGTGTGAGATTAAAAAGAAGAAATATCCAGAAAAAAAGGGGTCGCGGGTGACTGGAGACTATCCCAGCAGCTTTGGGCCTGAGGCGGGCTTCACCCTGGACAGTGGACAGTTAGTCGCAGGGTTAACATTTAGAGACAGACAACCTTTAATCTCACATTCATTCACTGTTTGGGCGGTGGGAGGAACTGGAGTACCCGGAGAGAACCCACAGTAACACGGGACAGACTCCTCACAGACGACGTTAACTTGAGCCAATCTGCTCCATTACAGATCGTTAGAGTTAAGAGGATTAACCCCCATAATGCACTGCTCTCTGCCAGACGCATGAAACTCAGAGCCTCAGTTTAGATTCAGGTCATATTACGTTTTTACAAGATATTATCTTTTCAAAAGTATTTAGAAGATTTAAAAGATTTTATAATTTTTTAATCAAATTTTTGAAGCAAACATCAGTTTCTTTCAGATTTTGTCACATTTCTTCAGGATATTATAATTTATTTTTAAGCTTTTTATTACATTGCATCAAGTTATTGCAATATATTCAGTTAAGTAATATATAAATTTTTAAGGTAGTTTTTACAAAAATGTTTTAACGAGACCAAAGCCTTCAGCACGACATCATAAACATTAGTCTAAACATTTATGGAAAAGAATTCTAGATTTTCTTTTAACACAACACCCAGTGGCTGCTCCATAAAAGCATAAAAATATGGACTGAATTAAGATGATTTAAGATTTAATCCAGTTTAAACAATGTGTGCAGCAGATAAAACAACATCTCCTCATCTTCCACAGTTTGGCTTTAATTCTGAAACAAAGACGTTAAAAACATGCAGCGAAGCAGCAACAGATCGTCCCTTTTTGATGAATAACCGTCGCTGAGCTTCGTCCTAAAGTTCATATCCACTTCTTAATCCTGTTATTTTCCACCTTTTCTGTGATTATTCAGTGTGTTTTCCCTTTTCCTTTTCTAACAGGCGTT
>CM044561.2:28067664-28120164 GCA_024416835.2 Perccottus glenii | reverse complement strand
AATTTGAAATGGATTTCCAGGTCACACGCAGTCTTTTGGTAAATTTCCAGATGGTTGTGGTGAATATAAATCAGATTTTCTTTGCAGTGAAGTCCGTTTTCCCTCAGGGTGGCTTCTGTGCAGTCTGTGGTGGCTTTTCTGGAGTTTAGAAGTTGTTTTTTACCAGTTTTAACCAATAGTCTTTGTAGTTTTTGTTTCTTTTGACAAATGTCCGTTTTTATGCTAATCTCCAGTTTTTCCTCCAACACATTATAGATTTCCCAGTTTTTCTCTTGTTCCTTTATTTCTTGGATGTGGACTCAAAATGAGTTTTGGATTTGATTTTTTACGTAGCTTCTGATGGACGTAGCTTCACTTTTCTTTGGTTTGACATTGTTTTAATTTATCCGTGGTAAGTTTCCTGTTGGATAAGTTGAGGTGTCCCGGTCTTAATGTAGTTTTCCAAAGCTTTGCCAGTTAGTACTCGAGTTTTTAGCAAAAATTAAATGCACCGGTGTTTTCTTCCGTTAGTTCCCAATTTCTTTTTGGAGTTATTTTGCCGTTGGTCGTCCGTTAAATTGACCGTTTTTGTCCGTGTCCCAGTTGGACGGCTGTGAAGAGAAGCAACCCTAACGTTCTTACTCCTCACACCGGAGTCAAGGAGGCAGCAAAAATAAACCTGCGCTAATGAGCTCAGGGTTTAACACCAGAACAGAGGGCCCTGAAGGCATCATGGGTTATATAACAAGACACAGGTCCAGGACCAGACTTAAACCAGGTCTAAACCAAGACTTAAACCAGGTCTAAACCAAGACTTAAACCAGGTCTAAACCAAGACTTAAACCAGGTCTAAACCAGGTCTAAACCAAGACTTAAACCAAGACTTAAACCAAGACTTAAACCAAGACTTAAACCAGGTCTAAACCAAGACTTAAACAAGACTTAAACCAGGTCTAAACCAAGACTTAAACAAGACTTAAACCAGGTCTAAACCAGGTCTAAACCAAGACTTAAACCAGGTCTAAACCTGGCTGGAAAGTTGGATTAAAACTTAAGACTTTGTGAAATTGAATGAAACAGAGACAAATATACTTTAGATTAGATTAGATTCAATTAATAAATAGATTCATTGTCATTACTAACCAGAAGTATTGCTTAAATAAATAAGTTAGTGTGCAGATGGGTATATACATAATATACAGATGGCTTATTACTGTTAATAACTACTGGCTGGACTCCCTGCTGCACAACCAAACCTCTGCAGCTGATCCAGAATGCAGCGGCAAGAGTGGTCTTTAATGAACCAAGAGAGTGCACGTATCTCCTCTATTCATTAGGTTACACTGGCTCCTGTTGACACCTGCATCAAGTTCAAAGCTATGCTCTTGGCCTACAAGACCACCTCTGGCTCCACGATATATACAATGATAGGTAAGGCTATGGTGAGCAGTAGTGCAATAGAAATATTGCAAATAATTACGAACAGAAGCTGTCTAACAGTAGTGCAGTGGAAGTTAGTGCAAAGATGCCTGTGTGAACAGTAGGTACTGTAAATGAAGAGTTGGCAGTGCAAATAGTTTAAGTAAACATAATGCGAGAAGGTGTGCAGTGAGGGGGCAGTATATGAGGGGCAGGGGGATCAACGGGTGCAGAGTTTAATAAAGAGACAGCTCTTCAGTCTGCTGGTCCTGGTCTGGAAGCACCTGGAACACCTGCGGGAGGGCGAGAGAGAGAACAGTCGATGGGGGTGGGGGTGGGGGGGGGTGAGAGGAGTCCTTAAGAATGCTGCGAGCTCGACGCAGACAGCGTTTCCTCTGGACGTCCTCCGTGGCTGGAAGTGGAGTCCCTGTGATGCTTTGGGCGGTTTTCACCTCCCGCTGCAGTGCCTTACGCTCTGCACCAGAGCGGCTCCTGCAACAGAGCGGCTCCTGCAACAGAGCGGCTCCTACACCAGAGCGGCTCCTACATCAGAGCGGCTCCAGCACCAGAGCGACTCCTTCACCAGAGCGGCTCCTACATCAGAGCGGCTCCTACATCAGAGCGGCTCCAGCACCAGAGCGGCTCCCTCACCAGAGCGGCTCCTTCACCAGAGCGGCTCCAGCACCAGAGCGGCTCCTTCACCAGAGCGGCTCCAGCACCAGAGCGGCTCCAGCACCAGAGCGGCTCCTTCACCAGAGCGGCTCCAGCACCAGAGCGGCTCCTTCAACAGAGCGGCTCCTTCACCAGAGCGGCTCCTACATCAGAGCGGCTCCAGCACCAGAGCGACTCCCTCACCAGAGCGGCTCCTGCACCAGAGCGGCTCCCTCACCAGAGCGGCTCCTTCACCAGAGCGGCTCCTACATCAGAGCGGCTCCTACACCAGAGCGGCTCCCTCACCAGAGCGGCTCCTTCACCAGAGCGGCTCCTACATCAGAGCGGCTCCTACACCAGAGCGGCTCCCTCACCAGAGCGGCTCCTTCACCAGAGCGGCTCCTTCACCAGAGCGGCTCCTACACCAGAGCGGCTCCTACATCAGAGCAGCTCCTACATCAGAGCGGCTCCAGCACCAGAGCGGCTCCCTCACCAGAGCGGCTCCAGCACCAGAGCGGCTCCCTCACCAGAGCGGCTCCCTCACCAGAGCGGCTCCTACATCAGAGCGGCTCCAGCACCAGAGCGGCTCCCTCACCAGAGCGGCTCCCTCACCAGAGCGGCTCCTACATCAGAGCGGCTCCAGCACCAGAGCGGCTCCCTCACCAGAGCGGCTCCCTCACCAGAGCGGCTCCTACATCAGAGCGGCTCCTACATCAGAGCAGCTCCTACATCAGAGCAGCTCCTACATCAGAGCGGCTCCTACATCAGAGCGGCTCCAGCACCAGAGCGGCTCCAGCACCAGAGCGGCTCCTACATCAGAGCGGCTCCCTCACCAGAGCGGCTCCTACATCAGAGCGGCTCCTACACCAGAGCGGCTCCTACACCAGAGCGGCTCCTTCACCAGAGCGGCTCCTACATCAGAGCGGCTCCTACACCAGAGCGGCTCCTACATCAGAGCGGCTCCTACACCAGAGCGGCTCCTACATCAGAGCGGCTCCTACACCAGAGCGGCTCCTACATCAGAGCGGCTCCCTCAACAGAACAGAACGAGTTAAAACGGTCGATGGAAGAAGCAGAGCTCTTCGTGACTCTTCACAATAAAAGCACGGCCTTAATTAGATCAGAGAGGGAGCAGGTTTAATCGGAGATAAGTCGTTTAATCAGAGCGTCCTCGACCTCGGTTCACTCTTCAGCTCCTCCTCCTTCACAGGGTCCTTTACTGCCTCCAGCCTCACCTGCTCTGGTCACTCACCTGGGAATGTTGTCCGGCTCATTTACTGGGGACTGGGTTAAAAGGTTACTTATACATTTGTCTCTCGCTCAAAGACGGATCAGTCCCTGGTCTCTGTCCCGGGTCTCAGGTCCTGATCTCGGTCTGGTTTAGACCGGGTTTAGACCTGGTTCAGACGTGGTTCAGACCTGGTTTAGTCCTGTTGAGGATTAGGGCTGTATTTAAAAAAAATCCTAATTTAGGATATAGTGCAGGGCCTACTGACCTGATGAATAGAGGAAGAAAAAAAAGGGAGAAAACCTGTAGGTCACCTGGGGGTCCAGTCAAATTCTGCCTGAATTTTACACCTGAGGACAGAGGAGAGGCATTTTTTACTGCTGTGTGTGTTTTTTGTTTGGCACAGGCCTATGAGGGGGTAGCCATAAAGCAGGTCTTGGTGCTGTTTTAAGTGCTTAATAAAAAATATCAAATCAATTAATAAAATAGGAGTTAGTAAAAATAAAACCTTATTAGTAATCACACAGTTAGTCAAACAATTGTCCGAGACTTGATCCATGGATTCCCCGTTAATGTGCTGTTCCTGTAGGTCTGTGTCTGTGTGTATGCTGTTGTCATTATGAGTAGAACGGTTAGATCCCTCTCGAGCCAGGTCCCACTGACAGACCTGGTTTAGACCTGGTTTAGACCTGGTTTAGTCCTGGTTTAGACCTGGTTTAGACCGGTTCTAGACCTGGTATTATTTCTAATAAAAAAGACCACGCCTAGTTTATAAAAGTAAGCAGATTTTATTTTGTTGAGTGAATATTGTGCAAATAAAAGCAGTTTCCAAGGCAACAGCCTTCACAATAAAAGTCACTCCACTGTGAGGTCCGGCCTGTGACGCTGTGACATCACTACGTAACAGGGTGCTTCTGCTGCGGGGTCTCCCTCCCAAATCCTCAGGGACAGGTTTACAGGTCACCAAGGCCTCATCTGACTGAAGCCTGACGAAAGATCTGAGGAAACCGACACAAAACCGGCTCAGACCTGTTCAAATCCAACCAACACATGTTTAAATCCACTTAAAACCCTGTGTGGCCCCACCTCAGCGTTTTCTTCTTCTGTTTGACGTTCTGCTCCGTCGTCTCTTTTAGTTTTGTCTTGTTTGTCGGAGTGTCCCGTCTGCGTTTCGTCTTTTATTTCAGCTCTGTGATTTAAACCATCTTCTCCAGTCATGGTTCTGTCCTCTGATTGGCTCGGTGAAGCGATGGGCAGGCCCTCCCCCTCTGTGGTCACTTCCTGTTCGCTTCCCATGGACTTCCTGTGGCGTCGGGAGGGAGGCCGGCGTCCGATCGAGTGCCGTGTTCTGTTCTGTTGACGACACAAAAAGTATTTAGTAAATGTTTCCACAGAGCTTGATAAGGCTGTAATCCATCTTAAACCTGTTCAAATTGCTCTAAAACCAGTTCAAATCCATCTAAAACCTGTTCAAGTCCTGTTTTTGGCAGTTAGGGACAGTACAGTGTTGTTCTGGAGGAAAACGTGCTGATTGAAGCTGAACCTTGTTGAAGCCTGTGAGGACAGAGCAGTCGTTCTCAGTGGGAGGAGCTTCAAACGAGACGGGTCCTTCCTCTGTCAGGGGTGAGGGGGAGGGGCTGGTCAACCCGGCGACAGGGGCGGATCCAGGAGAGGGCGGAGGGAAGGTGGGAGTTTGGATTCTGAAGAAGCCAGGACTCTTCAGAGATGGAGATAAAGCCGAGGGCGACAAAGCAAGGTTTGCCTGAAACGGAGAAAGAAAACTCAAACTACAGTAGCGTCAGAGGGTCAGAGGTCAAACTACAGTAGCGTCAGAGGGTCAGAGGTCAAACTACAGTAGCGTCAGAGGGTCAGGGTCAAACTTCAAGTTCCAAATCCAACTAAAACCGGACTTAAACCTGTTAGTTCTTGTTTTGGGTGCAGTTGTGGAAAGTGTCCAGCAGAGGGCACTCACCTGCAGCTTTTCAATCAGGGCTGAGTTCCTCTTGGATTTCACTGGAGACGTCACACCTGAGGACTACAGGAAGACCGGGGTCTATAAAACCAGAGCTAAACAAGTTCTGAACCAGGATTAAACCCAGATCTCTTGTGTTACTCATCTATGTCACTATGTAACAAAGTGAGGACTAACCTGGTCTTGGTCTGAGGTGTTCTTTGGGATCAGCAGAGAACGAGGAGGTCTTCTTCTCACCGGCTTCTCCTTACAAAAAAAACAAACAAAACAGGAATGGATTTGAACATAACACAGGTTTTATTTGGACTTGAACAGGTTTTAGTTGGATTTGTACTTACATTGTGTGGAGTAGCAGCTGATTCTTTACATGTTCCTTTGACATCATTTACAGAGCCATGATCTTTAGCCTCTTCCTGGAAAAACAGAGATTTGAGAATTCTATGGATACTATGGCTGTTGGCTCAGTTTTAACGGATGTGGTTAGGTCTCAGTTTGTCTAAATGTAACTGATCCCGACACTGTTTAAAACAACACAGTTCAATGGTTGTCACTGCTGGTGTAGTCCTTGAACCGGGTCTAAACCAGGTCTGAACCGGGTCTGAACCAGGTCTGAACCGGGTCTGAACCAGGAAGTAAAAGATCTGGTCCTACTCCTAGACCTGGTTTAGTCCTGGTTTAGTCCTGGTTTAGTCCTGGTTTAGACCTGGTTTAGGCCTGGTTTAGACCTGGTTTAGACCTAGTTTAGTCCTGGTTCAGACCTGGTTTAGACCTGGTTTAATCCTGGTTTAGTCCTGGTTTAGACCTGGTTTAGATCTGGTTTAGACCTGGTTTAGTCCTGGTTTAGACCTGGTTTAGACCTGGTTTAGTCCTGGTTTAGTCCTGGTTTAGTCCTGGTTTAGACATGGTTTAGACCTGGTTTAGACCTGGTTTAGTCCTGGTTTAGACCTGGTTTAGACCTGGTTTAGTCCTGGTTTAGTCCTGGTTTAGTCCTGGTTTAGACCTGGTTTAGACCTGGTTTAGACCTGGTTTAGACCTGGTTTAATCCTGGTTTAGACCCGGTTTAGACCTGGTTTAGTCCTGGTTTAGAACTGGTTTAGACCTGCTTTAGTCCTGGTTTAGTCCTGGTTTAGACCCGGTTTAGTCCTGGTTTAGACCTGGTTTAGACCTGGTTTAGTCCTGGTTTAGTCCTGGTTTAGTCCTGGTTTAGACCTGGTTTAGACCTGGTTTAGACCTGGTTTAGTCCTGGTTTAGTCCTGGTTTAGTCCTGGTTTAGACCTGGTTTAGACCTGGTTTAGACCTGGTTTAGACCTGCTTTAGACCTGGTTTAGACCTGGTTTAGACCTGCTTTAGTCCTGGTTTAATCCTGGTTTAGACCTGGTTTAATCCTGGTTTAGACCTGGTTTAATCCTGGTTTAGACCTGGTTTAGACCTGCTTTAGTCCTGGTTTAATCCTGGTTTAGACCCGGTTTAGACCCGGTTTAGTCCCGGTTTAGTCCCGGTTTAGACCTGGTTTAGACCCGGTTTAGACCTGGTTTAGACCTGGTTTAGACCTGCTTTAGTCCTGGTTTAATCCTGGTTTAGACCTGGTTTAATCCTGGTTTAGACCTGGTTTAATCCTGGTTTAGACCTGGTTTAGACCTGCTTTAGTCCTGGTTTAATCCTGGTTTAGACCTGGTTTAGACATGGTTTAGACCTGCTTTAGTCCTGGTTTAATCCTGGTTTAGACCTGGTTTAATCCTGGTTTAGACCTGGTTTAATCCTGGTTTAGACATGGTTTAGACCTGGTTTAGACCTGGTTTAGTCCTGGTTTAGACCTGGTTTAGACCTGGTTTAGTCCTGGTTTAGTCCTGGTTTAGTCCTGGTTTAGACCTGGTTTAGACCTGGTTTAGACCTGCTTTAGTCCTGGTTTAATCCTGGTTTAGACCTGGTTTAATCCTGGTTTAGACCTGGTTTAATCCTGGTTTAGACCTGGTTTAGACCTGGTTTAATCCTGGTTTAGACCTGGTTTAGACCTGGTTTAGACCTGGTTTAATCCTGGTTTAGACCTGGTTTAGACCTGGTTTAGTCCTGGTTTAGACCTGCTTTAGTCCTGGTTTAATCCTGGTTTAGACCTGGTTTAGACCTGGTTTAGACCTGGTTTAATCCTGGTTTAGACCTGGTTTAGACCTGGTTTAGACCTGGTTTAGACCTGGTTTAGTCCTGGTTTAGACCAGGTTTAGTTCCTGTTGAGTCACAGCTGTCGACAGAAACATACACATAATCCAGCTACTAGACTCTTATCCAGCCTCACATTCCCCTCAGTCCTGCCCCGGGTTAACAAAGTCCTGGAGTGAACCACAGTCTGGATCTTAGGTCCCATCCCTGGTCCTAGTCCTAGGCCTGATTCTGGATCTTGTCTTGGTTCTAAACCCAATCTTCTAGATCAAGCTCTTAAAAGGTCTTATCATTAAAACGTCATGTAATAAAAACATTTTTGAAGTCCTGGTTTAGAGTCGGTTTAGTTTTATCTGTTCCAGGTTTAAATAATCAAATTAAAACTAAACCAGTTCTGAACCTGGATTACACCGGACTAAACAAGGCTAAATGAAGACTAGACCTAGACTAGTCTAGACTTAAAACATTCAGCTCTAAACCAGGTCTAGAATCAAGATAAAACCTAGAACCGAACCCAGGACTAAGCTTTGGTCTAAAGCCAGATTAAACCAGAATGAAAGCCAGCTCTAAGTCACAAGTACATGTCTAAACCAGATGTAGGACTAAACTAAAGCCTGGTCTAAGCCCGGTCTTGCAGAGTTTACCTCCATGCTGCAGGCTGCTGTTGTGGTTTGTGAAGAGGGTTACTGTTAAATTTAGCAGGAGTCACGTGACCAGCCCCTGTCTTTGTTTAAAACTGTCCACCAGGGGGAGCCACACAGGTCTAAACCTGGACTAAACCTGTGTTCTCGGACTTGAGCTGCACTTGAAAAAAATTAAATATACAAATTATACTTTTGTGAAAAGAAAGGAATTTGAGAAAATAATACATACTTTTTCATTTACAACCATAACATTCAAAGATGAACTTTTAGAGAAGTGTGCAATAAGTTGAAACTGAAAAAGGAACTGCATGTGTTAAAATTTAAACTGGCACTGTTCCACATTTGAACTTCTGTAATAGATACATCTCTTAATTTCTTTTTATTTGGTAATAAATATTGGTAAAGTAAATTTACACTTAAATCATATTTACTTTTAGGGACTGAAAAGAACTTCTGAACACAATCTGGAAGTTTTTAGGTTTTGCTTCAAACAGAAGTTGCATAACTCTGTAATAAAACAAATGTCTGAATGTTTTTGCTGTAAAACAATAGAGTCTATTGTGCTTTTGAAGGTTCCACACAGTCAGTTAAATAAGGAAGTATAAGTGAGCAATAAGCAGAAGCCCTTTATGAAAAGAATTTAAAGAAGAACCGTGACGTCGCCCAACATGGCTCCACTGGGAAATATGTGTCAGGCTGAGGGTCTGTTGGCCCCTCGGCAGAGCTTTGACCCGAGGGAAAGTCTAACGCAGGCCACTGGAGAGGAGAACACGGCTGTGGGGAAGCTGGCCAAAGTGGTCAAAAGTAGGAGGCAGACTCAAAGAATATTCCCGTCAAACCCAATTTATTGTGCACCGTGGTAAACGTGGAAAAATAATACATATTTACAAAACCATAACTGAGCTTAACTAAGTCAAAAGCAACAGAAATTAACACAACTGAGGAAACCCCACGTGTACCAGGCTACTTCTCCTCTCTATTACTCCCAGTCAGCTTTTATACTCTCCCAGCAGGTAAGGCCCTCCCCTGGACTAGTCTATCTAACTTTAAAGGTAAGGCCAAGACTTTACCTGTTTGCAAAGGGTAAGAACTTGCTTCCTTCAAAAAGGATTTAAATCCCATATATTATAACATTGTTTAACTAAGACTATAAACACAAAGAACTTAATCACAATACAGAAATACATTAAACTCCAAAATAAAATCCCAACAGATTTCCCCTCCACATGGTCTAGCCCATGACCTCCCCCTGAGGTTATAAAAATGGCCGACATAAGGCCCTCCCCCTCTTTGACCTAACCATGTGGTGGACCAGGTAAGTTTGTAGATGAATGACTTTAACTCAAATGTATCAACTTTACAATTAAACTTATTTAACAGAACTGTGTGTTGTGTGCTAATTAACTGAAGAACTAAATACAAACTAAACAAAACAAACCCGGGATAGTTTAGCTTAGCTGAATTGTTGAGATGGCATTGATTGTAAATTAACACATGTGTGAAATGAACAACTACATAAAGTAAAGGTGAACTATGGGACAAACACACTTTGTCACAACGGCCGATAGTCAAACCGCAGATTCAGGACGAACAATAGGTTTTTTGTCCCGGTCGTGGAAACTGGACCAGCTGGGAATGCCTCGGTATCCTCCGGAAGAGCTGGAGGAAGTGTCTGGGGAGGGGGAGTGTCTCTGTTCAGACTGCTGCCCCCACGACCCGGCCCCAGGTAATTTAACAAGTCTGTTGCTTTATACAAGAATGTTATTGACATGTTCTTTTAAATTTAATTTATGATCAATCACGACGCCAAAGAAAAGTTTTCCAGACCCTTTCAATTTCAACATTACTGATTTTTTAAAGTTATTTTAACTTTTCTTTTTTCCGAATACCATCCGTTTCTTTTCTGTAGTTTTATATTTATATACATCAAAAAAATTAAAAAATATTAAAAATGTATTAAACAAATCTGTTGCTAACTTATGTTTCTTCCATTTCAACAAATCAATATTGAAGTCACCACAAAGAAAAAAACATAAAATACCAAAATGTTTGTAAAGTGTTCCACACATGATCCAGGAGCCTTAAATAAGCACAAGTTTAAACTTAACTGTTATTTTACAGCGAACATTTCCTTCTGAGTGATCCTCTTTATGACCAGGGCTCACTTAAAGCAGGTACTTGTAGGTTTTAATAATATTACATAATCTTTTATTTTATATTCCTTTGGGGCGGCAGTAGCTCAGTGGGTAGAGCGGCCGTCCTTCAACCGGAAGGTAGGCGGTTCGATTCCCACTCTCCCCACAGTTCATACTGTCGTTGTGTCCTTGGGCAAGACACTTAACCCACCTTGCCTCCAGTGACTGTAACACTGGTAATGTAATGTAATGTAAGTCGCTTTGGATAAAAGCGTCTGCTGAATGAATAAATGTAAATGTGTAGAGGCTACTATTAAAATGTGAAACAGAAAATCCCTCTAATTTAACATTTGATTATTATTTGTAACTATAACAAACATTTAGCTCAGGATCCATATAATTTTCAAAACTCAATTGTTTGTGATTAAATTAGACTTTGTATCAGGAGTCTGGCCTGCTCTGGGACCAAGATTCAAGATAGACTTTATCGGTCCCGAAGGGGAAACTAGTCTCGTGTGGATCATATTACACGTAAACATAAATAGACACAACAAAGTTTACAAGTCACACTGTGCAGCCCATTTTTTCAGGCGCAATGATCTTCAGAGCAGTGTCCTAAAGCAGAGCAGCGTCCTAAAGCAGAGCAGTGTCCTAAAGCAGAGCAGTGTCCTAAAGCAGAGCAGCGTCCTGAGGAAGAGCAGCGTCCTGAGGAAGAGCAGCGTCCTGAGGAAGAGCAGTGTCCTGAGGAAGAGCAGTGTCCTGAGGCAGAGCAGCGTCCTGAGGAAGAGCAGCGTCCTAAAGCAGAGCAGTGTCCTAAAGCAGAGCAGTGTCCTGAGGCAGAGCAGTGTCCTGAGGAAGAGCAGTGTCCTGAGGAAGAGCAGTGTCCTGAGGAAGAGCAGCGTCCTGAGGAAGAGCAGCGTCCTGAGGAAGAGCAGCGTCCTGAGGCAGAGCAGCATCCTGAGGCAGAGCAGTGTCCTGAGGAAGAGCAGCGTCCTGAGGCAGAGCAGCATCCTGAGGCAGAGCAGTGTCCTGAGGAAGAGCAGTGTCCTGAGGCAGAGCAGTGTCCTGAGGCAGAGCAGTGTCCTGAGGCAGAGCAGTGTCCTGAGGCAGAGCAGTGTCCTGAGGAAGAGCGAAGGGCGTCTCTGAGAACTTCTTCAGACCTGGTCCTCGGTGGAACCTCCACAGAGCCTTGACCTCTTCCTGGGCCTCTTCGTACGATTGGAATTTCCAGTTCGGGACGATGGTGGGGAAGTCCATCTCACAGAAACACAGACTGTTCCTCAGCTCAGAGCCTCTGAACCTCAGCACCTGAAGAAAAAAACAGAGTGAGACATGACTTTTTTCTGTTGGTTTCTTGTGTTTCTTCTGTGGGACGTCAGCTGAAGGATCCTGCAGCACGCACCTGTTCCTCAACGTGCAGAGCAAGGGCCACATGATCCCAGACGTAGAACGGACCTCTTTGTATTGCCTCTGTTGTCCAAGTTCCTCCGTTCAGTCTCAGCTCAAATCTGACAAACACACATCGCCAACAGCATAGCCTCAGCTCTGGAACTGTATTAACGAGAAGTCTAAATAAGAGCAGAGCAGTTACCTGTGAGTCTCGCTCATGGCCTGAGGTCTCCAGATGAAGTGAGGTCCAGGCTCGTCTCTGAACGCACAGATGGAGTCCGGCTTGTCCTGCAGCAGAGGGAACTCAGAAAACCTCTCCTGATTGGTCGGGCTGTGGACCAGCACTGCATACATCACTTCCTGTTTGTAAAAGACGGTCTTCCAGACCCTCATCACAGGCTTCTGTCCCTCACAGAACTGCAGACAGGACACAGAGGAGTTGACTCGTGATGAGGGTAAACCTTGAAACTGATGGAAATGTTACACTTTGTTTTACTGTGGCTTCAGAGTTAAATATTCAGACTGTGTGTAACTGAAGCTATGTGAGCATCAGAACAGAGTGTGATGCATGTATTTAGTCTAAAGCCAATATCTGGACCTGGTCCAATGTCACACTCACTGCTGGACTTGTACCAAACGTCAAAAGCAAAGTTAACAAGTGAAGTAACTCTGATGTAATGTAATGATTATTGCCCCATTGTCGTGTAAATGTCCCTGAGTCAGGGGCAGCAGGGACCTACAGCAGTAGAAAAACCCCTCTACTGCCACCAATTCCACCAGTGGACACACAAGGTATTGCAGCAAAAAAAGATCCTATATCCCGGAAATCAAAGACCACAGAGTAAAGCCTGAAGTGGAAACAGTAGACAAAGAGATTCTTTCTAAAGTTTAAATTCCAAACTAGAAGCCACAGTGTCCCAAACACTTTTTACACTTCTGATCCAACATGTACTGCTCTGGTGGAAACAAGCCCCACTGGGATTTGTTAAAATAAATACCTGCTTGCTGTATGCTTCCAGGACGTCCTGGAGGGGGAAGGTGAAGCGGTACGAGCCCAGTCTGGACCTGGAGCTGAAGGCAGGGGATGTGGCAAACCTCCAGAGGAAGCTCCCCTGGTTGTCTCCGTCCCGCTCTGGTCCATCCCGCTCTGATCCATCCCGCTCTGGTCCGTACTCCTCCGGTCCATCCCGCTCTGGTCCGTACCCCTCCGGTCCATCCCGCTCTGGTCCGTACCCCTCCGGTCCATCCCGCTCTGGTCCGTACCCCTCCGGTCCATCACGCTCTGGTCCGTACCCCTCTGGTCCCTGCTCTCTCCCTCTTGGTCCAAACTCCTCCTTGGTCCCGTCTGGGTGGACTATTGTCATGGTCCTGGTCTCGGCATCTCTCAGATCTTCAGGAGTTACCGTCAGACTCCACCAAACCACATTTAGTTCATCTTTATATGGATCCCTGAACCCCTCGTGCCTCCTGATGCCCCGTAGACCCTGGAGATCAGTGCAGTGGCTCAGGTGGGTCACGTGACACTCTGGTCGGGGAAACGAAGGGACATCCTTAAACAGATAACGGCTGTGTCTGTTCTCGGGACGGGTCCTTAAGTCGTCCAGACACAGATGCTGTTTGTAGAAGGGTGTCTCCTGAAAGTATCTGCGGTTGGTCTCCATTCTGTCGCCGCTGAATGCTGTTTTGTGTCTGTGTCCTGTGTCTTTCTGTGTCACTCTGTGTGCGGCTGATATAAGGCACAGCTCTGAAGACCACGCCCAGAGTCTAAAGTCTGGGCTGCTTGCTGCTTTGAATAAACAGAAATCTATTGAGGCTGGGTTTATACAAATTGTGAGGTTTATTCTTGTTGCCAGAAGAAGGAAAACAATCCAGAGTCCGTCTGTGACAGAGGAATAATCTGACTGGGAGCAGGTAAAGCAAACGCTTTTCAAAAAACAGGAAACAAAAGATTACGTCCTAATCCTGCCTCAGACGGGAGCCAGGGGTAACTCGTGCCAAAGTCTCCAGCACTGTCCCAAATACCATCAGAGCTACACAATAAGCTCCGTTTATCATTTATTACATTTTAACACAAAGTGTTTTTAACACAAAGTGAATTAGGACTTTTTGAAGACACAATGTAAAATAAATGTTATTGTTCAAGATTATTGCAGACTCAGTAAACGCCCAGGGTCTTCTTTTCCTTTGGGCTGTTCCCTTCAGGGGTCTCCTTCTAACCCTGTCCCCTGCTTTCTCTCCTCTCAGACCTTATGTCTCCTTCACTACATCCTTAAACCTCCTCTTTGCTCTTCCTCTTGGCCTCCTGCAGCTCTAACCTCAGCATCCTTTCACCCATATATTCACTGTCCCTCCTCTGAACATGTCCAAACCATCAACCTGGCCTCGACTACTTTGTCTCCAAAACATCTCACATGAGCTGTGCCTCTGATGGACTCATCCCTGATCCTCGTCCTCGTCTCTCCCAAAGAGAACCTCCACACTTCCTCAGCACCACCAGAGTCATCTTCCTCAGCACCACCAGAGTCATCTTCCTCAGCACCACCAGAGTCATCTTCTTCAGCACCACCAGAGTCATCTTCCTCAGCACCACCAGAGTCATCTTCCTCAGCACCAGAGTCATCTTCCTCAGCACCAGAGTCATCTTCCTCAGCACCAGAGTCATCTTCCTCAGCACCACCAGAGTCATCTTATACACCACCAGAGTCATCTTCCTCAGCACCAGAGTCATCTTCCTCAGCACCAGAGTCATCTTATACACCACCAGAGTCATCTTCCTCAGCACCACCAGAGTCATCTTATACACCACCAGAGTCATCTTCCTCAGCACCACCAGAGTCATCTTATACACCACCAGAGTCATCTTCCTCAGCACCACCAGAGTCATCTTATACACCACCAGAGTCATCTTATACACCACCAGAGTCATCTTATACACCACCAGAGTCATCTTATACACCACCAGAGTCTTCTTCCTCAGCACCAGAGTCATCTTCCTCAGCACCACCAGAGTCATCTTCCTCAGCACCACCAGAGTCATCTTATACACCACCAGAGTCATCTTATACACCACCAGAGTCATCTTATACACCACCAGAGTCATCTTATACACCACCAGAGTCTTCTTCCTCAGCACCAGAGTCATCTTCCTCAGCACCACCAGAGTCATCTTCCTCAGCACCAGAGTCATCTTATACACCACCAGAGTCATCTTATACACCACCAGAGTCATCTTCCTCAGCACCAGAGTCATCTTATACACCACCAGAGTCATCTTATACACCACCAGAGTCATCTTCCTCAGCACCAGAGTCATCTTATACACCACCAGAGTCATCTTATACACCACCAGAGTCATCTTCCTCAGCACCAGAGTCATCTTATACACCACCAGAGTCATCTTATACACCACCAGAGTCATCTTATACACCACCAGAGTCATCTTATACACCACCAGAGTCTTCTTCCTCAGCACCAGAGTCATCTTCCTCAGCACCACCAGAGTCATCTTCCTCAGCACCAGAGTCATCTTATACACCACCAGAGTCATCTTATACACCACCAGAGTCATCTTCCTCAGCACCAGAGTCATCTTATACACCACCAGAGTCATCTTATACACCACCAGAGTCATCTTCCTCAGCACCAGAGTCATCTTATACACCACCAGAGTCATCTTATACACCACCAGAGTCATCTTCCTCAGCACCAGAGTCATCTTATACACCACCAGAGTCATCTTATACACCACCAGAGTCATCTTCCTCAGCACCAGAGTCATCTTCCTCAGCACCAGGCAGCACCTAACCATCGTCTCTCTCATTGTTTTGAACTAAAAATACTTTAAACACTCACGTTGGAAAAAGTTTAGAAGAACAAGCTAGTTTCTGGAGACAGGCTGGAGAGTTTACCCAACATATTTGAAACATTTATTTACAGATTTACAGATAAAGTTTATATAATGTTTAAGATTTAAAACCTCACAGACATAAACTGAACTGTGCAGCTTACATAAGAATAAAACATTGTATTTAAACTGAAATTTAATTTACTCTTGTATTGCCCAAAGGAGGAGTCTGAAGGGGCGGGACTTAGTGAGTGACAGGGGGATTGTGGGTAGTGTAGTTCGAGTCCTGAGCTCAGAGGGTCTTGTGTTGCGGTCGCAGCAGAGTCACGTAGAGCCGCACGAAGGAGTAGGTCACGCCCAGAGCGCAGTAAACCGAGGTGAGCAGCAGCGGCAGGAAGGGCAGCCGCTGTTTCCACGGCGACAGAGGGAACACCACCTCGCAGCCCACGGCAACCAGCGACAGGCCAATCAGGTACCAGCGCTCGAGCGGCCGCAACAGAGGCCCGCCCCTGAGGAGACAAAGGCATCATGGGAAACGGATCCAATACAGAGGTCAAGGTTTTAGATGGATCGGAACAGGTTTTAGATGGATTTAAACCATCTAAAGCAGAACATGAGCGTCAATATGAGTTTTAAACAATGAGTAAATTAGCAGTTTTCTCAGTGAGCAACTACTTAAAAACAGATAATAATTGAGTTAAACTGAGTTAAACTAAAAAAGATTTCAAAACACAGCTGAGTCTGAAGTCCACCTCAAAGAGAAAGACCATTCCTTTGAATCTTGTCCAGAGAGGTGTAAAGGAAGCCATTTTTGTTCAAGTGAAAAAGCCCTCTTTGAACGTGGCCTTGGATTCATGTTGCCTAGTGTTTATAACAGTTTTTATAACAGAATTTATAACAGTGTTCTGAAACCTAAACCAGAACAGTTCGACTCTAGAACAACACTTGAATGGAGCAGTGTCACTAACGACTCTCACATCAGGAGTCACACTTCCCTTTCAGAGCCAACTATGAGACCAGAACAGTCTGGTCCAATCAGGTTTAGTTTCAGGTTAAGCCCCTCCCACTAGAGATAAAGCTCAACTCTCTTACAGTTGATCTCAGAAGTCTCTTGGAATTAGAGACGAGTCCAGATGTTTTTGCTTTAAGCTTTTCCTCACTAAAGTAATTTTCTTCAACACAACCTGTAACTTTTCTCTGATCCAGCCTGACGTTTGATGACCCCAGCCTTGTTTATGACACTATTTCTACAGTTATTGTGTTGCACTGAGCTTTAGAGTTGTACGTGCGTTTAAATCTGAATTACTCAAGGGTCATTTGCATAAATCTGTCCTTGTGGTGAGAACAAACAGCAGAGGAAGCTCTGTATCATGAGCTCGTCTCAAACGTCTCTGAAGCTGTGAGTTTGATCTAAAGCAGCTCAGTGTCCCGAGGTGAGAAGGGGCTGAGGACAGTTACCCGTGGAGTTTCCCAAGAGCGCTGAAGGAATAGACGGTGAACAGCAGCATCAGAGCAAACTTAATGGGCAGCTCTGAAAAAAAACAACACAGCAAAGAAAACAGGTTTAAGTAGGATTTAAACTGGTTTTAGTTGGATTTGAACAGGTTCTAGTTGGATTTACCTGCTGTGGTGAAGATGAGGGGGAACAGAGAATAGTGTCCTGTGGTGGAGAGGATCAGAAATATCCCAGCATCCTCTCTGTTCTGAACAGCCAACAGACTACAGCAACAAACAGGGACAAAAAGCCTGACATTAGGTGTTTGTTATTTCTTTAATAATAATAATAATAATAATAAAAATAATATTAATCATAATAACAGTGTCTGACCTGAGCGGCAGGATCACGATGAGCACGGCCTTCTCGTGGACGTGCCAGCCGAACATGAAGGAGCCCAGAGCACAGAGCAGCAGACACCGAAGGAAGGACACGGGACGAGGACGCAGCCAGAGGCACCACAACGCGGGCTGGACACAGGACAAGGACAGGTTTAGATGGACCTAAAGAGGTTTTTGTTGGTTTTGAACATGTTTTATTTGATTTTAAGTGGATTTTATCTGGTTCTGGCTAGACATGGTCTGGTTTTACATGGATTCAGTCTGGTTCTAATAGGTCTGGGTCCAGCCGGTCCAGCAGGTCTGGGTCTGGGTCCAGCAGGTCTGGGTCCAGCAGGTCTGGGTCCAGCCGGTGTGGGTCCAGCAGGTCTGGGTCTGGACTCACCAGGATGAAGAGCAGGGAGCAGAGCAGAGTGACGGAGGGAGAGACTGAGGGCAGCACCGTGTGGAGGACGTCCTGGACCAGACCTCCAGTCATCGAGGCCCGAGGAAGACTGGCCGGATCCAGCAAGTCCAGACGCACCCCTGCAGAGACAAGACCAGATAAAACCAGATTTAGACCAGGACTAAACCAGATCTGGACTGTGACAAAGTAAACCTAAATCTCCAAATAAACCTTTTCCATCTCAAATCTGGTAAAAAACAGCCTCTTTACCGACAACGGTGAGGGCCTTGTCCAGAGCGTTGTAGAGGGCCCAGACGTTCGGGGCCCAGTACGAGTGACACAGTCCTCGTTTGAACGGGAACAGACGCGACAGGACCTGAGGCAGCTGGCCCTGGAGGAAAACACCACAGAGTTACTTCTGCAGACTTCAAACCCAGACCAAAGACAGGACTGGACAAGATGGACTTGAAATGGTTTTAGTTGGATTTGAAGAGGTTTCAGCTTTTAAACAGAGCTCTAACAGTATCTTTATTTAAAAACATATTATTAGGCCTTATTAGGTCATGGATGTATTATTAGAACTGGATAAGCCCCGCCCATTTCTCCTGCTCTCGGTTTGACTAGTGGCTGCCCAAGGTATTGCAGCCAAAAAGGATTTTTCTCAAAGAGCTCAATGTGAAAAGAAACAAGAGCCTACATCTGACACAATGGTCGGTGTTTGTAGTGTTAATTACCTATTTTCATGTCATAGACTTTCTCTGTAAAAAGTTACTTTTGTTTGTAATGCACACGCACTAACCTGCCTTCAGCCCAATGGTCAGATCACATGACCCTGACAACAGTAAAACAGAGGCATGAGCAGGGCAATTCAAACAGTAAAGACTAATTGATCGTGGCCATTTTTATCATTGGCACAATCGCTAATTGAGATAATTGTCAGCTGTTTTTTTTTTTTCTCACCACAATGGCATTTGGACATATTTGTTAAACAAATAATCCTGTTCTTAAGATTACTCATCAGCTCCACATTAACGGCTGTCTGCTTGCTCGGTTTCGTTTTCTCTAAACGTCCCATTTATCAAGTGCTTACTGACGCAGCCGAAGCTAATGTGGACTTAAGAACAAGGCATATATCCAACATATGTAATTTTAAGAAGACTCTAAAACAGATTATTATTAATAGCATTACACCAGTTAATTTGTTTTCAAATGTTGTGTGTGTGTGAATGTGTATATGTGGATAAATGTATACATGTGATTATGTTATACGTAAGTTATATTTATGTATGTTATATTTGTGTATTCTAGCTGTACATACGTTTCAGCACTTTTATGGGCCCCAGGAAGACTAGCAACCACATTGTGGAAGCTAATGGGGATCCAAATAAATAAATAATGTCCAGAGTGGGACAGAGTGTTTAGGCCTTAAGACCATGCTGATAATATCCATGCTGTCCGGCTCGTTTTCATGCTTTCTCTTTTTCTCCGTCACTGTGACCGCTCGGTTTCTGTGGTTTCAACTGAAGACTGAAGGCTTTGCTAAACTTCAGTCTGTGTCCAGCAGAGAACAGGGCTGTAGACCATAGTTTGTTGAATAGAAGTCACTGAAGCAGCTTTATTTGCCTCGAGGCATATTTTAAAGTAAGCTTTCTCTGAATGAATGAGGCTAAAGCAGAGCAGACTATTGCTTAGGCTCTTTTTGTAAAGAATTGCTTAAATAAAAGGGTGAATTTACACTAGTTTTTTTTGATAATCTTTTGATAGTTAAACATTTTTGGACAGGTAGATCTTGTTGCCTGGTGGCCAAGTGCTTAAACACGTTTTAAAGTAATTTTCCTGTTCAACAAAGTGCATTAAAAATGCTTGTTTAACCACAATAAATACCGTAAAGTGATTCCAGTATGTTTTAGTGACATTTCCAAACTGTAAGTATGATTTCATAATCACTGTGACACAATATTCTAAAATCGTCCCATGCCTCGTAGTGACTGCTCCAACCCTACTTCCATTGAAACCATTCGTTTCAATGGAAGTAGGGTTAGGGTGTTATTACTAATGTAATAATACATTCGAAGGTCAGCTGACGGTTACCATGGCGATGAAGGGTCCGAACGACAGAGCGGAGACCGAGACCACGATCAGACCCAGAGCTGTGAGTCTCAGGGGACTGAAGCTCCTCCAAGAGATGGAGCCGTCTGCAGAGGGACAGAGGGACAGAAGGACAGAGGGACAGAAGGACAGGGGGACAGAGGGACAGAGAGACAGAGGACAGAGAGACAGAAGGACAGGGGGACAGAGGGACAGAGAGACAGAGGGACAGAGGACAGAGAGACAGAGGGACAGAGAGACAGAAGGACAGAGAGACAGAGGGACAGAAAGACAGAGGGACAGAAGGACAGAGAGACAGAGGGACAGAGAGACAGAAGGACAGGGGGACAGAGAGACAGAGGGACAGAGGGACAGAAGGACAGGGGGACAGAGAGACAGAGGGACAGAAGACAGAGGGACAGAGAGACAGAGGGACAGAGAGACAGAGGGACAGAGAGACAGGACAGAGGGACAGAAGGACAGAAGGACAGGGGGACAGAGAGACAGAGGGACAGAAGACAGAGAGACAGAGGGACAGAGAGACAGAGGGACAGAGAGACAGAGGGACAGGGGGACATAGAGACAGAGGGACAGAGAGACAGAAGGACAGAGAGACAGAGAGACAGAGGACAGAGGGACAGAAGGACAGGGGGACAGAGGGACAGAGAGACAGAGGGACAGAGAGACAGAGGGACAGAAGGACAGAGGGACAGAAGGACAGAGGGACAGAGAGACAGGGGGACAGAGAGACAGAGGGACAGAGAGACAGAAGGACAGGGGGACAGAGAGACAGAGGGACAGAGGACAGAGAGAAAGGGGGACAGAGAGACAGAGGGACAGAGAGACAGAGAGACAGAAGGACAGAGAGACAGAGGGACAGGGGGACAGAGGGACAGAGAGACAGAGGGACAGAGAGACAGAGGGACAGAAGGACAGAGAGACAGAGGGACAGAGAGACAGAAGGACAGGGGGACAGAGAGACAGAGGGACAGAGAGACAGAGGGACAGAGAGACAGAGGACAGAGAGAAAGGGGGACAGAGAGACAGAGGGACAGGGGGACAGAGAGACAGAGGGACAGAGAGACAGAAGGACAGGGGGACAGACAGACAGAGGGACAGAGGACAGAGGGATAGAGAGACAGAGGGACAGAGAGACAGAGGGACAGAGCGACAGAGGGGCAGAGGGACAGGGGGACAGAGAGACAGAGGACAGAGAGACAGGACAGAGAGACAGGACAGAGAGACAGGACAGAGAGACAGAGGGACAGAGGACAGAGAGACAGAGGACAGAGAGACAGAGCGACAGAGGGACAGAGAGACAGAGGGACAGAGAGACAGAGGACAGAGAGACAGAGAGACAGAGGACAGAGCGACAGAGGGACAGAGAGACAGGGGGACAGAGGGACCGAACGACAGAGGGACAGAAGGACAGAGGGACAGAGAGACAGAGGGACAGGGGGACAGAGAGACAGGGGGACCGAACGACAGAGGGACAGAGAGACAGAGGGACAGAGGACAGAGAGACAGAAGGACAGGGGGACAGACAGACAGAGGGACAGAGGACAGAGGGATAGAGAGACAGAGGACAGAGAGACAGAGGGACAGAGAGACAGAGGACAGAGAGACAGAGGGACAGAGAGACAGAGGACAGAGCGACAGAGGGACAGAGAGACAGGACAGAGAGACAGGACAGAGAGACAGAGGGACAGAGAGACAGAGCGACAGAGGGACAGAGGACAGAGAGACAGAGGACAGAGAGACAGAGGGACAGAGAGACAGAGGGACAGGGGACAGAGAGACAGAGGGACAGAGAGACAGGGGACAGAGGGACAGAGAGACAGGGGACAGAGAGACAGAGGACAGAAGGACAGAGAGACAGAGAGACAGAGGGACAGAGAGACAGGGGACAGAGAGACAGAGGACAGAGAGACAGGGGACAGAGAGACAGAAGGACAGGGGACAGAGGACAGAGGGACAGAGAGACAGAGAGACAGAGAGACAGGACAGAGAGACAGGACAGAGAGACAGGACAGAGAGACAGAGGGACAGAGAGACAGAGCGACAGAGGGACAGAGGACAGAGAGACAGAGGACAGAGAGACAGAGGGACAGAGAGACAGAGGGACAGAGAGACAGAGGGACAGGGGACAGAGAGACAGAGGGACAGAGAGACAGGGGACAGAGGGACAGAGAGACAGGGGACAGAGAGACAGAGGACAGAAGGACAGAGAGACAGAGGGACAGAGAGACAGAGGGACAGAGAGACAGGGGACAGAGAGACAGAGGACAGAGAGACAGGGGACAGAGAGACAGAAGGACAGGGGACAGAGGAAAGAGGGACAGAGGGACAGAGAGACAGAGGACAGAGCGACAGAGGGACAGAGAGACAGGGGACAGAGGTTAGTCCAGAGCTCAGATCTAGAACTTTAAGAACTTGGGTTTAGATGAACTCATCCTAACTCTGTGTCCTTCACCAAACACTGACCTCCATGAGTCTAGACTTACAAACCTGGACTTCTTTGGTCTGGGGTTAGTCCTGTTAAGTCCGCGTCTCACCTGAGTGGTCCTGAGTGAAGCAGTAGGTTCTGAGCAGGTAAACACCATACGCCGGAGCCACGTACAGATATATGTGCTTCAGGTTCAACAGGACGGAGAAGAGCAGCGCCCCCTGCAGGTGCTTCGACTGACAACACAGTTAAAACATTAGATTCAAGTGAAACCAGGTCTAAACCAGGTCTAAACCAGGCCTAAATGGTCCAGACCTGCAGGTGTTTGGCCACAGACAGCAGCAGGAAACCCATCAGGAAACCGTTGTACTGGAAATGAATGTCTGACAAAACAGGTTCAGAAAAACACGCTACAGACTACAGCGGGACTACAGCAGGACTACAGCAGGACTAGTCCAGGACTACAGCAGGACTACAGCAGGACTACAGCAGGACTAGACCAGGACTACAGCAGGACAACAGCAGGACTAGACCAGGACTATAGCAGGACTACAGCAGGACTACAGCAGGACTACAGCAGGACTAGACCAGGACTACAGCAGGACTACAGCAGGACAACAGCAGGACTAGACCAGGACTACAGCAGGACTACAGCAGGACTACAGCAGGACTAAAGGATACGGTCTACGATGAGGAGTCCAAAGTTCCAGAGCAGGAGAACGGCCAAAATAAACGATGGTCGATTTAAAATATCTCTGGAGGATTTCTGATTCGAGACACAACGACAGCATCTGCAAAAAAAAAACAGGTTTTGTCAGGACTCACTCTCGGACTGACAGGTTTTGAACAGGTTTTGGCAGGACTCACTCTCGGACTGACGGGTTTTGAACAGGTTTTGAACAGGTTTTGTCAGGACTCACTCTCGGACTGACAGGTTTTGAACAGGTTTTGTCAGGACTCACTCGGACTGACGGGTTTTGAACAGGTTTTGTCAGGACTCACTCTCGGACTGACGGGTTTTGAACAGGTTTTGTCAGGACTCACTCTCGGACTGACAGGTTTTGAACAGGTTTTGGCAGGACTCACTCTCGGACTGACGGGTTTTGAACAGGTTTTGTCAGGACTCACTCGGACTGACGGGTTTTGAACAGGTTTTGTCAGGACTCACTCGGACTGACAGGTTTTGAACAGGTTTTGTCAGGACTCACTCTCGGACTGACGGGTTTTGAACAGGTTTTGTCAGGACTCACTCTCGGACTGACGGGTTTTGAACAGGTTTTGTCAGGACTCACTCGGACTGACGGGTTTTGAACAGGTTTTGGCAGGACTCACTCGGACTGACAGGTTTTGAACAGGTTTTGGCAGGACTCACTCTCGGACTGACAGGTTTTGAACAGGTTTTGTCAGGACTCACTCGGACTGACAGGTTTTGAACAGGTTTTGTCAGGACTCACTCTCGGACTGACAGGTTTTGAACAGGTTTTGTCAGGACTCACTCGGACTGACGGGTTTTGAACAGGTTTTGTCAGGACTCACTCGGACTGACGGGTTTTGAACAGGTTTTGGCAGGACTCACTCTCGGACTGACGGGTTTTGAACAGGTTTTGTCAGGACTCACTCTCGGACTGACAGGTTTTGAACAGGTTTTGTCAGGACTCACTCGGACTGACTGGTTTTGAACAGGTTTTGGCAGGACTCACTCTCGGACTGACAGGTTTTGAACAGGTTTTGGCAGGACTCACTCGGACTGACTGGTTTTGAACAGGTTTTGGCAGGACTCACTCTCGGACTGACGGGTTTTGAACAGGTTTTGGCAGGACTCACTCGGACTGACAGGTTTTGAACAGGTTTTGGCAGGACTCACTCGGACTGACTGGTTTTGAACAGGTTTTGTCAGGACTCACTCGGACTGACGGGTTTTGAACAGGTTTTGGCAGGACTCACTCTCGGACTGACGGGTTTTGAACAGGTTTTGGCAGGACTCACTCTCGGACTGACGGGTTTTGAACAGGTTTTGTCAGGACTCACTCGGACTGACAGGTTTTGAACAGGTTTTGTCAGGACTCACTCGGACTGACAGGTTTTGAACAGGTTTTGGCAGGACTCACTCTCGGACTGACAGGTTTTGAACAGGTTTTGGCAGGACTCACTCGGACTGACAGGTTTTGAACAGGTTTTGGCAGGACTCACTCTCGGACTGACAGGTTTTGAACAGGTTTTGTCAGGACTCACTCTCGGACTGACAGGTTTTGAACAGGTTTTGTCAGGACTCACTCTCGGACTGACAGGTTTTGAACAGGTTTTGTCAGGACTCACTCGGACTGACAGGTTTTGAACAGGTTTTGTCAGGACTCACTCTCGGACTGACAGGTTTTGAACAGGTTTTGGCAGGACTCACTCTCGGACTGACTGGTTTTGAACAGGTTTTGGCAGGACTCACTCTCGGACTGACAGGTTTTGAACAGGTTTTGTCAGGACTCACTCGGACTGACTGGTTTTGAACAGGTTTTGTCAGGACTCACTCTCGGACTGACAGGTTTTGAACAGGTTTTGGCAGGACTCACTCTCGGACTGACTGGTTTTGAACAGGTTTTGGCAGGACTCACTCTCGGACTGACGGGTTTTGAACAGGTTTTGTCAGGACTCACTCTCGGACTGACAGGTTTTGAACAGGTTTTGGCAGGACTCACTCTCGGACTGACAGGTTTTGAACAGGTTTTGTCAGGACTCACTCTCGGACTGACGGGTTTTGAACAGGTTTTGTCAGGACTCACTCTCGGACTGACGGGTTTTGAACAGGTTTTGTCAGGACTCACTCTCGGACTGACGGGTTTTGAACAGGTTTTGGCAGGACTCACTCTCGGACTGACTGGTTTTGAACAGGTTTTGGCAGGACTCACTCTCGGACTGACTGGTTTTGAACAGGTTTTGTCAGGACTCACCCTCGGACTGACGGGTTTTGAACAGGTTTTGTCAGGACTCACTCTCGGACTGACGGGTTTTGAACAGGTTTTGTCAGGACTCACTCGGACTGACAGGTTTTGAACAGGTTTTGTCAGGACTCACTCGGACTGACTGGTTTTGAACAGGTTTTGCAGGACTCACAGGTTTTGAACAGGTTTTGGCAGGACTCACTCTCGGACTGACAGGTTTTGAACAGGTTTTGTCAGGACTCACTCTCGGACTGACAGGTTTTGAACAGGTTTTGTCAGGACTCACTCTCGGACTGACAGGTTTTGAACAGGTTTTGTCAGGACTCACTCTCGGACTGATGGGTTTTGAACAGGTTTTGGCAGGACTCACTCTCGGACTGACTGGTTTTGAACAGGTTTTGTCAGGACTCACTCGGACTGACGGGTTTTGAACAGGTTTTGTCAGGACTCACTCTCGGACTGACAGGTTTTGAACAGGTTTTGTCAGGACTCACTCTCGGACTGACTGGTTTTGAACAGGTTTTGGCAGGACTCACAGGTTTTGAACAGGTTTTGTCAGGACTCACTCGGACTGACAGGTTTTGAACAGGTTTTGTCAGGACTCACTCTCGGACTGACAGGTTTTGAACAGGTTTTGTCAGGACTCACTCTCGGACTGACAGGTTTTGAACAGGTTTTGTCAGGACTCACAGGTTTTGAACAGGTTTTGCAGGACTCACTCTCGGACTGACAGGTTTTGAACAGGTTTTGTCAGGACTCACTCTCGGACTGACAGGTTTTGAACAGGTTTTGTCAGGACTCACTCTCGGACTGACAGGTTTTGAACAGGTTTTGTCAGGACTCACAGGTTTTGAACAGGTTTTGTCAGGACTCACTCTCGGACTGACAGGTTTTGAACAGGTTTTGTCAGGACTCACTCTCGGACTGACTGGTTTTGAACAGGTTTTGGCAGGACTCACTCTCGGACTGACGGGTTTTGAACAGGTTTTGTCAGGACTCACTCTCGGACTGACGGGTTTTGAACAGGTTTTGTCAGGACTCACTCGGACTGACGGGTTTTGAACAGGTTTTGTCAGGACTCACTCGGACTGACAGGTTTTGAACAGGTTTTGGCAGGACTCACTCTCGGACTGACAGGTTTTGAACAGGTTTTGCAGGACTCACTCGGACTGACAGGTTTTGAACAGGTTTTGGCAGGACTCACTCTCGGACTGACGGGTTTTGAACAGGTTTTGGCAGGACTCACTCTCGGACTGACGGGTTTTGAACAGGTTTTGTCAGGACTCACTCGGACTGACGGGTTTTGAACAGGTTTTGTCAGGACTCACTCGGACTGACGGGTTTTGAACAGGTTTTGGCAGGACTCACAGGTTTTGAACAGGTTTTGTCAGGACTCACTCGGACTGACAGGTTTTGAACAGGTTTTGTCAGGACTCACTCGGACTGACAGGTTTTGAACAGGTTTTGTGGTTTTGAACAGGTTTTGTCAGGACTCACTCTCGGACTGACAGGTTTTGAACAGGTTTTGTCAGGACTCACTCGGACTGACAGGTTTTGAACAGGTTTTGTCAGGACTCACTCTCGGACTGACTGGTTTTGAACAGGTTTTGGCAGGACTCACTCGGACTGACAGGTTTTGAACAGGTTTTGTCAGGACTCACTCTCGGACTGACAGGTTTTGAACAGGTTTTGGCAGGACTCACTCTCGGACTGACAGGTTTTGAACAGGTTTTGGCAGGACTCACTCTCGGACTGACTGGTTTTGAACAGGTTTTGTCAGGACTCACTCTCGGACTGACTGGTTTTGAACAGGTTTTGGCAGGACTCACTCTCGGACTGACTGGTTTTGAACAGGTTTTGTCAGGACTCACTCTCGGACTGACTGGTTTTGAACAGGTTTTGTCAGGACTCACTCTCGGACTGGTTTTGAACAGGTTTTGTCAGGACTCACTCTCGGACTGACGGGTTTTGAACAGGTTTTGTCAGGACTCACTCGGACTGACGGGTTTTGAACAGGTTTTGTCAGGACTCACTCTCGGACTGACAGGTTTTGAACAGGTTTTGTCAGGACTCACTCTCGGACTGACGGGTTTTGAACAGGTTTTGTCAGGACTCACTCTCGGACTGACAGGTTTTGAACAGGTTTTGTCAGGACTCACTCTCGGACTGACTGGTTTTGAACAGGTTTTGGCAGGACTCACAGGTTTTGAACAGGTTTTGTCAGGACTCACTCTCGGACTGACAGGTTTTGAACAGGTTTTGTCAGGACTCACTCTCGGACTGACAGGTTTTGAACAGGTTTTGTCAGGACTCACTCGGACTGACAGGTTTTGAACAGGTTTTGTCAGGACTCACTCTCGGACTGATGGGTTTTGAACAGGTTTTGGCAGGACTCACTCTCGGACTGACGGGTTTTGAACAGGTTTTGGCAGGACTCACTCTCGGACTGACGGGTTTTGAACAGGTTTTGTCAGGACTCACTCTCGGACTGACGGGTTTTGAACAGGTTTTGTCAGGACTCACAGGTTTTGAACAGGTTTTGGCAGGACTCACTCTCGGACTGACAGGTTTTGAACAGGTTTTGTCAGGACTCACTCTCGGACTGACAGGTTTTGAACAGGTTTTGTCAGGACTCACTCTCGGACTGACAGGTTTTGAACAGGTTTTGTCAGGACTCACAGGTTTTGAACAGGTTTTGTCAGGACTCACTCTCGGACTGACGGGTTTTGAACAGGTTTTGTCAGGACTCACTCTCGGACTGACAGGTTTTGAACAGGTTTTGTCAGGACTCAGGTTTTGAACAGGTTTTGTCAGGACTCACTCTCGGACTGACGGGTTTTGAACAGGTTTTGGCAGGACTCACTCGGACTGACGGGTTTTGAACAGGTTTTGTCAGGACTCACTCGGACTGACAGGTTTTGAACAGGTTTTGTCAGGACTCACTCTCGGACTGACAGGTTTTGAACAGGTTTTGTCAGGACTCACTCTCGGACTGACGGGTTTTGAACAGGTTTTGGCAGGACTCACTCTCGGACTGACAGGTTTTGAACAGGTTTTGTCAGGACTCACTCGGACTGACGGGTTTTGAACAGGTTTTGGCAGGACTCACTCTCGGACTGACGGGTTTTGAACAGGTTTTGTCAGGACTCACTCGGACTGACGGGTTTTGAACAGGTTTTGGCAGGACTCACTCTCGGACTGACGGGTTTTGAACAGGTTTTGGCAGGACTCACTCTCGGACTGACTGGTTTTGAACAGGTTTTGTCAGGACTCACTCTCGGACTGACGGGTTTTGAACAGGTTTTGGCAGGACTCACTCGGACTGACGGGTTTTGAACAGGTTTTGTCAGGACTCACTCTCGGACTGACGGGTTTTGAACAGGTTTTGTCAGGACTCACTCTCGGACTGACGGGTTTTGAACAGGTTTTGTCAGGACTCACTCTCGGACTGACAGGTTTTGAACAGGTTTTGTCAGGACTCACTCTCGGACTGACAGGTTTTGAACAGGTTTTGGCAGGACTCACTCTCGGACTGACAGGTTTTGAACAGGTTTTGTCAGGACTCACTCGGACTGACTGGTTTTGAACAGGTTTTGGCAGGACTCACTCTCGGACTGACAGGTTTTGAACAGGTTTTGGCAGGACTCACTCTCGGACTGACAGGTTTTGAACAGGTTTTGTCAGGACTCACTCTCGGACTGACTGGTTTTGAACAGGTTTTGTCAGGACTCACTCTCGGACTGACAGGTTTTGAACAGGTTTTGTCAGGACTCACTCTCGGACTGACTGGTTTTGAACAGGTTTTGGCAGGACTCATAGGTTTTGAACAGGTTTTGGCAGGACTCACTCTCGGACTGACAGGTTTTGAACAGGTTTTGTCAGGACTCACTCTCGGACTGACAGGTTTTGAACAGGTTTTGTCAGGACTCACTCGGACTGACAGGTTTTGAACAGGTTTTGTCAGGACTCACTCTCGGACTGGGTTTTGAACAGGTTTTGTCAGGACTCACTCTCGGACTGACAGGTTTTGAACAGGTTTTGTCAGGACTCACAGGTTTTGAACAGGTTTTGGCAGGACTCACTCGGACTGACAGGTTTTGAACAGGTTTTGTCAGGACTCACTCTCGGACTGACAGGTTTTGAACAGGTTTTGTCAGGACTCACTCTCGGACTGACGGGTTTTGAACAGGTTTTGGCAGGACTCACTCTCGGACTGACAGGTTTTGAACAGGTTTTGTCAGGACTCACAGGTTTTGAACAGGTTTTGGCAGGACTCACTCTCGGACTGACAGGTTTTGAACAGGTTTTGTCAGGACTCACTCGGACTGACAGGTTTTGAACAGGTTTTGTCAGGACTCACAGGTTTTGAACAGGTTTTGGCAGGACTCACTCTCGGACTGACAGGTTTTGAACAGGTTTTGGCAGGACTCACTCTCGGACTGACAGGTTTTGAACAGGTTTTGTCAGGACTCACAGGTTTTGAACAGGTTTTGGCAGGACTCACTCTCGGACTGACAGGTTTTGAACAGGTTTTGGCAGGACTCACTCTCGGACTGACAGGTTTTGAACAGGTTTTGTCAGGACTCACTCGGACTGACAGGTTTTGAACAGGTTTTGTCAGGACTCACAGGTTTTGAACAGGTTTTGTCAGGACTCACTCTCGGACTGACAGGTTTTGAACAGGTTTTGTCAGGACTCACTCTCGGACTGACAGGTTTTGAACAGGTTTTGTCAGGACTCACTCTCGGACTGACAGGTTTTGAACAGGTTTTGTCAGGACTCACTCGGACTGACGGGTTTTGAACAGGTTTTGGCAGGACTCACTCTCGGACTGACAGGTTTTGAACAGGTTTTGTCAGGACTCACTCTCGGACTGACAGGTTTTGAACAGGTTTTGGCAGGACTCACTCGGACTGACAGGTTTTGAACAGGTTTTGGCAGGACTCACTCTCGGACTGACGGGTTTTGAACAGGTTTTGGCAGGACTCACTCTCGGACTGACGGGTTTTGAACAGGTTTTGTCAGGACTCACTCTCGGACTGACGGGTTTTGAACAGGTTTTGGCAGGACTCACTCGGACTGACAGGTTTTGAACAGGTTTTGTCAGGACTCACTCTCGGACTGACAGGTTTTGAACAGGTTTTGGCAGGACTCACTCTCGGACTGACTGGTTTTGAACAGGTTTTGGCAGGACTCACTCTCGGACTGACAGGTTTTGAACAGGTTTTGGCAGGACTCACTCTCGGACTGACGGGTTTTGAACAGGTTTTGTCAGGACTCACTCTCGGACTGACGGGTTTTGAACAGGTTTTGTCAGGACTCACTCTCGGACTGACAGGTTTTGAACAGGTTTTGTCAGGACTCACTCGGACTGACAGGTTTTGAACAGGTTTTGTCAGGACTCACTCTCGGACTGACAGGTTTTGAACAGGTTTTGGCAGGACTCACTCTCGGACTGACAGGTTTTGAACAGGTTTTGGCAGGACTCACTCTCGGACTGACAGGTTTTGAACAGGTTTTGCAGGACTCACTCTCGGACTGACAGGTTTTGAACAGGTTTTGTCAGGACTCACTCTCGGACTGACAGGTTTTGAACAGGTTTTGTCAGGACTCACTCTCGGACTGACAGGTTTTGAACAGGTTTTGGCAGGACTCACTCTCGGACTGACAGGTTTTGAACAGGTTTTGTCAGGACTCACTCTCGGACTGACAGGTTTTGAACAGGTTTTGTCAGGACTCACTCGGACTGACAGGTTTTGAACAGGTTTTGGCAGGACTCACTCTCGGACTGACAGGTTTTGAACAGGTTTTGGCAGGACTCACTCTCGGACTGACAGGTTTTGAACAGGTTTTGTCAGGACTCACAGGTTTTGAACAGGTTTTGGCAGGACTCACTCTCGGACTGACAGGTTTTGAACAGGTTTTGGCAGGACTCACTCTCGGACTGACAGGTTTTGAACAGGTTTTGTCAGGACTCACTCTCGGACTGACAGGTTTTGAACAGGTTTTGTCAGGACTCACTCTCGGACTGACTGGTTTTGAACAGGTTTTGGCAGGACTCACTCTCGGACTGACAGGTTTTGAACAGGTTTTGAACAGGTTTTGGCAGGACTCACTCTCGGACTGACAGGTTTTGAACAGGTTTTGGCAGGACTCACTCTCGGACTGACAGGTTTTGAACAGGTTTTGGCAGGACTCACTCTCGGACTGACTGGTTTTGAACAGGTTTTGTCAGGACTCACTCTCGGACTGACAGGTTTTGAACAGGTTTTGGCAGGACTCACTCTCGGACTGACAGGTTTTGAACAGGTTTTGTCAGGACTCACTCTCGGACTGACAGGATGTACAGGAGGTCGGTGCAGGTCACAGACAGTCTCTGGAAAAGCACAGTGGCTGGACTCTCGTGGCTCCGACTCTGAACCTGGAGCATTTCTTCATCGAACGACTGAGCAACAACAGACAGACCCGACTGGAACCAGGCGAAGAGCGGCGGGTAGTCCAGGGTCCACTCAGACGAGTTCTGAGGGAGAGGAAAACAAGGTCTAAACCAGAACTAGACCAGGACTAATTTATTGTATTAATAAAACTAATATTGGTCACACATTTGAACAACATAAAACATACAATAAAAAACAATAAAAGAGCTCCAGTTTTATTAAAAGAGTGTTCTGACCTCGTGGTACCAGCGGGACATCGGGAGGCTGTGAGTGATCGCCAACCAGTTTCTGTGAACCTCAAAGTCTGTCGAGTGGCTTTAAACAGATTCAACAAATCAATTACAAAAATGAATTCAAGTTAAACCGAGACCAGACAGCATCTGCAACAGAACAGGTTTTAGTTGGATTTGAACCGGTTTTTCGTTTCATTTAAACAGGTTCTAGCTGTACATAAATAGGTTTTACTGTGACTAACTCTAAAAAGCTGTGCATAGATTAAGTAAAAAAGATATACGGTTCGTAATCCTCCGGAAACTTCCGAGTGAATAGTTTTTGAAAAACGGCGCCATCTTGAGGCGGTTGGCCAGTAACGAGTCTACAAACACGTCAGCTTTAAGTTTACCCACTTCAATAGTTAAACAAAAAACTAGCGGAATTAGTACACACAAATACGGGTGCAGAAAGAAAATTCCCCAGTGTCATGTTATAATGTTCATTGTAAAACTGTCCCTAATTCGTAGATAAATGTAGCAGGTGTTAGCCAGGTAACTATTTTCTAGTTCCACATTCCGTTTATCAGTTATGCTACCCTCGCGTTACTGCGGCGCTGGGTCGGAAACGGGGCTGAATTATATAAATAAAACGAGTGTATTAATGGCACTCACTATGCGTTGATAAATAGACATTTTAGTAAAGAAACTCCAATTGCTAACGCTGTAAACCAGCTCCAACTGTCTCCAGCATCGGTCGACGCCATAACTGTGATGTCAACGCGCACAAACCGGAAACATAACAAACGTTTTTATGTTTTTAGGAACAACCTTTTATTTATACTATCTATGGGAACAACCAAAAGCTTCGTTTGACTTTTTTTTTTATCAATAATTACTGAATAAATTGTAGACTGTTTTTTTTTTCATCGTAAATGTTTTGTCGTTTTTTTTTTTTTGATAAAGTATAATTTTTGACAGTTAGGCGGCGTGTGTTAGAGTTAGTTAGTGTTCAGAGGATGTTATCGATCCAACGAAGAAGACGAGTTGAAGAGTTTACAGGTTGACCTGACGTTTGAGCTAGTTTTTAGTGTAATAAGATTAGTTAACAGTTCCAACTGCGTGTTAAATTTACCGTATGGGTTTTATGTGTGTCTCTCTCTCGTGAGTTTGTAGTTTGTGTTGTGTTTTGGAGATGAACGCGCTGCTGAGGAGGAGCTGGAGGCTGAGCTGTGTGGGCTCTGCGGCGAGGAGAGGTCAGTTATTCTTCTGGATCTTTTAGGTTTATGATTCAGGTTTTTTAAGTTAAAGAGAAGTTACTGCCAATCAACTACAGTTATAGCAACGTAGGTCGAACAAAACTTGACCGCAAGTTTCACATAAATCCAAAGGAGCATCATAGTTTTGTTCCAGAAGTAATTTATATCTTTCGTCTTCAGTGGCTTGGACTTAACTCAAATCACAGAAACACGCTGAAAACGGAGTGCTTCTCCAGTTGTTAGGAAAAAAATAAGTAGTTAAATGGCGCCATCCTGTGGGTAACTTTACCTTATCAGAAGTATATAAGATAATATCCACAACAATAAAAAATATCCACAACACAAGCCTTAATGTGTAAAGATGGAGGTCGTGGAACACAGAAGGTTTTTTGGGGCATGTTTCTGCAACATTGAGCAGAAAGAAAACTCACAGAATGAAGATGTACAGGGCTCATGAACTCCTGCTTTAACTAACTCCTCTTGGAAAAAAAAAAAAGCACAATAGGAGGGGCCAGCTGGTTTAGTCTCTGAACGGGTCCAAAAGGATCTGATGTTAGTTTAAATGTTATGATGGATTTGAACTGGTTTTAGATGGATTTCATTAAATTATTTATTATTTTTTAAACAAATCAAGGGTGTCTGATGAACGCCAGAAATTGAAAGCTCCAAACAAAACTCTCTTTTATAATTGTTTTTGCCCTCCAGGTTTCCATGTGGGAGCTCAGTTGATGAACTTTGACCTGAGGAGAGTGGAGCTGATGCCTTTGGAGCAGCGTAAACTGACCTTTGACTCCCACGCACTGGTCACGGAGCTGGAGAGCAGCGGTGCGTACCGCATCAACCACAAAAAAAACAGAGCAGTATACAACACACAAGAGCACAGGCTGTTTCTTTAATCTCTCAGAAAAGCCTGTCTTCAGTCTGTTTCATAAAGACTAGTCTGGACTCAGATCTAGACTAACTCCAGTCAGACTGACAGAAATAGGACTCCATTTAAAGACACACGAGAAATCCATCCAAGTAATCCACAAATGAAAAATACATGAGGTTTTAGGATTATAATATCATTAATATTAAATATTAAAACAAAATTCTCATTTTTCAGTTAAAGATACTTTTTTTTTTTTTGGTCTTGGTGGTGAGTAAACTTCATTTATCTGATAAAACACTACAGACAGATATAATTTATCATAAAGTGTCTCATTTACCAAATGGGTCTGACCTTAATCCTGCTCCAGACCAGGTCAGGACCAGAAGTTTCCTGTGTTTCCTGAGTCTGACTCGGAATGAGCCTGTTTATTGGGTTTGGCTCATTTTATAGAACAGCCCCAAGTTTAAAACACTCAAACTAAAGCTGCTTCTGAAACAGAAGGCTCCAGCAGCAGATAAACTCTGTTTCACACACTAAAGGGTCCAATGTGTTAAACAGAGAAGTACACCGGAGCCAACATCTACCCCTGTGGAGCTCCTTAATCTGAGTTCAGTTTTTTATTGGTCATAAAAATAAACATAAGAACAGAATATGCTTTAAACACAAGACAAATGACAGTTGAACGCAGAATTTAGCATTTTTTATTTTTATTTTTTTGCCAGGTTTTGAAAAACGTCAGGCGGAGCTCATCGTTTCAGCTTTAGTGACTTTAACCACAGCGAACATGGACATTGTTTACAAAGACATGGTCACCAAGTCCCACCAGGCACGACTCAAAAAACAGAATTGAAACTATTTCTAAAGAGGTGCATTTTGTAAATTTACTTGTCGTCTGAAGGAGATTGCGCTGCAGCAGATCATGGCTCACCTCGACTCCATCAGAAAAGACATGGTGATCCTGGAGAAGAGCGAGTTTGCAAACCTACGATCGGAGAACGCTGTGAGTTTACATTTACTATAATATATGAGTTATTTGGTTTTAGTTGGACGTGTAAAGGTTTAAGTTTGAATTGAACAGCTTTAGACATTAATCCTTGTTGTGTTTTGTTCAGAAAATGAAGCGGGAGCTGGAGCAGCTTCAGAACAGACTCTCGGTGAGAAACGTTCTGTTCAGAGTCACTTCTAACCTTTCACCCACACCTTAATCACTCATCTTAACCCCTAAACCCTAACCTTTCACCTTAACACCTAACCCCTCACCCTTACCTCTCTTCCTAACCTTGCGTTAATGTTGACGAGGCTCTGAGTCTGTTTCAGGAGGAAAGTCAGAAAGTCCGAGCTGAGGCCAAACTGGACATAAACCTGGAGAGGAGCAGATTCTCAGACATGGTTTGTACTCACACTGGTCCTTAGACTCACTCTGGTCCCGAGACTCACTCTGGTCCCGAGACTCACTCTGGTCCTTAGACTCACACTGGTCCCGAGACTCACTCTGGTCCCGAGACTCACTCTGGTCCTTAGACTCACTCTGGTCCCGAGACTCACTCTGGTCCCGAGACTCACACTGGTCCTGAGACTCACTCTGGTCCCGAGACTCACTCTGGTCCCGAGACTCACTCTGGTCCTGAGACTCACTCTGGTCCCGAGACTCACACTGGTCCCGAGACTCACACTGGTCCCGAGACTCACACTGGTCCCGAGACTCACTCTGGTCCTTAGACTCACTCTGGTCCTTAGACTCACACTGGTCCCGAGACTCACTCTGGTCCCGAGACTCACACTGGTCCTTAGACTCACACTGGTCCTTAGACTCACACTGGTCCTTAGACTCACTCTGGTCCTTAGACTCACTCTGGTCCTTAGACTCACACTGGTCCTTAGACTCACACTGGTCCCGAGACTCACACTGGTCCCGAGACTCACACTGGTCCCGAGACTCACTCTGGTCCCGAGACTCACACTGGTCCCGAGACTCACTCTGGTCCCGAGACTCACTCTGGTCCTTAGACTCACTCTGGTCCCGAGACTCACACTGGTCCCGAGACTCACTCTGGTCCTTAGACTCACTCTGGTCCCGAGACTCACTCTGGTCCCGAGACTCACACTGGTCCCGAGACTCACACTGGTCCCGAGACTCACACTGGTCCCGAGACTCACTCTGGTCCTTAGACTCACACTGGTCCCGAGACTCACACTGGTCCCAAGACTCACACTGGTCCCGAGACTCACTCTGGTCCTTAGACTCACACTGGTCCCGAGACTCACTCTGGTCCCGAGACTCACTCTGGTCCTTAGACTCACACTGGTCCCGAGACTCACACTGGTCCTTAGACTCACTCTGGTCCTTAGACTCACTCTGGTCCCGAGACTCACTCTGGTCCCGAGACTCACACTGGTCCCGAGACTCACTCTGGTCCCGAGACTCACACTGGTCCCGAGACTCACACTGGTCCCGAGACTCACTCTGGTCCTTAGACTCACTCTGGTCCTTAGACTCACACTGGTCCCGAGACTCACTCTGGTCCCGAGACTCACTCTGGTCCTTAGACTCACACTGGTCCTTAGACTCACACTGGTCCTTAGACTCACTCTGGTCCTTAGACTCACTCTGGTCCTTAGACTCACACTGGTCCTTAGACTCACACTGGTCCTTAGACTCACACTGGTCCTTAGACTCACACTGGTCCCGAGACTCACACTGGTCCCGAGACTCACTCTGGTCCTTAGACTCACACTGGTCCCAAGACTCACACTGGTCCCGAGACTCACTCTGGTCCTTAGACTCACACTGGTCCCGAGACTCACTCTGGTCCCGAGACTCACTCTGGTCCTTAGACTCACACTGGTCCCGAGACTCACTCTGGTCCCGAAACTCACACTGGTCCCGAGACTCACACTGGTCCTTAGACTCACACTGGTGCGTGTGTGTCTGTGTGTGCGGGAGAGGGATTTCAACAGTTCTAATCCTTTTCAAATCTAACTAAAACCCAGTGTTTTCCACAGATCTGCAATTAATCTATGGTGGGGTGTTGTGTGTGTGTGTGTGCGTGCGTGCGTGCGTGCGTGTGTGTTGGTAGAGGGATTGAAACTAGTGATGGGAAGTTTAGTTCATTTTACTGACTCAGTTCTTTAAGTCTCGTTCAGCAAAATGAACGAATCTTTTTCAAGTCATTTGCCTCAATCTGCTCATTTCAGCAGAATCTAATTAAAATGTTACATATTACAATTTTTAATACATTTAGTACTTTTGGAATAAAAACTATAATAACTATAAGCTAATGCATTCATGGCCAAACTTTGAAAAATAAATTATAAATTCATTGCAGCTTACTTCAGGCAGAGAGTTCAACTCACCTCTTAATCCAAATAGTTTTTTTCCTTTGTCACTTCATATTTAGCTTAGCATTAATTCCGTCAACATGTCTGGTCTGGGCCGTGACAGCCTCATGTAGCTGTAGCTAATACATCCGTCCGTCCGGAAACAGAAAGGACTCATTCATCTCCCGAGTCGTTCGTTCGTTCGTTCATTCGTTCGTTCACCAAGTCCCAGCCCCATAGAGAAAGAGTCTGCAGTTACCGGAAACAGAAAGGACTCGTTCATCTCACTCGTTCATTTCATGAGTCACGTGACCGCTTCAGTCTCTCGCAACATCATTACACTCGTATTATTGACTGTATTGTATTATGTTTAGGAATTATTATAAAGTTATCAAAATATATCTGCAATAAACATTATCTGAAAATTAAAAAAGTTCCATTTGTTTCTGTCAGTCTATTTTTAGTGTTAAATGTTAGTGCCACTTTGTTTTTTTTATTATTATTTAAACTATTATAAACTATAAAATTATTACCTAAGATTAGAATCCACTGTAAAGTCTCAATCTTTGCTTTATCAGTGATTTCCCCGGATAAGAAAAATATAAAGATACAATTTTAACTGAAAAAAATAATAATAATAATTTGCGTTTTTTTATACAGTTATGTAAAATATATGTGTATGTATTAACTAATTTCTGTATCTAATGCGTGACAAAAGAACGAGACTCAGACCAGAAGACTGACTCATGAAATGAACGAATCCTTCTGTTTCTGCGTTCAGCCTACGGGGACTTGAATGAACGACTCAGAGACTCGGGAGATGAACAGTTCCTTTCTGTTTCCGGTAACTGCATACTCTTTCTCTATGGGGCTGGGACTTGGTGAACAAACGAACGAACGACTCGGGAGATGAACAGTTCCTTTCTGTTTCCTGTATGAGATGTGGTGCAATGTGCATGCGCGGGTCTACACAAAAGTGAACGACTCGCTCTCTGAGATGACTAGTTGTTCCCGAGTCATATTAAAGACTCGTTCAAAAAGAACGAATCGTTCATGAACGACTCATCACTAATTGAAACAGTGATGTTAATTATATATATAATTGGTAAGCTAAGGCTCAGTGCAACAGAATAAATGTAGAAATAGTGTCCGCTCATAAACAAGGCTGGTGTCATTAAACAGAGGTTCATCTGGAGCTGGATCAGAAAAATGTTACAGACTGTGTAGAAGAATGTAACATTAGCGAGTCCTCCAGGGGCCTGTTTCAGAAAGGAGGTTAAGTGAAAACTCTGAGTATGTTAACCCTGAAATGAGGGAAACTCTGGGTTTTCCGTTTCAGAATGGGAGGTAAATCAACCCCAAGAAAGCAGAGTAAGTCAAGCCCGTTTCTGAAAGAGAGGTAACTTATACTCAGAGTCAGTTACCATGGTAACTTACTCTGTGAACCTAACCTGGTCGGGAGCAGGTTTTCTTCAGTAAACCCAGAGTTTATTTGGTGTCCTCCCCTTTTTAAAGAGGAAGTGGTATTTAAACACCTCATTCATTCTTCGATACATTCATTCATTGCGCACATTTCAGTCACGCAGAGCGGATCAAATTAAAGTGAATGAAATGGCATGTCCTTTATGGACGATCCTGTGGATGAAGAGGCTGCATTAATCCGTGGGGGAGTTACATTTACTCGGGAGAGGATTTTGAGGCCCAGAGTGGATTTTTGTCATATCCATATTCATTTTTATTTGAGCGGTACCGTTTTTCTTTACAGTCAATAAGATACATCCATAATCTCATCCATCCTTACATCAGAAATATCAGTGCTCTTACATCCGAGCAGATGCTTTCGTTGCATTTCTTTGCAAATGGTAGTTTTCTGTATAACATCGGGATGCAGAACATATTAGTAAGGCTACTGTTTGCAGAGTTGTAAGGAAAGTGTGCCTCGCTCTTAAGCGCTTTCTCAGACTTTTTGTGTTGTTTCCTGGGCACTGCTAGACACTGGATGCTATTCAGTTATTTAATATGTCAAATGTTAGTAAAGTCAGGTAGACTACAACCATGATATGCTCAAGCCTTACCTGATTGAATTACGTTTTTATATTTCATTTTCAGCTGCTGCCATGTTCTTTTAACACCTGCAGGATTGCACCTACATGAAAATTAAAATAAGGTTGAATTAATGTAATAATTACTATCTCTATAAAGTATTGGTCTACTTGTTACTAATTACTTTCTAAATCCCATATCAACATCAACCACTTGAACAATACAAGGAGAGACAAGAAACTGCACTTTTAATGCTTTCAAATAAACATACAATTGCATGAATTAATCTTGAAAAATATATCTTTTATGTGTGTTTGGGGGGACTATTGTACATGTTTTGGTGGTAGAAACCGAGTACCCGGAGGAAACCTACGCAGACACAGGAGAACATGCAAACTCCACACAGAAAGGCCCTGCCCAGGATGGGGTTGAACCCAGGACCTTCTTGCTGTGAGGCAGGAGAGCTAACCACTCTGCCACTGTGCGCCATATTATACAGAATTGCTTTGTAGTCTATGCAGCATTTAATGCAATTACATAAGATTTTACTTTAAATTACAGGAGTAATCCCTTTAATTATATTACAGAACTGTAACTAAAAACTTTAGTTAACTTTAGTTAGTTAGAACTAAAAAGTTTTTAGATTACTTAGTAATTAATTACACACAACACTGTATAACAGTAATTCAAATGTAAACTTACGCATTGACTCGAGCAGCTATTTTCTCCCACGCTAACTCTCTGTCCTTCGCCGCTGCAGCCGTGTTGCTTTTTTTTTTAAAATATATGTTCGTACTCTCCATATGCTTGCATAAGCACATCCAGTTCTGCTGGTGAAAAATATGAAGACCTCTTTTTGTCTGGCGCCGTTGCCATGGTGACTCATAATATCTGCGCTCCATTGATAATGGCTTTTTATAGTTGTGGTGCATGCGCTTAACTCAGAGTCAATCAACTTAGAGTTGATTGAACTAACCAATTTCAGCTGATCTGTAACCGAAAACTCAGAGTTTCCCATCTCAAGGTAAGTCAACTCAGAGTTCAAGTTTTAACTCAGAGTTGGTTGAACCTCCTTATTGAAACAGGCCCCTGGACTCCTCTGTCTGTTTCCACTGCTCGATGCTCGTGTCTCTGCAGATAAACTAAAGACCACAGAACTGTTTTTTCTGTAGTACTGGCTACATCTATCTTTACTTTCTCCAAGAATAACCCATATCACTGACTGTTTCTCGGTTCAGTTCACAGATCAGGAAAAGAAGCTGATGGAGGCCTCTACAGAGTTCCACTCAAAGGTAAACACTGCACAGACTCCACACTGACACCTTTTCATCTAAAACAAAATAATCAAATGAGGGCAATTAGCAATTATAGCACATCTGTTTTTCTTTTTTTTTGTAGAAATCTGACCTGGAGCATGACAACATGGAGATCAATAAGAAAATTGACCTGCAGGTGGCGTCTTTAAAGACTCTGCTGGAGTCACTCAAATTGGAGACTGTGCGCTACCTGGCAGGTGAACATACTGACTGAAACCAAGCCTTTTACACTTTTACAGTTAATATTTTAATCTGTTTTTCCCCTGTGTTTTCCTCCACAGCCACGGTATTCTGTTGCCTCGCCGTCGTTTTGGGAGTTTACCGATTCTGGAAATAAAACCACAGAAATGGTTCCATTTTTTTTACCTATCAATTATTACATGTAAATAATCATTAAATGCAATCATATTTTCAATAATCTTTTAAAGATGTGTTTTAAATATATTGCATTGAACTCCATGTTAAGTTTTATTTGTCTCAGACCCTTTTTTTTTTTTACGTCTACATCCAAGAAACACAAGAAGATCCCACATCTTTAAATAACAAATTTATAATATCACACTGACACTAAAATATTATAATTTTCTTAGAAGTCAACCCAGAAAACTAGATGTAACTTTCCTTTTTATTCAATGCTTTTTTTTAAATATTTTTTATCTGAAATATACTCATAGGGCTTCTTATAAAAGCTTTGTGTTTTTTTTTTTTTTTTTTCATTTTATATTTATTTTTAGTATAGTCCCACTGCAATTGTAAATCTTTTTTGCAGGGGAGTTCTGGACCCATGGGAGGGAAAGGGCTATCGTGCATGTTTTTGGTGGTGGGGGAAACCGGAGTACCTGGAGGAAATCTACTCAGACACAGGAAAAACATGCAAACTCCACACAGAAAGGCCATTCCTTGGATGGGAATTGAACCCAGGACTTTCTTGTTCGCTACTGTGTCCGGTGAATACAGACATTCATAATGTTACTAGTAAATAAATAAATAAAAAATATAAATAAATAAATAAAAAATATTTATTAATTATTTTAGAAGCAGATAAAAGGGTCGTGAGGGTCAATAGATTTAGTTACGTAATAATACCACATGTCTCTTCAATCTGATTGGCTAGTTTGTCTGGCTGTTTTTGTTTCAAACCAATCAGCGCAGAGATCCCGGTCAGGGTGAAAAACATCCAGCCAATGGAAAAGTGCTGACGTAATGCTTGGTATAAAGTAGTTGGTGTGACGTATGCGGGCCCAGTTCACTTTAGTTGCCGCCGCCATCTTGTTGACCGAAGCAAGGCAACACACAGGCGATCAAAACTCAAGTATTTCCACGAAGCCGGCGTCGTTTCCCAACAAACCTAGTAGAAATCGTTAGCCAAATGAGTTCATGGACTGTCTGGTGATAAATGGATTTGCTTTGGATACGGCTGGCGTAGGTTTTCGGGGTCCGTTCAGCTCAAAGATGGAGGACACGATGGCGAGGGAAGATGCGTGCCGAGAGTACGAGTCCTCTCTGGAAGACCTGACGTTCAACAGCAAGCCGCACATCAACATGCTGACCATTCTGGCCGAGGAGAACATCGGTTTCGCCAAGGATATCGTCGGAATTATTGAAGCACAAATAAGCAAGGTTTTTATGCATAGAATATTTTATATTTGAGCTGCTTTCTGTCGATGTAGTAGGCCCCAGATAAACATGGCGACTAGCTTTTAGCGAAGTTACCTCATGTCTCTTAGCTACAAGTTTTTGTGCTCAGTATTGCCTAAATATCATTGAAAATCTATCTTTACACTTGTGTATTAAAGTTTCGGGCCGTTTATACTTTTAAAAATCAGTTCTATACACATCTAGCTGTTTTAATCGAAGGTAGTGGTTATTTATAGCGAGTATTGTGCCCAAGAAGTCAAAATCCACCGTTTAAAAAAAAAAAAAAAAAAAAAGGACTTGATATGGAAAATAATTCTATTATAACGTTGTTCAAATGTAAACACTGCTCTACGAAAGCACTAGTTTGAACTTTTACTAAAGAATTAAAATAACATTACTTAATTTATTTTTTCGCTTTTCTTTTTTTTTTTCTGGTTTATCAGTTAAAATTTAATAAAGTCAATAGTTGTATTGTAACCTAAAACAAGTTTAAAAATAAATAAAACCATAAATCTCAAAGCTCAATTAAAGTCACTGTTGTGCTATAAATGTATTTAGGTTGCCTTTTGGACATTTAACCAGGACCAGACCAGGGCTACTTCACCAGCGTGTATGGGGAGGACCAGATCAGGACTGAACTTTGACCAAACTCAGGACTAAAACAGGACTAAGCCAGGGTTAGACGAGGTGCAAAGACAGGTCTAAGAACAAGGAGTAAACCCGGACTATTTAAAATCCCTAATCGTTCCCTGTTTGTTTTCCTGGTGGATTTTGACCTCTTTAGTCTCCGTGACCTTTTGCTAAAGTCTGCTGAGTCACATGACCACTGTTGCCTCGGCAACCGAGCCCCAAATAGAAATGCCTTGAGTCAGCACTTTCTCTCTCTGTGCCCTTTATCTCTGCGTTCATTTATTTATTTTAGTGGAAATATATTTGAATCACTGCAAATGTTATTTATTGAATGGTTTAAAAAAAAGTTGTAATAAAAAATGGTGAAATGTGCTTTTTGTCATTTTTATTATTTCCCCCAGTGTTCAATGGTTTGTGAATGTGATGAAAAAAGTAAGCATTCTTTAAATGTACAAGGTTTGAACTAAAGCCAATGGAATCTTAAAAAAAAAAAAAAAAAAACACACAACAAAAATCTTAAACTGAATATTCCTGAGCGTTTGAAAGCTCTTAAAAATGGGTTTATCCTGAAGAATCGTTGGCGGTAAATGTACAAAGAGTGGTCCTGAGCCCTCTTTGGAGGTAAACTGTTCCAGAAAAAGTGGATTTTTCAACATCTTTTGGACTTTGAACGCAATAGGATTTAACGCGGAAGAACAAGAATCTACTTTTTGGGTGTTTTTGTTTGATTTTTTTCTCAAGAACGAAGACATGAAGTTAATTGATCATTTTTGGATTTTCTTTTGTTTTTGGCTGGTGATGGTGGTATAACATTCCTGTCTGTCCTTCTAAAATTGTTTTCTAAAATGTTTTTTTTTATGTCATTGCTGCCTTGTGTGTTCTAAACTTGTCGAGTTTTCTTATCGCTCCAGGCGCCAACGCACGAGAAGCTGCCCGTTTTGTACTTAGTGGATTCCATAGTGAAGAACGTGGGCGGAGAGTACCTCACGGTGTTTGCAAAAAACCTAATCACTTCATTTATATGTGTCTTTGAGAAGGTACGCTCCTGTCGACACAGTGTTTTAGCTCTAACTCACTACATGTTCGTCTGTTGCTTGCTTTTGTCTGTTCGAAAAATTAAAAAAAGAGGGACTGGGGTGAATTTCAGCCGTTGATAATCGGGTTTCAGTAGTATCCACATGTTTATGAAAATTCTACGTAAAAGTGAGGGTCGGCTCTGAACAAAACATTGTCTGTTGATTCAGGAGTTTCTCTAAGCTTTCTTTTGAACAACGGCTTTTCACAGAAATAAAACCAAATAAAATTCAGTACAAAACAAACTTCTCATCCACTATTTTAAAGTGTGTTCGTGTCACTAGCTACAGCACAAAACAGTCCAGACTTCATTTTAACATTTTTGTTCAGAAATATTTGTCTAAATTTAAAGAAACATTGCTTTGTTTCAATTTAAATTTTTGCCTCTTTAAGTGCTTTTTTTTACAAGAGATTTCCTTTTGAAATGTAGTTTTTGAAGCCTTTGTTCAGAGAAAATGTAGGAAACCTAAATTCTAAGCGCCCCAGAAGTTTTCTGCTTGTGACGCTGTAGCTCTGACATTTATGAGGTTGAAGTGTAATTTTCAGCTGTTTTTGAGTCGTCGTCTTCGGACCAAGCGCCTGTGTCTTGTTCCGCAGGTCGACGAAAACACAAGGAAGAGTCTGTTCAAGCTGCGCTCTACGTGGGACGAGGTGTTCCCGCCAAAGAAGATGTACTCGCTGGACGTCCGGGTCAACTCTCTGGACCCGGCCTGGCCCATCAAACCCCTGCCCCCCACCGCCAACAGCATCCACGTCAACCCCAAGTTTCTCAAACAGGTCAGAACCGGGCTGAGACTCGGGGAAACCTGAAAAGTCAGGCTCGTTTTGTCTTGTGCTTTTTCATGAAATGGGCTTGGGTCCAGGTTTAGACGGGGCCTGGGTCTGGGTTAGACCTGGGTCAAATCAGGACTTTGTGACTTGATGATCCACTCTTAAGAGATACATTTTTGCTTAATATCCTAAAAGTTTTAGAGGCTTTTTACTAAATCTAAACTTTATCCTTGTAATCCTGTCTTTTACGTGTTAAGCGTTTTCCTCTGTTTCAGGAGACCTCTGAGCCACTGAGCTGCTGTTAGTTTATTTAAATATGACTAATAAAAATGCTCCTGCTGCTCCTGATTTATTCAAGAGCTTTTAACTGAAGTGGTTTGGGGGCCTTTACTCATTTATTGAAGAAAGTTCCTGATGATTTCCTTCTTTTAAATGAGGTCATATTTCAGCGACTCAGTCTGAACTCCCTTCCCTCTGTGTCCTCAGCCCGACGAGACGGCGGCCCCTCGTCCCGCTCCAGTACAGCCTCCAGCTCCCGTCCCGGCTCCGGTGCAGCCCGTGGTCCCGGTCCCCGCGCTGGCCCCCTCCAGCCTGACGCAGGAGCAGCTGATCCGGCAGCAGCTGTTGGCCAAACAGAAGCAGCTGCTGGAGCTGCAGCAGAAGAAGATCGAGCTGGAGCTGGAGCAGACCAAGGCCCAGCTGGTAATGCTTCATTAACCTCAGACATCTTATTTTACAGGGTTCACGTGTGTCCTTAAAAAGGTGTGGTCAAATTATGATCTTAAAGCTGAAGACTGAATTTAAGACCGAGCAATACTGTAAAGAATATTTGTTTACCCACATAGTGGTTTTTCATTTATTCAGTTTTTGCAGTATTTCTATCAGTTTTACGGCACCTGTCCATGAAGCCTACCTGCTGGGGGTGTTAGCTCAGCTGCTGCAAAGTTAAACGAGAAATGGTTAAAATATTAGGAAAGTGAAGGGTGGCTGGAGGTGGTGGAGGACAGCCAGGTAAGTTGTGCCACAACATGTTTTCAGTTTAACTGACCGTGTCTGAGCTGAGCCTGGACCAGTGTCTCTGTCTGTCCTACCGGGGCCACTCCACACTGTCCCAGGAGAAAGACCATAACCTACTCAAAAAGTGAAACAGCCTGTCACTCAATCACTATTATTCTAGAATACACGTGCGCAAGTCTTAAAGTCTGTGTAGTTTGAGGATAATTTCTGACATAAAGCCACTGTTAAAATGCTTTCAGGAGTTCAGTATTAATACAGCACACACCTGTCTGCAAATAGTTGTCACTTTGACATATGTCCAACACAAGGCCCAGGGGCCGGAGCTGGTCCTGTGCAGTTTACTGTTGGCCCCCCAGACTTGAGGCAATGTGAAGTCAGTGGTCCTGTGGCTGGTTTTGTAAAATTAAACGACTAAAACACCAGTTAGTTACCTTGTCGTTTTTCTGCTTTTGCAATTATTGGCTGATTATAGGCTTAAACCGGAGCCCCGAGTTGGGTTAAGATTCTTATATTTATTTGAGGCTTCCTTCTCAGATATCTTTGTCTGCCGTCTAAGTTTATGACTTTAAGATAATGCAGGAAGGTAATAGGGTCATAGCTACGAGGCATGTGCAAGTAATCGTTACTTTATGAGGTTCCTCGAAGGCTTTTCTCTAGAGCATTTTTGAAACGTTTTTGTGTTTTGTGACTTCTTAAAATTAAACAGTCTGTTGGATCAAAATTTAGTTGTAAACCTGTATTTTTTGTGTGTAATCTGATTTAACTTGTTTTTTAAAAGGTATTTTTAAGTTTCCCACCTTTTGTATCTGAAAATAAACTGCTTCAGTCAGTTGCTGAGCACAATAATACACTTAAGTGTTTAAAGACAAAGACATGTCGAGAGCCGAACTTCAATGACCAATATAGCCCCCTTCTTTTCAATAACAGTCACAAGTCTTCCATTCACAGAGTCAGTCAGTTTCTGGATCAGGTCAGAATCAACCACAGCCTCCCAGACACTGTTCAGAGGTGTTTACCTTCACTGGACATGTCCTGCTTAAGAAGGGCCCAAAGGTTCTCAATAGGGTTTAAGTCAGGTGTCTTTAGTTTTTCATCTTTAAGGCCTTTATTGACCAGACACACACTGGACAACTCTGATGCATGTGATGGAGCGTTGTCTTGAATAAAAAAGTCTTTTTGAAAGATGCAGACTTTTTCCTGGACCACTGTTTAAAGAAAGTGTCTTCTAAAAATTGGCAGTAGGTCTGAGAGTTGATTTTGACTCCATTTTCAAACCAAAAGAGTCCAACTAGCTCATCTTTAATAATACCTGCTCATGCCAGTACCACACCTCCACCTGCTGCTCTGAGTAAAAGTGGAGCTCTGAGTCTGTTACTGATCCAACCACGGGTCCATCCATCTGTCCGTCAAGAGTCACTCTCATCTCATCAGTCACAAAACCTTTGAAACATCTGTCTTCAGATATTTCTTGGCCCATTCTTGACGTTTCAACTTCTGTCTTGTTCAGAGGTGGTCGAGTTTCAGTCTTTCTTACTTTGGCCATGTCTCTGAGACTGAACACCTCGTATCTGTGAAGGTTCTCAGTCATCCAGGACATCTTGGAAAAAAAGGTTAAAGTAAAAGCATCTGGACTCAGTTTTCAAAGTGAAGACATGTCGATTGTCAATTCTGAGATCAACTGTAAGAGCTGAGCTTTATCTCTAGAGGGAGGGGTTTCCCCTGAAATCAAACCTGATGGACCAGACTGTTCTGGAGACTGTTCAGAGTCAGTTAAATCTCTTTTTTGGCCCATCTGAGGAGAATCTGCCTAATAATTATGCACACCTTGATACAGGGTGTTGATCTCCTTAGGCCACACCCTCCTCGTTACACAAATACACATCACCTGACATTAAATCCATTAAGGATTCAAGTTTATACACCTTTTAAAGTTGGAAATTATGAATAAAATGATATGGTCAAAATAATCACTTAATAATTGTGCACACAGTGTATTCTTTTACACACTGCCAGTTTTAGACGTATATTCAATCCTAAAAATGCCTTTTAGTCTTTTTATTAATGAAACCGGTTTTGGAAAGCTAAAGCTTCTGATCGATTCTGCTCCTGTGTGTTTCAGGCCGGAGGGTTTGTTTTGTCCCCACACACCGGCGCGCCACACCCCTCTTTAGCTCCAAAAGCCATTGTCCAACCGTCCACCGTCATCCGCCCCTGGATCCCTCCCCAGACCGGCCCCGAGTCCAAACAGACCCCCACAGCAGCAGCTCCCACCAGAGACCCCCGTCTGAACCGGCCCGCCGTCACCAAGGAGCCCAAGAAGGACCAGTCTCCAGCCGCGGACAAGAAACCTGCAGAAAAAACTACACGGATGGAGAAACCCAAGCCTCAGCGCCTGGAGAAGTCCAAGTCCCCCTCTCCGATGACGAAAAGCACTCAGAGCAGAAACTGTAAAAACACGGAAGAGAAGAAGGATCCACGGCTGACAAAACGACCCCAGGACAAAGCCGAAGGCAACGAAGTCAAAGAAAAAAAGAAACGGGACGAGGATGGGAAGGACTCGGACAGTTTTAAAGACCGCAAAAAGAAGGACGAGGCATTGAAAAAGGGGAAGCTGGTTAACGGTTTGGTGGCGAAGAGCGAGGAGGTTTTCATGGAGTTTAAGACGGGAGGCAATGCCAGGACAAACGCCCGCAAACGCTCCAGGTCCCGGTCCCCGAGCAGCCTGTCCCCCAAACGCAACAAGGACAGGAGGTCCCCAAAGATCGGCCGAGGCAGGAGCAGAGAGGACAGGACCCCGACGATGGCGGGAAAGAAGAGCCAATCAGAGAGCAGTAGGAGGAAAAGGGGCGGCGCTGACGAGCGGCTACACACGGACAGAGACTCGCCAAGAAACCACGAGTTGACAAAGGACGGGAAAGACGCACAGCATCGATGGAGGAGCGGCTGGGAGGACAGCAAACAGTCAGTACCACTAAGACCTGTTCAAGACCGACTAGGACCTGTTCAAAACTCTTCATTAACCCCAACTCTCTGTTTCAGTCTGAAGTCCTCAGATGACCCTCATAAATCCGGTGCTCAAAGGCACAAGCCCTACCCCGTTCTGGCCCGGCCTACCACCCCACGGACGCCTAAACACCGGCTCAGCGTCGACGCAAACCTGCAGATCCCAGAAGTCCTCAACTGTGCCTCCAAGAAGGACCTGCTGCGACGGGTACGGACAGATTAATGCCTTTATCCTTTTTCTCACTTAGCCCGGACTTTAGCCCGGACTTTAGCCCGGACTTTAGCCCGGACTTTAGCCCGGAAGAATGTGGAGGTCTGTTGTTTTCATGGTGTAAGAAGTTTAAATATGGATAAAAGTCCTTGTGTGTGTGACTGAACCCCCCGGGTGTGTCTTCAGGCCAGTAAGCGCCTGGAAAGTGGCGAGATCACAGAGGAGGAGTTCCTGAACATGGCCCATCAGATCAAGCACTTATTCCAGTACCAGGAGGAGAAGCAGCAGCGGTCGGAGTCCTGGGACGAGCCGGGCTCTTCGCAGCAACCCCACGACGAGCTGGACCCCGCCAAGCTCACCTACTACGAGCACAAGTCCAAGCTGAGGAAGACCCAGGTGGCCCCCAGAGCGGCAGGAGAGGAATGGGCCGAGGAGGATGAGGGAGGCGAGGAGAAACGGGCGGGACACAAGTACAGCAGAGTGCAGAGGGACAGGCCAGGTGAGAGCTCGGAGAACCTGTTCACACTGATAAAACCTGTTCAGATCCACGATTGGCAGGATTCTTAAACAATTTCTGTCCCTTTTTTTTTTTTCCAGTTGATCGCAGGAGTAAAGAGCACGAAGAGCCTCCTCGGCCGATGGTTGAGGACTACAATCACGGTAAAGAGTTCCCCCCGCTGCAAGGACTTCGGTTCAAGAGGAGAGCCGACCCCCGAGAGACCAGTGAGTACTGCCTCCAAATACACTCTGTGCTGGATTTAGTCGGACTTAAGCAAGTCTCTGATCTAATCAAAGCTGTGTTTCAGGTGAGCGCGAGTGGAACTCTCCTCTGACCGAGCGGCAGAGGTTCGAAGCCCGAGACGAGCAGAAGAGCGGTTACGACGCTCCTCGCCGTTTCCCGGAGCGCCGGCCGGAGCCGCTGCCCGTCTCCGACGCCCCGCGCTTCGAACGGGAGCGGCTGTCCCCTCTGCTCAAAGAGTCCAGCCCCGTGCCACGCTTCGAGAGCCCCAACAGCGAGCACTCGGAGGACGGGCCCCTGGACACGCCGGCCCCAGCGCCACAGCCCCTCAGCCTCCAGCCCAAATCCATCCTGAAAGTGAGACACGGCGAGTCCCCGGACCCCAGCCCGGCCCAGAGATACGAGCCCCCGCTGCTCAACAGGCCCCGCCCACAGGTACAGGCTCATGTCACCTGTTGCTGTTTTATTGTGGTTTATATTGTGATTTTATTTTGAAGGGCCTCATCTGTAAAACTGTTTGTGATCCGTGTCTGACTCAGGGCTGGTTCGAAGACGCCGCTCACTTCGACAACAGCTTCAGCGGAGAGGTCTCCTTCGACGAGGGCCCGCACTTCGAGGCCCCGGCTCGCTTCAGCGGCCCGGACCACTTCGACGCGCCCCCCATGACCCACGGTGGACCAATGAGGGGCTTCGACGGTCCTCCGAGACCTCAGGGAACAATCAGGTTCGAGGGCCCGATGCAGCGCTTTGACGGGCCCCGGCGATTCGACAACAACATGGGGCCGATGGGCTTTCAGCAGCGGCCCCCAAGATTCGACGGACCCATGAGATTTGATGGACCAGGGCCCAGGTGAGAAGGCCACCTGGGTTAGAACCAGGGTTTCACAGGTTTTAGACGGATCTGAACAGGTTTTAGATGGATCTGAACAGGTTTTAGATGGATCTGAACAGGTTTTAGATGGATCTGAACAGGTTTTAGATGGATCTGAACAGGTTTTAGATGGATCTGAACAGGTTTTAGATGGATCTGAACAGGTTTTAGATGGATCTGAACAGGTTTTAGATGGATCTGAACAGGTTTTAGATGGATCTGTCCAGGTGAGCCTCTTAGTTTAGACTCTGACATAAACCAGGTCAGAAGACCAAAGAAGGTCTAAAGCAGGTCTAACCCAGATTTAAATGGGACTAAGGCAGGGCCTCGTTGATAACAGGTCACTTTTGCTTTAACTCATCTCTCCTTTCCTCAGACCGAGACCAGGTTTTGAAGGCCCCCGGTTCGAGTCCCAGCCCAGGTTCCCCCCTCAGCAGCAGCAGCCCATGAGGCCGATGGGGCCCCCAATGTACGACGGCCCCATGGCCCCTCAGCAGGGCTTCAACATGGGCCCCCAGCGCTTCCCCGAGCCCATGAACGCTCCCTTCAACCCAGCTGCGCCCATGGGCTTCCAGGGGGGCAACTTCATCCAGCCCGGACCCTTCAACCAGGCCCCAGGGTTCTACAACCAGGGCCCCAATCCCAACATGGGCCCCAATCCCAACATGGGCCCCAATCCCAACATGGGCCTGCAGCAACCGGTGAGGCTCTAGCACCCTCCATTTTTTAAAAATAAATATAGTTCACATTTATTTACCACTTTGTTTTGGTTGGATCAGAGCAGGTTTTGGTTGGATCAGAGCAGGTTTTGGTTGGATCAGAGCAGGTTTTGGTTAAATCAGAGCAGGTTTTAGTTGGATCTGAGCAGGTTTTGGTTGGATCAGAGCAGGTTTTGGTTGGATCAGAGCAGGTTTTAGTTGGATCTGAGCAGGTTTTGGTTGGATCAGAGCAGGTTTTGGTTGGATCAGAGCAGGTTTTGGTTGGATCAGAGCAGGTTTTAGTTGGATCTGAGCAGGTTTAGAGCAGTATATTGCGGTGGTTGACGTGTGGCTCTTGTGTTTCAGGTGAACATGATGAACATGAACCAGCCCTTTCTGCCTCAGAACACAGTGCCTTTCTCTCAACAAGGTACCACCCTCTGTCCAACCTTTGACTCAAACACCTCCCTCTAATAATGTGTCCCGGTGTTGACCTGTGTCTGTCCTGCAGCTCCTCAGGCCGTGGCTCCGGAGAACCACTTTGGGCAGGTGGACGTTAACGACCTTCTGTCCAAACTCATCTCCACCGGGATCATCAAGCCCTCGCAGCCCGACAGCAGCCTCGGCACCGGTACGTTCGCTTTAGCCTTTATTCTTCCTTTTAAAGACAAAACTGAAGGTCGTGGTGTTTCTCTAAACGGCCCACAGCGGCTCGGTCAGAGACTGATGAGTCCGACTGTGCTGTTTCTCCAGAATGCTCTTCGGGGCCGGCCCCTCCTGCTGCTGCGGTGGGGGTGACGGTGGCGGCGGTGGAGGAGGAGGAAGAGGAGGAGCAGGAGGTGGAGGACGAAGACCTGCCGGACCTCACCAGCTTCAGCCTCGACAACATGAAACTGTAAGTGTTTGTCGTTCAGTCTGAGCCTCAGTTTTCCCAATAAAGTTTAGAAAACATAGCTCCATTAAAAACCAAACATAACTCTTATAACTGCATTTTGTAAATCGGCTAAACACAGCTAGTGCTTTGGGTTCCAGGCAGACGCACAACCAGAGCCACAGCCGTGTGTTCTTTACTGAAACGCTGAAGCTTTAGCACCAACTCATTCCTCTTCAGAGCCAAAAGTCAGAGGCTCAGAGACGGGACTCGCTGAGAGTAACGCAGAGGAGACGTTTGTGCTCCAAGGCTAAAACCACAGACTAGTTTAAATGACAGAAAAAAGTAGGTAACCAAATAAACATAGACACAACGCACTTGAGCAACAGCTGCTTTTAAAGCTTCCCAGTGTCAGCGCTGGGCC
>CM044561.2:27980164-28057664 GCA_024416835.2 Perccottus glenii | reverse complement strand
CCCTACACTTCGGCTTTTTCTCCGGTGGTGGCGGAGGCTCCGCCGCGGAGCTGTCTGGCTCTGGACATCTGAGGCTTCAGGCGTTCCTGATTCAGTATCCTCCTTCGCGTCTGGCCTCTGAAAAAAACTTTTAAGGCTAGTCTGCCTGGGCCTGGCCATATTTGAAACGTCTCAATAGTTTGTGGTTTAGGTCTATATTATAGCCGTTAGGCGTGCGCTTTATTTGAAATGCAACATGCGATGTTGTTTAAAAACTTTCAAACGGTCGATTCAGATTGTGTTGGGGGGCGGGGCCGGGATTATTAGGCAGTTTTAATCTGACAATTTGACCGGAGAGATTTAATTTTGTCGGACATTTAATTTTTTTCCCGGCCAATGACCGGTAATTACCGGACAACGGAACCCCTGGTATAAATCTGACCTGTGTAGTTCGGTCCTGCTCTTGTCGCTCTAGTTCTTCAATGCAGGCGCTCAACTCCTCCCAGTGCATGATGGGAAAGTCCTGCTGTTCAGGACTTGCCACTGCAGAACCATCTTTGTCATCCTCCTCCTCCTCCTCCATCCTGTGAAGACCAACCAAAACCAGGTCTAAACCAGGTCTAAACCAGGACTGAACCAGGTCTGAACCAGGTCTGAACCAGGACTAAACCAGGTCTAAACCAGGTCTAAACCAGGTCTGAACCAGGTCTAAACCAGGTCTAAACCAGGTCTAAACCAGGTCTAAACCAGGTCTAAACCAGGTCTAAACCAGGACTGAACCAGGACTAAACCAGGTCTGAACCAGGTCTAAACCAGGTCTAAACCAGGACTGAACCAGGACTAAACCAGGTCTAAACCAGGTCTGAACCAGGTCTAAACCAGGACTAAACCAGGACTAAACCAGGTCTAAACCAGGTCTGAACCAGGACTGAACCAGGACTAAACCAGGTCTAAACCAGGTCTGAACCAGGTCTAAACCAGGACTGAACCAGGACTAAACCAGGTCTAAACCAGGTCTGAACCAGGTCTAAACCAGGTCTAAACCAGGTCTGAACCAGGACTAAACCAGGTCTAAACCAGGTCTGAACCAGGTCTGAACCAGGTCTGAACCAGGACTAAACCAGGTCTAAACCAGGTCTGAACCAGGTCTAAACCAGGTCTAAACCAGGTCTGAACCAGGACTAAACCAGGTCTAAACCAGGTCTAAACCAGGTCTGAACCAGGTCTAAACCAGGTCTAAACCAGGTCTGAACCAGGACTAAACCAGGACTAAACCAGGTCTAAACCAGGTCTGAACCAGGTCTGAACCAGGTCTAAACCAGGACTGAACCAGGACTAAACCAGGTCTGAACCAGGTCTAAACCAGGTCTAAACCAGGTCTGAACCAGGACTAAACCAGGACTAAACCAGGTCTAAACCAGGTCTGAACCAGGTCTAAACCAGGTCTGAACCAGGTCTAAACCAGGACTAAACCAGGACTAAACCAGGTCTAAACCAGGTCTGAACCAGGTCTAAACCAGGTCTAAACCAGGACTAAACCAGGACTAAACCAGGACTAAACCAGGTCTGAACCAGGTCTAAACCAGGTCTGAACCAGGTCTAAACCAGGTCTGAACCAGGTCTGAACCAGGTCTAAACCAGGTCTAAACCAGGACTGAACCAGGACTAAACCAGGACTAAACCAGGTCTAAACCAGGTCTAAACCAGGTCTAAACCAGGTCTAAACCAGGACTGAACCAGGACTAAACCAGGTCTGAACCAGGTCTAAACCAGGTCTAAACCAGGACTGAACCAGGACTAAACCAGGTCTGAACCAGGTCTAAACCAGGACTAAACCAGGACTAAACCAGGTCTAAACCAGGTCTGAACCAGGACTGAACCAGGACTAAACCAGGTCTAAACCAGGTCTAAACCAGGTCTAAACCAGGTCTAAACCAGGTCTGAACCAGGTCTGAACCAGGACTAAACCAGGTCTAAACCAGGTCTAAACCAGGTCTGAACCAGGTCTAAACCAGGTCTAAACCAGGTCTAAACCAGGTCTAAACCAGGTCTAAACCAGGACTGAACCAGGACTAAACCAGGTCTGAACCAGGTCTAAACCAGGTCTAAACCAGGACTGAACCAGGACTAAACCAGGTCTAAACCAGGTCTGAACCAGGTCTAAACCAGGACTAAACCAGGACTAAACCAGGTCTAAACCAGGTCTGAACCAGGACTGAACCAGGACTAAACCAGGTCTAAACCAGGTCTAAACCAGGTCTGAACCAGGTCTGAACCAGGACTAAACCAGGTCTAAACCAGGACTGAACCAGGACTAAACCAGGTCTAAACCAGGTCTGAACCAGGTCTAAACCAGGACTGAACCAGGACTAAACCAGGTCTAAACCAGGTCTGAACCAGGTCTAAACCAGGTCTAAACCAGGTCTAAACCAGGTCTGAACCAGGTCTAAACCAGGTCTAAACCAGGACTAAACCAGGACTAAACCAGGACTAAACCAGGTCTGAACCAGGTCTAAACCAGGACTAAACCAGGTCTAAACCAGGTCTGAACCAGGTCTAAACCAGGTCTGAACCAGGTCTAAACCAGGTCTGAACCAGGTCTGAACCAGGTCTAAACCAGGACTGAACCAGGACTAAACCAGGTCTAAACCAGGTCTAAACCAGGACTAAACCAGGTCTGAACCAGGTCTAAACCAGGTCTAAACCAGGACTGAACCAGGTCTGAACCAGGTCTAAACCAGGTCTAAACCAGGTCTGAACCAGGACTAAACCAGGTCTAAACCAGGTCTAAACCAGGTCTGAACCAGGTCTAAACCAGGTCTGAACCAGGTCTAAACCAGGACTAAACCAGGACTAAACCAGGTCTAAACCAGGTCTGAACCAGGTCTAAACCAGGTCTAAACCAGGTCTAAACCAGGACTAAACCAGGACTAAACCAGGACTAAACCAGGTCTGAACCAGGTCTAAACCAGGTCTGAACCAGGTCTAAACCAGGTCTGAACCAGGTCTGAACCAGGTCTAAACCAGGTCTAAACCAGGTCTGAACCAGGACTGAACCAGGTCTAAACCAGGTCTGAACCAGGTCTAAACCAGGTCTGAACCAGGTCTAAACCAGGTCTAAACCAGGACTGAACCAGGACCAAACCAGGTCTGAACCAGGTCTGAACCAGGTCTAAACCAGGACTAAACCAGGTCTGAACCAGGTCTAAACCAGGTCTAAACCAGGACTAAACCAGGTCTAAACCAGGTCTGAACCAGGACTAAACCAGGTCTAAACCAGGACTAAACCAGGTCTAAACCAGGTCTGAACCAGGTCTAAACCAGGTCTAAACCAGGACTGAACCAGGACTAAACCAGGTCTGAACCAGGTCTAAACCAGGTCTAAACCAGGTCTGAACCAGGTCTGAACCAGGACTAAACCAGGACTAAACCAGGTCTAAACCAGGTCTGAACCAGGTCTGAACCAGGTCTAAACCAGGTCTAAACCAGGTCTGAACCAGGACTAAACCAGGACTAAACCAGGTCTAAACCAGGTCTGAACCAGGTCTAAACCAGGTCTAAACCAGGACTAAACCAGGACTAAACCAGGACTAAACCAGGTCTGAACCAGGACTAAACCAGGTCTAAACCAGGTCTAAACCAGGTCTAAACCAGGTCTGAACCAGGTCTAAACCAGGTCTAAACCAGGTCTAAACCAGGACTGAACCAGGTCTAAACCAGGTCTGAACCAGGACTAAACCAGGTCTAAACCAGGTCTGAACCAGGACTAAACCAGGTCTAAACCAGGTCTAAACCAGGTCTGAACCAGGACTAAACCAGGTCTAAACCAGGTCTAAACCAGGTCTAAACCAGGTCTGAACCAAGTCTAAACCAGGACTGAACCAAGTCTAAACCAGGACTAAACCAGGACTAAACCAGGTCTGAACCAGGACTAAACAAGGACTAAACCAGGACTGAACCAAGTCTAAACCAGGACTAAACCAGGACTAAACCAGGTCTGAACCAGGACTAAACCAGGACTAAACCAGGTCTGAACCAGGTCTAAACCAGGTCTGAACCAGGTCTGAACCAGGTCTAAACCAGGTCTAAACCAGGACTAAACCAGGTCTAAACCAGGTCTAAACCAGGTCTGAACCAGGTCTAAACCAGGACTGAACCAGGACTGAACCAGGACTGAACCAGGACTAAACCAGGTCTAAACCAGGTCTGAACCAGGTCTAAACCAGGTCTAAACCAGGACTAAACCAGGTCTAAACCAGGTCTGAACCAGGACTAAACCAGGTCTAAACCAGGTCTGAACCAGGTCTGAACCAGGACTAAACCAGGTCTAAACAGGTCTAAACCAGGTCTAAACCAGGTCTGAACCAGGACTAAACCAGGTCTAAACCAGGTCTGAACCAGGTCTAAACCAGGTCTAAACCAGGTCTGAACCAGGACTAAACCAGGTCTGAACCAGGACTAAACCAGGTCTGAACCAGGACTAAACAAGGACTAAACCAGGACTGAACCAAGTCTAAACCAGGACTAAACCAGGACTAAACCAGGACTGAACCAAGTCTAAACCAGGTCTAAACCAGGTCTGAACCAGGACTAAACCAGGACTAAACCAGGTCTGAACCAGGTCTGAACCAGGTCTAAACCAGGTCTGAACCAGGTCTAAACCAGGTCTAAACCAGGTCTGAACCAGGACTAAACCAGGACTAAACCAGGTCTGAACCAGGTCTGAACCAGGTCTAAACCAGGTCTGAACCAAGTCTAAACCAGGTCTAAACCAGGTCTGAACCAGGTCTGAACCAGGACTAAACCAGGTCTGAACCAGGACTGAACCAAGTCTAAACCAGGTCTAAACCAGGTCTGAACCAGGACTAAACCAGGACTAAACCAGGTCTGAACCAGGTCTGAACCAGGTCTAAACCAGGTCTGAACCAAGTCTAAACCAGGTCTGAACCAGGACTAAACCAGGTCTGAACCAAGTCTAAACCAGGACTAAACCAGGACTAAACCAGGTCTGAACCAGGACTAAACAAGGACTAAACCAGGACTGAACCAAGTCTAAACCAGGACTAAACCAGGTCTGAACCAGGTCTGAACCAGGTCTAAACCAGGTCTGAACCAGGACTAAACCAGGTCTAAACCAGGTCTAAACCAGGACTGAACCAGGACTGAAGCAGGTCTAAACCAGGACTAAACCAAGTCTAAACCAGGTCTGAACCAAGTCTAAACCAGGTCTGAAGCAGGACTAAACCAGGACTAAACCAGGTCTGAACCAGGACTGAACCAAGTCTAAACCAGGTCTGAACCAAGTCTAAACCAGGTCTGAAGCAGGACTAAACCAGGTCTAAACCAGGACCACTTGAACCTCCCTTAACCCTCCGTAAGCTGGCCTCGGGGCTGTCTCCGTCGTATGTCCGGGCTGTGGTGCACCTTCCGCGGGGACATTTTCACTCACCTCCCGCTCACCTCCGCTGGCTCAGGCCGTGCTTTCTCATGTCTCCTGGCGCAGGCGTTCTGTTCCCGGCCGCAGTCCCGGGCTTCAAACACCGAGGAACACGGAGCTAAAGTTTTACTAAAGTTTGTGACGAAGCGGCCCTTCCTCCTCCTCGTTTCCGCTCGTCCCTGTGAGAGGGACAGGGGCCGGGTCTAGAGCGGGGCAGGGCCGGGTCTACAGAGGGACAGGGCCGGGTGTGTAGTGGGACAGGGCCGGTTCTAGAGCGGGACAGGGCAAGGTCTAGAGCGGGACAGGGCCGGTTCTAGAGCGGGACAGGGCCAGGTCTAGCGCGGGACAGGGCCGGTTCTAGAGCAGGACAGGTCCGGTTCTAGAGCGGGACAGGTCCGGTTCTAGAGCGGGACAGGGCCGGTTCTAGCGCGGGACAGGTCTTATGTTAGGTCATGTGTTTACTTCTGTTTGAGTGACTTTGTTCTATCTGCCGTTTTTTAGACACTATTTTCATGTTTGTTTATTTCAGTGGCTTCCAAAACCAGTCAAGTTCTCACTTCTCAGGCTGCAGTTCCCTCTGTGTCCAGACCGCGACGCTGTTTTCACTGCTGGAGAACTACCACTATTTGGTGAAGGACTATATGTTGTAAAACCTTTAAAAACTCTTCTATTGGACAGTTTGTGGGGCTTGTTTCGGGCTCATTCCGGTGTGTGTGGGACCTGGTCCAGGTCCGACTCTTGCTGTTCACTGTGGCCGCCTCAGAGTGACATTTTTGGGACATTTGCTGAGCGGGTTACCGATCTGTGACTGGAGCTTCTAATGCAAGTTAGCTGCAGAGCTAATCCTAAAGTCACGTCACCTGCGCGGACCGTTTCTGGATCTCTGTGAGAAAAGCAGGACTTCAGGGTTAGCCCGGGCGGTTTGAGGGAAATAAAGTCTGCGATAAAGCTTTTCTGATGTTTTGTCGCTTTCACGCAGCGAATAAAAGTCGGGTTTTTCGCCGCTGGAACTGAAGCGTACGCTGAGGCTGCTCGTGCGGCTGTGACTCGATCTCTCTTTTTTTACGGTGTTTTTCAGGTGGAAATGCGGTAAACGTACGCCCTGTGTCCGCTAGCATTCCGCTGACTTGGCGGTGAGGCCTGCGGGTCAGGCTTCTACCGGCCTCGAGTACGACCCTCCGCCGCCGCACGACGCTCGGAAGGCGGCCGTTGGCGCTGCCACTGCAGGGCCCGCGGAGCTCTGATGGAGCGGATGGAGGTAGACCCGTGCGCATGCGCAGCTGGAGGAGCGGGAGGCGGGGCACTTCGCAGGTCGAACAGCGCCCCCATGATCACCAGCGTCAGGTCTGAGAACTGCAGCTTCTTTCTTGTTATTCAAATCGGTTTTATTTATAAAATTATTAACAATGCAACAATTTTAGGAATGAATACATACACAGAAAACAATTATACAGCCTTTTTTTTTATCATTAAAAAAAGTCTCCTGTCCTCTCTATGTCCTCTCTATGTCCCCTCTCTCTATCTTCTCTGTCTCCGCTGTCCTCTCTGTGTCAGTGATGGGACAACGGTCTTCAGCCCCTTGTCTTCGGCTCGGTTTCGTCGAAGCAGTGTCTCGGTGAACCCCAGTGGCCCATCTCAGGTCTGTGCTTGGTTTGTCTCAGTTCTCTTTTTGTAATAAACAGCTCCTGACTCTGTCTCTTTGTCTCTGCAGCTGCTTCCTCTGTCTCCGTTTAGTCTGAGCGCAGACCGGACCGAGCACAAGAGGCAGGTCAGCTTATTACCAACACACTCACATTTCAACAGGGTTTAGTGGGATTTGAACAGGTTTTAGTTGGATTTGAGTTTCTGTGCTTGTTTCAGGAGGAGAACATGGAGATGACGCTCAGAGGAAGTTTACAGAGGCTCAAGTAAAAAAAGCTTTATTTCTTTTCAAACGACAATTTAAGTTAAATAGTGTTTTACAAAGTCTGAAAACAAGATGATTTATTTTCACAAAGAAACAGTTAAAGTTAAAAGAAAAAGAACAATTACAACAAGTAATAAAAAGCTGAATGTGTTGTTTTCCAGTGCATCCAGTCTGGCCCCAGCTTCTGCAGCGAGTCACTGGAGTCCCTCAGCCGTGAGTCTTTACTCAAGCTTCTTCCCTACAGCAGGTTTTAGTTTGGAGGAGCACAGAGGAGCACAGAGGAGCCAGCAGGAGCCGACAGGAGCAGTGTGCTCTGTTGGTCGCAGATGTGTCCAGTGAAAAGAAACAGAACAACTCCCAGCTCCAGCGTGAGACCAGATCCTGAGGCAGCTGTGGCCCTAAGGAACTCAAGCTCGTGGAAACTGGAGGCAGACACGGGACAGAAGGGATGCCGTTGAGATGAAGGATCTGGAGCCATTCGACCCTGTTCCTCGTGGCTCCTGTGGGGGGCGCTCTGCTGAGGACAAGCCCTCGACCGGAGCAGGAGGCTGGTTTCCTGTGGTCTTAGTCAGACCTGTTCTCGGCGGGACAACCTGGTTCTAGAGGAAGACTTGTTTGGGGATCACAGATGTGAGGAGCAGCTCCAAAAGGGTGGCGCCCCCTTCAGGAGGAGAAGTCTCGCAGGTTTTGTTCCCTGTGAGAGACGGAAGGAGGCTGACGGTGCACCGTCTGTTCTGCTGAAGAAGGAGCTGAGTCTGAGACAAAGCCATCTCTGTTCTCCTCTCACCTTTAACCCTGAGCTGTGGGTCAGGGGTCAGGACCAGACTCAGATACAAGCGTCTCCTCTTGGAACTGTCCCACCGTCTAGGGCTGGGCAATATGGACTAAAAATGATATCTCAATATTCTATTTTTATTTTTTTTTAAGGACATTAATTTAGATTTAAGTCAAATTTTTTAAAAGTGCGTGCACTTCTTAAAATAAAGCTTGCGTCATTGTTTTCACCGGTGTCAGGACGCATGGAGCTGTTAGACACAGAGTCCGATGAGAGCGGTTCTGGTCCGTTTTAAAGTAAGTTTCAGAAAGGAGCCTGTTGTAGCAGCAAGCTAAAAGAAAGCTAACTTCCTGTAGCAACAGTCAAAAAAGCCCCTCCCTCTGACCGTTACCATGCAGACCGGGACAGGTGATAATAAGCTGCTAAGCTGCTTTGATAATGAGCTGCTGTTGTTTTATTCATTAAACTCAGGCTGTAAAGGTATCATCACAAAACACGATCTAATCCCTGAGCCTTCTGTTCATATTACAGCTCCACAGTTCATCAGAGAAAATAAGAGTTAAAAATATTCTTAGATGAATTATTATTATCCCCCTCCTTCCCACCCCCCTAAAATAGGTCATGTGACCTTTGGCCACCACACCAAGGCACTGGCGCCCGTGGCAGAGCAGGAGAGTTTAATAAGTGTTTAATAAAAGCAAAATATATTTTTGTGTTGTAAATTTCTATACCTGTATCTGAAAGTGTAGATTATAAATATCTTTAAATGGAATATATTAAAGTGAAACTCAGGAAGGTGAGCATCATATCCATAACTTACTATTATTAAATCAAAAATACTTTTAGGTGTCTCCTCAAACCTGTCTGACTCCATCTTTGGTTAATTTGGCCTTTAATATAGAATTATTGTAAAAATACAAAAACTACAAGTGTTTTCATGTGGTTCATTTTTTTGTGACAGTGATTAGCTTCTAACGTCAGATGAAAGTTTAAAAACACAATGTCTCTCAGACCCTGCTCAGACTCAGCAACGCGCGGCTTCTTAATATCAATGTTAAAATATAAGCTCCTCCCATATCTTAAATATCCATGTGTCGCCCAGCCCTAGCCCAGACCCAGGACCTCCTCAGTGTCCCCCAGAGGAGCTGAGGAGGTGTCTGGGGAGGGGAGGATCAAAGGAAGAAAACGAGTTTTAGTTGGACCTGAACAGGTTTTAGTTGGATTTAGGGAGTGATGTCGCTCTGATACAGTTTTAAATCCCTCTGTGCACTTCCTTATTGTAATGTTGTTATCCCATGATGCTTTGCTGTTGCAGTGGAGCCCGTCTCAGGACAGCAGCGTCACGCCAAACTCCTCCCCCAGTCCCACACGAAGATTCAGGTACCCAGACCTGTCCCAGACCTGTTTTAGACCTGTCCCAGACCTGTCCCAGACCTGTTTTAGACCTGTCCCAGACCTGTTTTAGACCTGTCCCAGACCTGTCCCAGACCTGTTTTAGACCTGTCCCAGACCTGTTTTAGACCTGTCCCAGACCTGTCCCAGACCTGTTTTAGACCTGTCCCAGACCTGTCCCAGACCTGTTTTAGACTAGTTTTAGACCTGTTCTAGACCTGTCCCAGACCTGTTTTAGACCTGTTCCAGACCTGTCCCAGACCTGTTTTAGACCTGTCCCAGACCTGTCCCAGACCTGTTTTAGACCTGTCCCAGACCTGTTTTAGACCTGTTCCAGACCTGTCCCAGACCTGTTTTAGACCTGTCCCAGACCTGTTTTAGACCTGTTCCAGACCTGTCCCAGACCTGTTTTAGACCTGTCCCAGACCTGTCCCAGACCTGTTTTAGACCTGTCCCAGACCTGTCCCAGACCTGTTTTAGACCTGTTCTAGACCTGTTTTAGACCTGTTCTAGACCTGTCCCAGACCTGTTTTAGACCTGTCCCAGACCTGTTTTAGACCTGTTCCAGACCTGTCCCAGACCTGTTTTAGACCTGTCCCAGACCTGTCCCAGACCTGTTTTAGACCTGTCCCAGACCTGTCCCAGACCTGTTTTAGACCTGTTCTAGACCTGTTTTAGACCTGTTCTAGACCTGTCCTAGACCTGATTTAGACCTGATTTAGGCCTGTCCTAGACCTTTCCTAGACCTGTTTTAGACCTGTTCTGGACCTGTTCTAGACCTGATTTAGACCTGTCCTAGACCTGTTTTAGACCTGTCCTAGACCTGTCCCAGACCTGTTTTAGACCTGTTCCAGACTTGTCCCAGACCTGTTTTAGACCTGTTCCAGACCTGTCCCAGACCTGTTTTAGACCTGTCCCAGACCTGTTTTAGACCTGTTCCAGACCTGTCCCAGACCTGTTTTAGACCTGTCCCAGACCTGTTTTAGACCTGTCCCAGACCTGTTTTAGACCTGTTCTAGACCTGATTTAGATCTGTTCTAGACCTGTTCTAGACCTGATTTAGACCTGATTTAGACCTGTTTTAGACCTGTTCTAGACCTGATTTAGACCTGTTTTAGACCAGATTTAGACCCGTCCTAGACCCGATTTAGACCTGTCCTAGACCTGTCCTAGACCTGTCCTAGACCTGTTTTAGACCTGTTTTAGACCTGTCCTAGACCTGTTTTAGACCTGTCCTAGACCTGTCCTAGACCTGTTCTAGACCTGTTTTAGACCTGATTTAGACCTGTCCTAGACCTGTTTTAGACCTGTCCTAGACCTGTCCCAGACACCTGTTTTAGTCCTGTTTAGACCTGATTTAGACCTGATTTAGACCTGTTTTAGACCTGTTCTAGACCTGATTTAGACCTGTTTAGACCAGATTTAGACCTAGTTTTAGACCTGTCCTAGACCTGATTTAGATCGATTTTAGACCTGTCCTAGACCTGTTCTAGACCTGTTCTAGACCTGTTTTAGACCTGTTCTAGACCTGTTTTAGACCTGTTCTAGACCTGTTCTAGACCTGTCCTAGACCTGATTTAGACCTGTTCTAGATCTGTCCTAGACCTATCCTAGACCTGTTCTAGACCTGTTCTAGACCTGTCCTAGACCTGTTTTAGACCTGTCCTAGACCTGTTCTAGACCTGTTCTAGACCTGTCCTAGACCTTTCCTAGACCTGTTTTAGACCTGATTTAGACCTGTCCTAGATCTGTTTTAGACCTGATTTAGACCTGTCCTAGACCTGTCCTAGACCTGTTCTAGACCTGTCCTAGAGCTGTCCTAGACCTATCCTAGACCTGTTCTAGACCTGTTCTAGACCTGATTTAGACCTGTCCTAGACCTGTTTTAGACCTGTTCTAGATCTGTTTTAGACCTGTTCTAGACCTGTCCTAGATCTGTCCTAGACCTATCCTAGACCTGTTTTAGACCTGTTCTAGACCTGATTTAGACCTGTCCTAGACCTGTTCTAGACCTGTTTTAGACCTGTTCTAGACCTGATGTAGACCTGTCCTAGACCTTTCCTAGACCTGTTTTAGATCTGTTCTAGACCTGTTCAAGACCTGATTTAGACCTGATTTAGACCTGTCCTAGACCTGTTTTAGACCTGTTTTAGACCTGTCCTAGACCTGTGATAGACCTGTTTTAGACCTGTTCTAGACCTGTCTTAGACCTTTCCTAGACCTGTTTTAGATCTGTTCTAGACCTGTCCTAGACCTGTTCTAGACCTGTTCTAGACCTGATTTAGACCTGTCCTAGACCTTTCCTAGACCTGTTTTAGATCTGTTCTAGACCTGTTCTAGACCTGTCCTAGACCTGATTTAGACCTGTTTTAGACCAGTTCTAGACCTGTCCTAGATCTGTTCTAGACCTGTTCTAGACCTGTGCTAGACCTGTTTTAGACCTGTTCTAGACCTGTTCTAGACCTGTTCTAGACCTGATTTAGACCTGTTTTAGACCAGTTTTAGACCAGTTCCAGACCTGTCCTAGATCTGTTCTAGACCTGATTTAGACCTGATTTAGACCTGTCCTAGACCTTTCCTAGACCTGTTTTAGATCTGTTTTAGATCTGTTCTAGACCTGTTCTAGACCTGTCCTAGACCTGTTTTAGACCAGTTTTAGACCAGTTTTAGACCAGTTCCAGACCTGTCCTAGATCTGTTCTAGACCTGATTTAGACCTGATTTAGACCTGTCCTAGACCTGTCCTAGACCTTTCCTAGACCTGTTTTAGATCTGTTTTAGATCTGTTCTAGACCTGTCCTAGACATGTTCTAGACCTGTCATAGATCTGTTCTAGACCTGTCCTAGACCTGTTCTAGACCTGTTCTAGACCTGATTTAGACCTGTTCTAGACCTTTCCTAGACCTGTTTTAGATCTGTTCTAGACCTGTTCTAGACCTGATTTAGACCAGTTTTAGGCCAGTTTTGGACCAGTTCCAGACCTGTCCTAGATCTGTTTTAGACCTGATTTAGACCTGTTTTAGACCTGTCCTAGACCTGTCCTAGACCTGATTTAGACCTGTTTTAGACCAGTTTTAGACCAGTTCTAGACCTGTCCTAGATCTGTTTTAGACCTGTTCTAGACCTGTGCTAGACCTGTTCTAGACCTGTTTTAGACCTGTTCTAGACCTGATTTAGACCTGTTCTATACCTGTTTTAGACCTGATTTAGACCTGTTTTAGACCTGTTTTAGACCTGTTTTAGACCTGTTCTAGACCTGTTTTAGACCTGGCCTAGACCTGTCGTAGACCTTTCCTAGACCTGTTTTAGACCTGTTTTAGACCTGTTCTAGACCTGTTCTAGATCTGTTTTAGACCTGTCCTAGACCTGTCCTAGAACTGATTTAGACCAGTCCTAGACCTGATTTAGACCTGTTTTAGACCTGTCCTAGATCTGTCCTAGACCTGTCCTAGACCTGTCCTAGATCTGTTTTAGACCTGTCCTAGATCTGTTTTAGACCTGTCCTAGACCTGTTCTAGACCTGTCCTAGATCTGTCCTAGATCTGTCCTAGACCTGTCCTAGACCTGTTTTAGACCTGTTTTAGACCTGTCCTAGACCTGTTTTAGACCTGTCCTAGACCTGTCCTAGACCTGTTCTAGACCTGTTTTAGACCTGATTTAGACCTGTCCTAGACCTGTTTTAGACCTGTCCTAGACCTGTCCCAGACCTGTTTTAGATCTGTTCTAGACCTGTCCTAGACCTGATTTAGACCCGATTTAGACCTGTTTTAGACCTGTTCTAGACCTGATTTAGACCTGTTTTAGACCAGATTTAGACCCGTCCTAGACCCGATTTAGACCTGTCCTAGACCTGTCCTAGACCTGTTTTAGACCTGTTTTAGACCTGTCCTAGACCTGTTTTAGACCTGTCCTAGACCTGTCCTAGACCTGTTCTAGACCTGTTTTAGACCTGATTTAGACCTGTCCTAGACCTGTCCTAGACCTGATTTAGACCTGTCCTAGACCTGATTTAGACCTGTCCTAGACCTGATTTAGATCGATTTTAGACCTGTCCTAGACCTGTTCTAGACCTGTTCTAGACCTGTTTTAGACCTGTTCTAGACCTGTTTTAGACCTGTTCTAGACCTGTTCTAGACCTGTCCTAGACCTGATTTAGACCTGTTCTAGATCTGTCCTAGACCTATCCTAGACCTGTTCTAGACCTGTTCTAGACCTGATTTAGACCTGTCCTAGACCTGTTTTAGACCTGTCCTAGACCTGTTCTAGACCTGTTCTAGACCTGTCCTAGACCTTTCCTAGACCTGTTTTAGACCTGATTTAGACCTGTCCTAGACCTGTCCTAGATCTGTTTTAGACCTGATTTAGACCTGTCCTAGACCTGTCCTAGACCTGTTCTAGACCTGTCCTAGAGCTGTCCTAGACCTATCCTAGACCTGTTCTAGACCTGTTCTAGACCTGATTTAGACCTGTCCTAGACCTGTTTTAGACCTGTTCTAGATCTGTTTTAGACCTGTTCTAGACCTGTCCTAGATCTGTCCTAGACCTATCCTAGACCTGTTTTAGACCTGTTCTAGACCTGATTTAGACCTGTCCTAGACCTGTTCTAGACCTGTTTTAGACCTGTTCTAGACCTGATGTAGACCTGTCCTAGACCTTTCCTAGACCTGTTTTAGATCTGTTCTAGACCTGTTCAAGACCTGATTTAGACCTGATTTAGACCAGTTCTAGACCTGTCCTAGATCTGTTTTAGACCTGTTTTAGACCTGTCCTAGACCTGTGATAGACCTGTTTTAGACCTGTTCTAGACCTGTCTTAGACCTTTCCTAGACCTGTTTTAGATCTGTTCTAGACCTGTCCTAGACCTGTTCTAGACCTGTTCTAGACCTGATTTAGACCTGTCCTAGACCTTTCCTAGACCTGTTTTAGATCTGTTCTAGACCTGTTCTAGACCTGTCCTAGACCTGATTTAGACCTGTTTTAGACCAGTTCTAGACCTGTCCTAGATCTGTTTTAGACCTGTTCTAGACCTGTGCTAGACCTGTTTTAGACCTGTTCTAGACCTGTTCTAGACCTGATTTAGACCTGTTTTAGACCAGTTTTAGACCAGTTCCAGACCTGTCCTAGATCTGTTCTAGACCTGATTTAGACCTGATTTAGACCTGTCCTAGACCTTTCCTAGACCTGTTTTAGATCTGTTTTAGATCTGTTCTAGACCTGTTCTAGACCTGTCCTAGACCTGTTTTAGACCAGTTTTAGACCAGTTTTAGACCAGTTCCAGACCTGTCCTAGATCTGTTCTAGACCTGATTTAGACCTGATTTAGACCTGTCCTAGACCTGTCCTAGACCTTTCCTAGACCTGTTTTAGATCTGTTTTAGATCTGTTCTAGACCTGTCCTAGACATGTTCTAGACCTGTCATAGATCTGTTCTAGACCTGTCCTAGACCTGTTCTAGACCTGTTCTAGACCTGATTTAGACCTGTTCTAGACCTTTCCTAGACCTGTTTTAGATCTGTTCTAGACCTGTTCTAGACCTGATTTAGACCAGTTTTAGGCCAGTTTTGGACCAGTTCCAGACCTGTCCTAGATCTGTTTTAGACCTGATTTAGACCTGTTTTAGACCTGTCCTAGACCTGTCCTAGACCTGATTTAGACCTGTTTTAGACCAGTTTTAGACCAGTTCTAGACCTGTCCTAGATCTGTTTTAGACCTGTTCTAGACCTGTTCTAGACCTGTTTTAGACCTGTTCTAGACCTGATTTAGACCTGTTCTATACCTGTTTTAGACCTGATTTAGACCTGTTTTAGACCTGTTTTAGACCTGTTCTAGACCTGTTTTAGACCTGGCCTAGACCTGTCGTAGACCTTTCCTAGACCTGTTTTAGACCTGTTTTAGACCTGTTCTAGACCTGTTCTAGATCTGTTTTAGACCTGTCCTAGACCTGTCCTAGAACTGATTTAGACCAGTCCTAGACCTGATTTAGACCTGTTTTAGACCTGTCCTAGATCTGTCCTAGACCTGTCCTAGACCTGTCCTAGATCTGTTTTAGACCTGTCCTAGATCTGTTTTAGACCTGTCCTAGACCTGTCCTAGATCTGTCCTAGATCTGTCCTAGACCTGTCCTAGACCTGTCCTAGATCTGTTCTAGACCTGTTTTAGACCTGATTTAGACCTGTTCTAGACCTGATTTAGACCTGTTTTAGATCTGTCCTAGACCTGTCCTAGACCTGTCCTAGATCTGTTTTAGACCTGTTCTAGATCTGTCCTAGACCTGTTCTAGACCTGTTTTAGACCTGATTTAGACCTGTTCTAGACCTGTTTTAGACCTGTTCTAGTCCTGATTTAGACCTGTTCTAGTCCTGTTCTAGACCTGATTTAGACCTGTTCTAGACCTGTTCTAGACCTGTCCTAGACCTGTTTTAGACCTGTCCCAGACCTGTTTTAGACCTGTTTTAGACCTGTTTTAGACCTGTCCTAGATCTGATTTAGACCTGTTCTAGACCTGTTTTAGACCTGTTTTAGACCTGTCCTAGATCTGATTTAGACCTGTTCTAGACCTGTTCTAGACCTGTTCTAGACCTGTCCTAGACCTGTTCTAGACCTGTCCTAGACCTGTTCTAGACCTGTCCTAGACCTGTTTTAGACCTGTCCTAGACCTGTTCTAGACCTGATTTAGACCTGTTTTAGACCTGATTTAGACCTGTTTTAGACCTGTTCTAGATCTGTTTTAGACCTGTTCTAGACCTGTCTTAGACTTATCCTAGACCTGTCCTAGACTTTTCCTAGACCTGATTTAGACCTGATTTAGACCTGTTCTAGACCTGTCTTAGACTTGTCCTAGACCTATCCTAGACCTGTTCTAGACCTATCCTAGACCTGTTCTAGACCTGATTTAGACCTGATTTAGACCTGTTCTAGACCTGATTTAGACCTGTTTTAGACCTGTTTTAGACCTGTTCTAGACCTGTCCTAGACCTGATTTAGACCAGTTCTAGACCTGTTCTAGACCTGTCTTAGACTTGTCCTAGACCTATCCTAGACCTGTTCTAGACCTATCCTAGACCTGTTCTAGACCTGTCCTAGACCTGATTTAGACCAGTTCTAGACCTGTCCTAGATCTGTTTTAGACCTGTTCTAGATCTGTTTTAGACCTGTCCTAGACCTGTTTTAGACCTGTTCTAGACCTGTTCTAGACCTGATTTAGACCTGTCCTAGACCTTTCCTAGACCTATTTTAGATCTGTTCTAGACCTGTTCTAGACCTCATTTAGACCTGATTTAGACCTGTTTTAGACCTGTCCTAGATCTGTTTTAGACCTGTTTTAGACCTGATTTAGACCTGTTCTAGACCTATCCTAGACCTGTTCTAGACCTGATTTAGACCTGTTCTAGACCTGTTCTAGACCTGTCTTAGACTTGTCCTAGACCTATCCTAGACCTGTTCTAGACCTGATTTAGACCTGTTCTAGACCTGTCTTAGACTTGTCCTAGACCTATCCTAGACCTGTTCTAGACCTGATTTAGACCTGTTTTAGATCTGTTCTAGACCTGTTCTAGACCTGTCCTAGACCTGATTTAGAACTGTCCTAGACCTGTCCTAGACCTGTTTTAGACCAGTTCTAGACCTGTTCTAGATCTGTTTTAGACCTGTCCTAGACCTGTTCTAGACCTGTCCTAGACCTGTCCTAGACCTGTCCTAGATCTGTTTTAGACCTGTCCTAGACCTGTTCTAGACCTGATTTAGACCTGTTCTAGACTTTTCGTAGAACTATTTTAGATCTGTTCTAGACCTGTTCTAGACCTGTCCTAGACCTGATTTAGACCTGTTTTAGACCAGTTTTAGACCAGTTCTAGACCTGTCCTAGACCTGATTTAGACCTGTTTTAGACCTGATTTAGACCTGTTTTAGACCAGTTTTAGACCAGTTCTAGACCTGTCCTAGACCTGTTTTAGACCTGTTTTAGACCTGTTTTAGACCAGTTCTAGACCTGTCCTAGACCTGTCCTAGACCAGTGCTAGACCTGTTCTAGACCTGTTTTAGATCTGTTCTAGACCTGTTCTAGACCTGTCCTAGACCTGTCCTAGACCTTTCCTAGACCTGTTTTAGATCTGTTCTAGACCAGTTTTAGACCAGTTCTAGACCTGTCCTAGATCTGTTTTAGACCTGTTCTAGACCTGTGCTAGACTGTTCTAGACCTGATTTAGACCTGTGCTAGACCTGTTCTAGACCTGATTTAGACCTGTTCTAGACCTGTTTTAGACCTGTTCTAGACCTGTTCTAGACCTGATTTAGATCTGTTTTAGACCTGTCCTAGACCTGATTTAGACCTGTTTTAGACCTGTCCTAGACCTGTCCTAGATCTGTTTTAGACCTGTCCTAGATCTGTTTTAGACCTGTCCTAGACCTGTCCTAGAACTGATTTAGACCAGTCCTAGACCTGATTTAGACCTGTTTTAGACCTGTTCTAGTCCTGATTTAGACCTGTTCTAGTCCTGTTCTAGACCTGTTCTAGACCTGTCCTAGACCTGTCCTAGACCTGTTTTAGACCTGTCCTAGACCTGTTCTAGACCTGATTTAGACCTGTTTTAGACCTGTTCTAGACCTGATTTAGACCTGTCTTAGACTTGTCCTAGACCTATCCTAGACCTGTTCTAGACCTATCCTAGACCTGATTTAGACCTGATTTAGACCTGTTCTAGATCTGATTTAGACCTGTTTTAGACCTGTTTTAGACCTGTTCTAGACCTGTCCTAGACCTGATTTAGACCAGTTCTAGACCTGTTCTAGACCTGTTCTAGACCTGTCTTAGACTTGTCCTAGACCTATCCTAGACCTGTTCTAGACCTATCCTAGACCTGTTCTAGACCTGTCCTAGACCTGATTTAGACCAGTTCTAGACCTGTCCTAGATCTGTTTTAGACCTGTTCTAGATCTGTTTTAGACCTGTCCTAGACCTGTTTTAGACCTGTTCTAGACCTGTTCTAGACCTGATTTAGACCTGTCCTAGACCTTTCCTAGACCTATTTTAGATCTGTTCTAGACCTGTCCTAGACCTGATTTAGACCTGTTTTAGAGCTGATTTAGACCTGTTTTAGACCAGTTTTAGACCTGTTCTAGACCTGTTCTAGACCTGTCCTAGACCTGTCCTAGACCTGTTTTAGATCTGTTCTAGACCTGTTCTAGACCTGTCCTAGACCTGTTTTAGACCTGATTTAGACCTGATTTAGACCTGTCCTAGACCTGTCCTAGACCTGTTTTAGATCTGTTCTAGACCTGTTCTAGACCTTTCCTAGACCTGTTTTAGATCTGTTCTAGACCTGTTCTAGACCTGTCCTAGACCTGATTTAGACCTGTTTTAGCCCTGTTCTAGACCTGTCCTAGACCTGTTCTAGACCTGTCATAGATCTGTTTTAGCCCTGTTCTAGACCTGTCCTAGACCTGTTCTAGACCTGTCCTAGATCTGATTTAGACCTATTCTAGACCTGTTCTAGACCTGTCATAGATCTGTTTTAGACCTGTTTTAGACCTGTTCTAGACCTGTTCTAGACCTCATTTAGACCTGTTTAGACCTGTCCTAGATCTGTTTTAGACCTGTTTTAGACCTGATTTAGACCTGTTCTAGACCTATCCTAGACCTGTTCTAGACCTGATTTAGACCTGTTCTAGACCTGTTCTAGACCTGTCTTAGACTTGTCCTAGACCTATCCTAGACCTGTTCTAGACCTGATTTAGACCTGTTTTAGATCTGTTCTAGACCTGTCCTAGACCTGATTTAGAACTGTCCTAGACCTGTCCTAGACCTGTTTTAGACCAGTTCTAGACCTGTGCTAGACTGTTCTAGATCTGTTTTAGACCTGTTCTAGACCTGTGCTAGACTGTTCTAGACCTGATTTAGACCTTTGCTAGACCTGTTCTAGACCTGATTTAGACCTGTTCTAGACCTGTTTTAGACCAGTTCTAGACCTGTTTTAGACCTGTTTTAGACCTGTTCTAGACCTGTTCTAGACCTGATTTAGATCTGTTTTAGACCTGTCCTAGACCTGATTTAGACCTGTTTTAGACCTGTCCTAGACCTGTCCTAGAACTGATTTAGACCAGTCCTAGACCTGATTTAGACCTGTTTTAGACCTGTTCTAGTCCTGATTTAGACCTGTTCTAGTCCTGTTCTAGTCCTGTTCTAGACCTGTTCTAGACCTGTTCTAGACCTGTTCTAGTCCTGTTGTCTCTCTGCAGACCGGCGGTGAGTGCAGTGAGGTGGCCTCCTTTAGCTCCGCTCAAGAGAAAAGGTGAGGTTTTGTCCCTGTTTCGGTCACTGTTGCTCCAAATGTTTTCAAGCACATTTTTTCTGAAGCGGTTCAAGACGGTCTGAGAAGAGTCTGACAAATTATTGCACAAAAGTGTCTCAGTGGATAATCTTATCCAGTTTTAATATTACATTCATGGCGTGGCTCCGCAGTGAGTTTCGAACACTTGCGACTCTTCGTCTGTTTGAGAGCGCCACCTGCTGGGGACCAAATTACAAATGGTTTCAATGTTTTTTTGGCGTAAATCTTCCGACCTTTACAGTTTTTTTGTTGGTTCCTGTTTGTGTCTCAGGAGGAGTGGAGTCGGACGGTCCGCCCAAAAAGCTGTTTGTAGCAGGAGTCACGGAGCCGACTCACCGCAGCAGCTACACGCTCAGGTCTGAACACACCTGAGAAACACCTGAAGAACAGGACGCAGCAGGGGATCCTTTCAAAGTTAAAGTCTGAGTAACTTGTGTCTCTGTCTCGACAGTGTTTCTCCACCGTCGGACGACTCTCCTCCGCTCAGTGCTCCTCAGTCCCCGTCGTTCACCTCCTTCTCGCTGCACCAGCACTAGCTTTTTTTTTTCTTAAGAAGTCACGAGACACAGCACCGTTTAATTGGTCCAATCAGAGCTGGCCTTCTGGAATTACATCAAGAATATTTAAATTTATTCAGAGAATATTCCACTAAAATAAACCAAAACCTGTGTCGAAATCCAACCAAAACCTGATCAAATCCATCTAAACCTGTTCATTCAGTCCAGTCTTTGAGCACAAAATCTAAAATTTGAATGAAAATTCTTTCTAGTTTTATTTAGTTTGTTGAATTGTGAAGAAAAGGCCTGGTTCTTTGTTGCTTCTGTGTTTTATGTAAATATTGTAAATGTGTAAATATGTAAATACAGACCGTGTCTCGGTCCGGTTTTACCAGGACTTTAGGTCGACTTCAGGTCTTTGCACATCTTGTACAGTTTTGTATCTTCACTTCATTTGTGCCTTGGTCACGTGACCTCAGTGACCTTTCAACAAAAAAATGTACTCAACATCAGTGTTAATAAAGTCACATGACTCCGAGCGGACAATAACAGGAGTGTCACATGATGCGTCAAAAAGAGTTTCATTCAAACATTCAAACCCTAAATCCAAAGCTTTAAGAAAAGGTGCCCAGAATCCGACTAAAACCTGTTCAAATCTAACTAAAACCTGCTCAAATCCAAATAAAACCTGCTCAAATCCAAATAAAACCTGCTCAAATCCAATTGAATGTTTATGTTTATTCTTGTGATTTAATGGGAGCACCCCCTAGTGGCTGGTGGCTATGTTACGGCTCTAACCCGGTCTCTGTATCCATATTTTATTCAGTCTTTAATTGAAAAAAAAAAAAACTTCTGCCGCAATTTTTTGCACAACTTTGTTTTCTGTAAAATTCTGCTGCTTTTTCCGCTTTAAGCTGAGCTTTAAGTTTAGTCCAGGTCTAAACCAGGACTAAACTGGTCTTGGATTTTCTGTATCTTTATTTTTTGTTTTGCCTTTTTCTTGTCTGCACAAACGTATAAAACTGATTAACTCTTAAAGTACTGATTAATTGTACTTTTGATCATGTTTGAGCTTTTATTTTATATAGAATTTGCCAAAGCTTCATAAATATTAAATGTTTTATTTGAAAAATGTGTCCACATGGCTCTATTGTTGATCGAAAATATTAAACAAATAACTCTAAAATCTGTTCAAATCCAATTGAAACCTGTTTAAATCCAGCTGAACCTCAAAACCTTTGTTTATTCTTGTATTTCAATTGAGTTAATGGGAGCACCCCCTAGTGGCCGGTGGCAGTGCTACAGCTCGAACTGGTCTGTGTGCTTTTTTTATTCCATGTCGAGCTGTTTTTAATGTTATCTGTAAAATTATTGTAAACGGTACCAAAATACACTTTGGAAATATTACATTTCATCAAACATCTGAAAAAAAAACTAAATATGACCAAAATATGAATTATTACATTGTTACTTGATAAATAAGGTTACAGTAAAAGCATCAGTTTTCAAGAAACTTTATAAATTCTTAATTTGAGTTTATTTTGATCCAAATGTATAATGTATACTTAATTTAATTTTAATCTGGACACATTTGAAAAACACAATCACATGTTGTATTTCTCTTCAGTAAAAACACATGCCTCTGAGCAGCAGGGGGCGCTGTGGAGAGAGCGGCCTCTGAGCAGCAGGGGGCGCTGTGGAGAGAGCTGCCTCTGAGCAGCAGGGGGCGCTGTGGAGAGAGCTGCCTCTGAGCAGCAGGGGGCGCTGTGGCTGGAGTTAAAGGGAATTACAGCACATCTAAAAAAAACTTTTTGTAAATGTGTATATGTTTAGAAAAGTATTTTTATGAAACGATTTGTTTATGTTTCATTCTTTTTTCTGTAAAAACTAGCTTTATCTTTGAATTATTCATTTGTTATTGTATAAAACATCAATAAATGCTGTATATATCACTGACCACTGTCGGAATGTTCACAGACTCAGGGACAAACGGAGGATGAACAGGTGAGGATTAGACTCAGAGGTCAGGGAGGTCAGAGAGGGGCGGGGCTCCGAGCTCTCCTAACAGTGTTTAACAGTTCACACAAATCTAATAAACTGGAAAAAGAGTTATTTTCTTTTGTACAAACACTTTAATGTGACAGATGTTCAGAGGGAAACATGGGCCACGTCCTGGAGCTCGACATTGGCTCAAAATCTGCCCCAAAAACCTCCCACTCACCGTTTTCAGCTAAAAACAAACAACAAAAAGCTATAGAAATGATAAAGTAAAAACGAGGTCTTCTCCAGCGCAAACGTGAGTCGAGAAGAAACCAAAACCCCTTTGAAGGTTTAGTCCAGGTGAGGGGTCAGAGGTCAGCGTGAGAGCAGAGGCAGGTCGCTGGAGTTCATGATGAGACTTGAGTCCAGATTCAGGGACTCTGAGGAAAACAGGAAACAGTCAGCTTCAAAATAAAAGTCCTGTTTTTTTAAATCAACACAAGAAGAAAACCCCTGTTAACCCTGCGACTGCCAGGTGTTCGCTGTTGACCGTACCTTGGTCGAAGTTGAGTTTCTTGGTGGAGTCCAGTCCCTCGATGTCGACCAGGTCAGAGTTCACATCTGAGTCATTCAGAGCAGAAAGGGTCACATCTGAAACACACAAGACCAGAGTTAGACCAGCTTGAACCAGGTCTAAACCAGGACTAAACCAGGACTAAACCTGGTCTAAACCAGGACTAAACCAGGTCTAAACCAGGTCTAAACCAGGACTAAACCAGGTCTAAACCAGGTCTAAACCAGGTCTAAACCAGGTCTAAACCAGGTCTAAACCAGGTCTAAACCAGGTCTAAACCAGGTCTAAACCAGGACTAAACCAGGTCTAAACCAGGACTAAATCAGGTCTAAACCAGGACTAAACCAGGTCTAAACCAGGTCTAAACCAGGTCTAAACCAGGTCTAAACCAGGACTAAACCAGGACTAAACCTGGTCTAAACCAGGTCTAAACCAGGACTAAACCAGGTCTAAACCAGGTCTAAACCAAGTCTAAACCAAGTCTAAACCAGGTCTAAACCAGGTCTAAACTAGGTCTAAACCAGGTCTAAACCTGGTCTAAACCAGGTCTAAACCTGGTCTAAACCAGGTCTAAACCAGGACTAAACCAGGTCTAAACCAGGTCTAAACCAAGTCTAAACCAAGTCTAAACCAGGTCTAAACCAGGTCTAAACCAGGACTAAACCAGGTCTAAACCAGGTCTAAACCAGGTCTAAATCAGGTCTAAACCAGGTCTAAACCAGGTCTAAACCAGGTCTAAACTAGGTCTAAATCAGGTCAAAACCAGGACTAAACCAGGACTAAACCAGGACTAAACCAGGACTAAATCAGGTCTAAACCAGGACTAAACCAGGTCTAAACCAGGTCTAAACCAGGTCTAAACCAGGTCTAAACCAGGTCTAAACCAGGACTAAACCAGGTCTAAACCAGGACTAAACCAGGTCTAAACCAGGACTAAACCAGGACTAAACCTGGTCTAAACCAGGTCTAAACCAGGACTAAACCAGGTCTAAACCAGGTCTAAACCAGGTCTAAACCAAGTCTAAACCAGGTCTAAACCAGGTCTAAACTAGGTCTAAACCAGGTCTAAACCAGGTCTAAACCAGGACTAAACCAGGTCTAAACCAGGACTAAATCAGGTCTAAACCAGGACTAAACCAGGTCTAAACCAGGTCTAAACCAGGTCTAAACCAGGACTAAACCAGGTCTAAACCAGGACTAAACCAGGTCTAAACCAGGACTAAACCAGGACTAAACCTGGTCTAAACCAGGTCTAAACCAGGACTAAACCAGGTCTAAACCAGGTCTAAACCAAGTCTAAACCAAGTCTAAACCAGGTCTAAACCAGGTCTAAACTAGGTCTAAACCAGGTCTAAACCTGGTCTAAACCAGGTCTAAACCAGGACTAAACCAGGTCTAAACCAGGTCTAAACCAAGTCTAAACCAAGTCTAAACCAGGTCTAAACCAGGTCTAAACCAGGTCTAAACCAGGACTAAACCAGGTCTAAACCAGGTCTAAATCAGGTCTAAACCAGGACTAAACCAGGTCTAAACCAGGTCTAAACCAGGTCTAAACCAAGTCTAAACCAGGTCTAAACCAGGTCTAAACCAGGTCTAAACCAGGACTAAACCTGGTCTAAACCAGGTCTAAACCAGGTCTAAACCAGGTCTAAACCAAGTCTAAACCAAGTCTAAACCAGGACTAAACCAGGTCTAAACCAGGTCTAAATCAGGTCTAAACCAGGACTAAACCAGGTCTAAACCAAGTCTAAACCAAGTCTAAACCAAGTCTAAACCAGGACTAAACCAGGACTAAACCTGGTCTAAACCAGGTCTAAACCAGGTCTAAACCAGGTCTAAACCAGGTCTAAACCAAGTCTAAACCAAGTCTAAACCAGGACTAAACCAGGTCTAAACCAGGTCTAAATCAGGTCTAAACCAGGACTAAACCAGGTCTAAACCAGGTCTAAACCAGGTCTAAACCAGGTCTAAACCAGGTCTAAACCAGGACTAAACCTGGTCTAAACCAGGTCTAAACCAGGTCTAAACCAAGTCTAAACCAGGTCTAAACCAGGTCTAAACCAGGACTAAACCTGGTCTAAACCAGGTCTAAACCAGGTCTAAACCAGGACTAAACCTGGTCTAAACCAGGTCTAAACCAGGTCTAAACCAAGTCTAAACCAGGTCTAAACCAGGTCTAAACCAGGTCTAATCCAGGACTAAACCAGGTCTAAACCAGGTCTAAACCAGGTCTAAACCAAGTCTAAACCAGGTCTAAACCAGGTCTAAACTAGGTCTAAATCAGGTCTAAATCAGGTCTAAACCAGGACTAAACCAGGTCTAAACCAGGTCGAAACCAGGTCTAAACCAGGTCTAAACCAGGTCTAAACCAGGTCTAAACCAGGACTAAACCTGGTCTAAACCAGGTCTAAACCAGGACTAAACCAGGTCTAAACCAGGTCTAAACCAGGACTAAACCAGGACTAAACCAGGTCTAAACCAGGACTAAACCAGGACTAAACCTGGTCTAAACCTGGTCTAAATCAGGACTAAGCCAGGTCTAAATCAGGTCTAAACCAGGACTAAACCAGGTCTAAACCAGGTCTAAACCAGGACTAAACCAGGACTAAACCAGGTCTAAACCAGGACTAAACCTGGTCTAAACCAGGTCTAAACCAGGACTAAACCTGGTCTAAACCAGGACTAAACCAGGTCTAAACCAGGTCTAAACCAGGTCTAAACCAGGTCTAAATCAGGTCTAAATCAGGTCTAAACCTGGTCTAAACCAGGTCTAAACCAGGACTAAACCTGGTCTAAACCAGGTCTAAACCAGGACTAAACCAAGTCTAAACCAGGACTAAACCAAGTCTAAACCAAGTCTAAACCAGGACTAAACCAGGACTAAACCAGGACTAAACCTGGTCTAAACCAGGACTAAACCAGGTCTAAACCAGGTCTAAACCAGGACTAAACCTGGTCTAAACCAGGACTAAACCAGGTCTAAACCAGGTCTAAACCAGGTCTAAACCAGGTCTAAACCAGGTCTAAACCTGGTCTAAACCAGGACTAAACCTGGTCTAAACCAGGACTAAACCAGGTCTAAACCAGGACTAAACCAAGTCTAAACCAGGACTAAACCAAGTCTAAACCAAGTCTAAACCAGGACTAAACCAGGACTAAACCAAGTCTAAACCAAGTCTAAACCAGGACTAAACCAGGTCTAAACCAGGACTAAACCTGGTCTAAACCAGGACTAAACCAGGTCTAAACCAGGTCTAAACCAGGACTAAACCAGGACTAAACCAGGTCTAAACCAGGTCTAAACCAGGTCTAAACCAGGACTAAACCTGGTCTAAACCAGGTCTAAACCAGGACTAAACCTGGTCTAAACCAGGACTAAACCAGGTCTAAACAAGGTCTAAATCAGGTCTAAATCAGGTCTAAACCAGGACTAAACCAAGTCTAAACCAGGTCTAAACCAGGTCTAAACCAGGTCTAAACCAGGTCTAAACCAGGTCTAAACCTGGTCTAAACCAGGTCTAAACCAGGACTAAACCTGGTCTAAACCAGGTCTAAACCAGGACTAAACCTGGTCTAAACCAGGTCTAAACCAGGTCTAAATCAGGTCTAAACCAGGACTAAACCAAGTCTAAACCAGGTCTAAACCAGGACTAAACCAGGTCTAAACAAGGTCTAAATCAGGTCTAAATCAGGTCTAAACCAGGACTAAACCAAGTCTAAACCAGGTCTAAACCAGGACTAAACCAGGTCTAAAGCAGGTCTAAACCAAGTCTAAACCAGGTCTAAACCAGGTCTAAACCAGGTCTAAACCAGGTCTAAACCAGGAATAAACCAGGTCTAAACCAGGTCTAAATCAGGTCTAAATCAGGACTAAACCAGGTCTAAACCAGGTCTAAATCAGGACTAAACCAGGTCTAAACCAGGTCTAAACCAGGTCTAAACCAGGTCTAAACCAGGACTAAACCAGGTCTAAACCAGGTCTAAACCAGGTCTAAACCAGGACTAAACCAGGACTAAACCAGGTCTAAACTAGGTCTAAATCAGGTCTAAATCAGGTCTAAATCAGGACTAAACCAGGTCTAAACCAGGTCTAAATCAGGTCTAAACCAGGACTAAACCAGGTCTACACCAGGTCTAAACCAGGTCTAAACCAGGACTACACCAGGTCTAAACCAGGACTAAACCAGGTCTAAACCAGGACTAAACCAGGACTAAACCAGGTCTAAACCAGGTCTAAACCAGGACTAAACCAGGGCTAAACCAGGGCTAAACCAGGTCTAAACCAGGACTAAACCAGGACTAAACCAGGTCTAAACCAGGACTAAACCAGGTCTAAACCAGGACTAAACCAGGACTAAACCAGGACTAAACCATGTCTAAACCAGGTCTACACCAGGTCTAAACCAAGACTAAACCAGGTCTAAACCAGGTCTACACCAGGTCTAAACCAAGACTAAACCAGGACTAAACCAGGTCTAAACCAGGTCTAAACCAGGCCTAAACCAGGTCTAAACCAGGTCTAAACCAGGACTAAACCAGGACTAAACCAGGACTAATCCAGGACTAAACCAGGTCTAAACCAGGTCTAAACCAGGACTAAACCAGGACTAAACCAGGTCTAAACCAGGTCTAAACCAGGACTAAACCAGGGCTAAACCAGGTCTAAACCAGGGCTAAACCAGGTCTAAACCAGGACTAAACCAGGACTAAACCATGTCTAAACCAGGTCTACACCAGGTCTAAACCAAGACTAAACCAGGTCTAAACCAGGTCTACACCAGGTCTAAACCAAGACTAAACCAGGACTAAACCAGGTCTAAACCAGGTCTAAACCAGGCCTAAACCAGGACTAAACCAGGTCTAAACCAGGTCTAAACCAGGACTAATCCAGGACTAAACCAGGTCTAAACCAGGACTAATCCAGGACTAAACCAGGTCTAAACCAGGACTAAACCAGGTCTAAACCAGGTCTAAACCAGGACTAATCCAGGACTAAACCAGGTCTAAACCAGGACTAAACCAGGACTAATCCAGGACTAAACCAGGTCTAAACCAGGTCTGTCACCTGCGGTCTTCTGTTTCTTTATTGGAGGTGGGGCCAGCGTGGCTCCGCCCTGAATCCCCGTTGCCACGACGACCTGCGCTGTCTGCACGGACATCATGGGCGGGGCTGGGGCAGTCACCGCGGTTACAGACGTTGCTGCTGAGACGGCTGTTGCCATGGAGACGGCGTTCTTCTTCACGGCCTTCTTTGGCGACTCGGAGGAGATGGGCACTCGGCTGTCCTCGTACAGCTTCCTTTTTACCGTGCTCTTAATCTGAGCCCTGCACAGGAAGTGAGGTCACACAAGACAGGAAGTGAGGTCCCAGAGGACAAGGAGCGACAGACACTGACACAAATCTGACAGCACACTCACACAGTCCTCTCTTTGATGACGCTGCTAATGTCATTGAGGTCGTCTCCAAATCGACGCACGGCTAAACGCAGCATTTCAATCTCTGTCTCCGTCCATTTGGCTCTGGGACAAAATAAAAGACATGTTTATGGCTTTGGTCCTGCTCTGGTCCTGGTCTGGTCCTGGTCTGGTCCTGCTCTGGGCCTGCTCTGGTCCTGCTCTGGTCCTGCTCTGGTCCTGGTCTGGTCCTGGTCTGGTCCTGCTCTGGGCCTGGTCTGGTCCTGCTCTGGGCCTGCTCTGGGCCTGCTCTGGTCCTGCTCTGGGCCTGGTCTGGTCCTGCTCTCGTCCTGGTCTGGGCCTGCTCTGGTCCTGGTCTCGTCCTGGTCTGGTCCTGCTCTGGTCCTGCTCTGGTCCTGGTCTGGTCCTGCTCTGGGCCTGGTCTGGTCCTGCTCTGGGCCTGGTCTGGTCCTGCTCTGGTCCTGGTCTGGGCCTGCTCTGGTCTTTGTAGGACTGACCCTGCAGGACTGGAGTCTGACACCGGGTGCAGCTGCATCGTCAGTTCTCCGAGTTTAGAGAAGGCTGCTCCTGCTGCAGAGAAGATCTCCCCCACCTGAAGGAGACGAGGAGAGGAGGAGACGAGGGGAGGAGAGGAGACGAGGAGGGGAGGAGACGAGGAGAGGAGGAGACGAGGGGAGGAGAGGAGACGAGGAGGAGATCATGGACCAGCATTAGTCCATTCACAACACTGTCACAAAATTGAAATGATCATTCCCATTACTGAAACTTAAACATTACTGAAACTTAAACATTACTGAAACTTAAACACATTATTATTCCTCCGGCTGCTCTGACACATGCTGCACACGTCCTGTAAAAAACTATTCACACCAATAGTTTACATAATCAGAATAGTTCATCAATAAAAGATGAAATTGCACACAATGCATGGAATGCAGAGCTACACGTTCCTATTGGTCGCTTGTCTCCGAACACGGTCAGCTGACAGCGAGCTCAGCAGACAGTCGGCCCCTTTCCCGTCTTTTCCGTCTTTCAGGGACATTTTTCGGCTTTTAAAATTAAAACATCAGCCCAGTATTGTACGAATTCCCCAAACGCCCTAAGAATGTTCTAAATAAACCCCAGAGCCTGCTCAAGAGAACGCAGTCGCACTGACATGTGTTTGTATCTGTTCGACAGTTTGGACCCTGAGCCTTCTGCCTGAGGGCCCTGAGCACAGAGATGTGGGCGGGGTCATTAGCAATCCTCTGTCTTTTTAAAAATGTCCTGTAGCCAGAGCCTGCCCTTTGAATCAGGTTCAGAATTTGTGATTTAACTTTGACCAATAAATGACCAAACCAGTTTGTAAGTCTGTATCTGAAAACACATTCAGTAGTGGCTCTGTAGAAAAATGAGCATTATGTTTTTATCCACACTGTGTGTAAAAAAGAAAGATTAATTCTTTTGTTTTAGATTAGATAGATTGTGCTCCTCACACCACCTGCTCAGTTTTTTAAGTAAACTGAGAATCATTACGTTATCGGGAAGTTTGTGATTCTCTGTCTGTCTGCTTCTGCAGTCGTTTGTGTTCAGTGTGAATAAAAGAGGGGAGCTTACACAGCCCTGTGGAGCACCGCTGTTTGAAACCTGTCCATCAGAGCGAGTGGAATTATTAACCTCCTGTTGTCCGTCTGTTAGGAATTAAAGGTACCGATAGATGATGCAGTGGCTTACACCCAACTCTTTCCATTTCTTATTCAGGGTCTTATATATTTTTTAAGATGAGCTAAAATTCATAAAAAGTATCCTGGCATATGCTGAAGGGGGCTTATGTTAATTCCAACACAGAGTCAGAGTATTCTAAACAAAATCCTGATAAACTGACTCTGTTGATGTTTAACGCGTCTTTGTGTTTCCGGTTCATATTGTGACTGGATCGAACGTTAGACACAAAAACAGTGTTATTTCTGCCCTAAACCCCGCTATTTCAGGTTCAGCAGCCGTCTTAAACTCACCTTAGCAGAGGCAGAAGTCATCCCGATTATTTTCTCCAAAAAAGTGAAAGATTTGGTAAAAACAATGGATTCAACCGTTAGCCACAGTTAGCTTCTGTAACGTTAGCTTCCTCTTTTTGCGCTTTAACGAGCTTCCATTTAGACACAAAATGAAAATTGAATGAAATTAAACTTTTACAGCAAGCGAGTGGCGTTACTGTCCAGTTTATAAACTTTTATTTGTCATATTAATTTGTGAATACTGATGATATTTAGCCACGATGCTACACGAAGAGAATAACTTCATTGTACATCGCGCGTTGATTGGCTAATAACACAAAGTAGGCGGGTCTTGAGAGCTACACGTTCCTATTGGTCGCTTGTCTCCAAACACGGTCAGCTGACAGCGAGCTCAGCAGACAGTCGGCCCCTTTCCCGTCTTTTCCGTCTTTCAGGAACATTTTTCGGCTTTTAAAATTAAAACATCAGCCCAGAACAGTGTTGAACGAAGCCTCCGGATAAAAACATGCCGTCGTTGTTGTTCTGCGGGCCTAAGATGGCCGCCTGCGGGATAGTTATCAGCATCTGGGGCGTTATAATGCTGGTAAGATCCACCGTCTATTACCTGGCCTGACACGGCTTCTAATGTCGAATTTCCAACGTATCAACCTTAAATCCAATCTTTTCAAATATATCTGAGAATAACATTAGATGTAAGATGTTTAAACTCAAATGTAGTTGATAATTATTTGTATTAAAATAAGGTCAAACCTGATTAAAGCCTGTTTTCTTGGAAGTAGACGGAGCCTGAGTAGGCCACATTCAATGGAACCATAATATTGACTGTATTTTAAAAATCTATACATTAAATGTCTATTATTAACAAAACAACGGCGTCTAATTCCTAGTTTAAGCTTCGTAGCAGGTTTATTACGGTAAAAAAGATGTACTAAATGTTTTATTTCTTTTTTTATTTTACATAAAAATGTCAAAAGCAGTGGTATTTAGTCACATTTATGTTACTAAATATTTATGAAAGATGCTTAAATGAGTAGAATCATGCAAAAACATTAAAAAAAAGCAGAATAAATGAATCATGTGACTTTTCACGTGACAGTTTTGTTTTGGAAAAGGAAGTGAGGCAAAGAGGAAGACCTTTTAATAAAGAAGTGGAAATATAGTGTTTTAACAGGAATACTGACTTTATAGAGAATTTTATTGAAAATCTTTCTGTTCAGATCCAACTAAAACCTGATCTGGAGCTGGTTAATGAGGCAGTGTTAGAATTATTAGAGGGTAATACAATTGTGTCTCTGTTTTGGTCAAAGGCTATGTTGGGGATCTTCTTCAGCGCCAAGTCAGCGGTTCTCATCGAGGACGTCCCGTTCGACGAAGATGACATCCTAAAAGAGTGAGTCCCCTTTACCCTTTAACACAGGTCCCATTATGTTCTGAGGAAGGTGTAGGACACACACAGAGGAACGGAAACAGAAAAGAACTGTAACGAAGCTCTGTTTTCTGACCGGAGCTACAGCGGGGGAGGGGGGTTCTAATGTGAGTGCAGAGACAAGGACAAGAGACACAACTGAAGACAAGTCGTTCAGATGAGCCGAGCAAATGCAAGCACAAAGTTAATAAGCTGCGTTTATGAGGAAACTGTAACCAGTCAACAGATCAGTCTGCTTAAGGAACATTTATCTGTCCATAACCCGGTCTAAACCCGGTCTAAACCCGGTCTTTTGTGTCTCCGCAGTATGAACCCTCCTCAGAACGTCTATAACCTCTACACTCAGGTGGCGGTGAACTGCTTCATCGCGGCGGGGATCTACGTCGCTGTTGGAGCCGTGTCGTTGTGCCAGGTCCGACTCAACAAGCGCCAGGAGTACATGGTCACATAGAGGGCTCCTGACCTCTGACCCCTGACCTCCTGACACCGCAGCACAGGCTACGGAGCTGAGCTTCCACAGCTTTGGTGTCAGACACAGATCCAAACATAAAACAAAAAAAACCTGTTCAAATCCAGTTAAAACCCTTTTTGATCTGTCTCGTCAGAGGCCTGTGCTGCGTCCTGATTGGTCGAGGGCCCTGTGCTGCATCCTGATTGGTGGATTATTTATTTGACGTTGTGTGAAAGTACAATTTCTTTTTCCTTTTCTTTGTAAAGAATCTGAATAAATGTAAATGTCTGGAACGTGCAATAAAGTCTATGTTTAAAACTGAAGTGTGACTTTTCATCGAAGAAGACTTTTGAGACGAGGGAGTCCCCTTCACACTTTAGCACAGATTCCATTATGTTCTGAGGAAAAAAGGTTAGGTCTCTTCAGAGAAATTAGACTAAGAAGGTTTTTGTTTTGTTCATTATTGGCATTAAGCAAAGAAAACATCGAAGGAGATTCTGAAACGATTGAGACGGTTAAGAACTGTCCAACGCATTATTAAAAACTGGAAGAATCTGGGGAACCATCATCTTTGAGGAAGAAATGTGGTCAGAAAAAACTCTTGAAAGATCTCTGTGAAGGTTCTCAGTCATCCAAGAAGAAAAGGTTAAAGTAAAAGCAGACTCAGAGCTAACGACTATGAGACCAGAACAGTCTGGTCCAATCAGAGTTAGCTACAGGTTAAGCCCCTCCCTCTAAAAAAAGGTTGAAGCAAAAACATCTGATTCAGTTTTCAAGGTGAAGACGTTTTGTCTCTAATTCTAAGAGACTTTATCAATTCTGAGATCAACTGTAAAAGAGCTGAGCTTTATCTCCAGAGGGAGGGGCTTAACCTGAAACTAACTCTGATTGGACCCTGTTATAAACACTGTTATAAACACTGTTATAAACACTGTTATAAACACTGTTATAAATACTGTTATAAACACTGTTATAAACACTGTTATAAACACTGTGGCTTCCTTCACCCCTCTCTCAAACCATCTGGCCTCTCTGGACACATGTCTGCTTGCTGGGATCTGGGGCTGCTGCAGATGGACAGGTCTAGGATCAGTTATGTTTCCAAAGAATGAGGTCAGCAGGATACACTGAAGACCAGTTTATTCCAGGAATGGCTTTTAGAGTCTGAGCCAGAATAAATGTACAGCAGCGTCACCTGCTTTCAGCCACAAGAGGGCGCCACCACAGTGGATAATACAGACCAGGACTAAACCAGGACTAAACCAGATCTAAACCTGGACTAAACCACGACTAAACCAGATCTAAACCTGGACTAAACCAGGACTAAACCAGGACTAAACCAGGACTAAACCTGGACTAAACCAGATCTAAACCTGGACTAAACCAGGACTAAACCAGGACTAAACCAGGACTAAACCAGGACTAAACCAGGACTAAACCTGGACTAAACCAGGACTAAACCAGGACTAAACCAGGACTAAACCTGGTCTAAACCAGGACTAAACCAGGACTAAACCAGGACTAAACCAGGTCTAAACCAGGACTAAACCAGGACTAAACCTGGACTAAACCAGGACTAAACCAGGACTAAACCAGGACTAAACCTGGTCTAAACCAGGACTAAACCTGGTCTAAACCAGGACTAAACCAGGACTAAACCAGGACTAAACCAGGACTAAACCAGGACTAAACCTGGTCTAAACCAGGACTAAACCTGGTCTAAACCTGGTCTAAACCAGGACTAAACCAGGACTAAACCTGGTCTAAACCTGGTCTAAACCAGGACTAAACCAGGACTAAACCTGGTCTAAACCAGGACTAAACCAGGACTAAACCTGGACTAAACCTGGACTAAACCTGGTCTAAACCTGGACTAAACCTGGACTAAACCAGGACTAAACCAGGACTAAACCTGGTCTAAACCTGGACTAAACTAGGACTAAACCAGGACTAAACCTGGACTAAACCTGGACTAAACCAGGACTAAACCAGGACTAAACCTGGTCTAAACCTGGACTAAACTAGGACTAAACCAGGACTAAACCTGGACTAAACCTGGACTAAACCTGGTCTAAACCAGGACTAAACCAGGACTCGGTCTTGATTGTGTCTTTTCCTGTTGTTTTCCTCAGAATTATCTCTTGTCCCTCCTTCTTTCCCTCCTTCTCTTGATCCCTCCTTTTCTAACTTGCCGCACAAACAGAAACCACACAAGAGAACTGAAACCTGGACTAGACCACAGCCAGGACCAGGACCAGGACCAGGACCAGGACCAGGACCAGGACCAGACCAGGGCTGGATCTGCTTCACTGTGAGTCTCTGCAACAGTCTTTCACTTTAGCTTTAAATCTGCAGGTAATCACGGGGAAACTGAACCGGGTCTAAACCCGGTCTAAACCCGGTCTTTCCCTGTTTTATCTGGAGCTGCAGTGAGAAGCAGAGTCAGAGCTGTATTTCTGTGGAAAACCCAGGAATGTGGAGAATTCAGATTGGTTTGACACCGAGCTGCGAGGCCACACTGAGGCTCTGACTGACTCAAGGTCACAAGGTCTAAAAGTTATAGTCCTGGTTTAGTCCTGGTTTAGTCCAACATTTAGTCCTGTTTATGGTTTCTCTGTGAACAGTGAGTGTGTCGCAACAGTTTAACTTTTCCTATTGTTTCAGACAAATGTCTTTGTGGTAAAAGGCTGCATTGAAATAGTGCTTTAAAGCCCTGGGGCAGACACTAGAGCTGGAGAGCCTCTTTATTTAAAAAACATTTCTGTAGAAACACCACATGGACCAGATTCTGAAGAAATAATAATAAAGATGCCTTTTATTTAAGACACTGTACATGACCTGACCTCTTTTAGTGATTTTATTTTTACAGTGGCTCAGTGGCTCAGTGGGTAGAGCGGTCGTCCTTCAACCGGAAGGTAGGCAGTTCAAATCCCGCTCTCCCCACAGTTCATACTGTCGTTGTGTCCTTGGGCAAGACACTTAACCCACCTTGCCTCCAGTGGCTGTAACACTGGGGAATGGAACCTTAATGTAAGTCGCTCTGGATAAAAGCGTCTGCTAAATGACTAAATGTAAATGTATTTGCAAAGTTACTGTGCACTACCATGTTGTCCCTTTCTCTTCATTTGCACATGAGTTTGAAGGGTGGGTGAGAGAGATGTGGGAGACATAAAGAGGGTCTGGGGGAGATGCAGCAGTTAAAGTGAAGGCTGTGCTCACTGCAGACAGAGCACATGTGTTGGATTTGTGTTGTCAGTGGTCTGTGGAGGACGACACCGGACTGTTGCAGGGCTGGGGAGGGGGCAAAAACCTGACCGACATTTTTCATAGAGATTGTTATTAATGAGATGGATGTGGAGTTGAGAGTTTTGGAGATGAAGTGTAGATTTAAAATGTGGCAAAGGTTATTGAGATTGTTGGGATTGAAGCCAGGTCTTTTGAGAATGGGAGTAACAGTTCTGAGTGGTGTAGTAGTACCAGTACTGCAGTACCAGAGGTTAAAGAAGAGTGAAGATTATTGGAGACGAGGGGGGCCAGTGAGGGGAGGCAGCTTTTGACTGTTGAGCAGTCGAGAGACGACGGGGGGAGGGTTTGAAGGAGACGAGAGGGTGAAGCATGAAAATGTGGATCTGAGGCTGTGACGGAGGGTCCACCTCTGATGTCTTTCACTGCAAGTTCTGAAAGACATCAGGTGGATTTGAACAGGTTTTAGTTGGATTTGAACAGGATTTAGTTGGATTTTAACAGACCTGGTTCCTAACACACAACAAACATTAAAACACTGTGTAATACAGAGTAAAAAGTGTGGCTCTAGAGTTCACAGACTTGATTGGATTTAAGCCATTGTTTTACTTTAGGTTTAAACAGTGTCAGATCTGAGCAGGTTTTAAACATGGTATATATATTTACTGTTACTTTATTTATTAAACGCAGTGTTGCCACAGTTACTTTGAAAAAGTAACTTAGTTACATTACAGATTACTTGATTTAAAAAGTAACTTAGTTACTTTACAGATTACTTGATTTCAAAAGTAACTAAGTTACTTTACAAGTTACTTTATTAGTTACATTCAGCAGCTGCCGGCAACATAAAAATGACAACTGGTTTTGCCAACAATCACTTTTATTTGAAGTGTATTTTTAACAGTAACATCAACAATCTATCTCCTGACCATTAAAGTTGAATTTAAAAACTATTTCCAGAAAAAATACATGTTTTAATAAAAAATAAAGGCAGTCTTCCTTGACTTAACATAATAACTTGTTTTAATAAAAATAAAATAGTCTTTCTTGACAAAAAATGACAAAAATAGTAACGCACAGTGACTTGGTTAAGTAACTTTAATCTGATTACTGGTTTGGAAATAGTAATGCGTTAGATTACTCGTTACTGAAAAAAGTGGTCAGAATAGAGTAACGCGTTACTAAGTAACGCGTTACTGGCATCACTGATTAAACGTCACATTATTGTCTCTTGATGTTGATTTGCTTTCTTCTGTCGTTTTGTAAAACTTAGAAATAATTTAAGACAGTTGAGGCACTGAAAAGAAGTAAAGATGACCGCCTCCGACCTTCGCTCAACTTTGACCCCGAGCAGGAGCCTCTTCAGGAACATCAAGGTCTGACCCAGCTCCTTGTGTTTGTATAAGAACATTTCCCACAATGCACCTTCATTCAGATTTAATCAGGTTTTAGATGGATTTCTTCTCCTGAAAACATGACATGTATATTTGATTAAAACTATGTTCCCTGTGTTTTTCTGTTGTATCTTGGTCTTGTTCTTTTACTTTTATGTCCGGTCTTTGTCCGGTCTTTGTCCTGTCTTTGTCCGGTCTTTGTCCGGTCTTTGTCCGGTCTTTGTCCGGTCTTTGTCCTGTCTTTGTCCTGTCTTTGTCCTGTCTTTGTCCTGTCTTTGTCCGGTCTTTGTCCTGTCTTTGTCCTGTCTTTGTCCTGTCTTTGTCCGGTCTTTGTCCGGTCTTTGTCCTGTCTTTGTTCGGATTTTGTCCGGTCTTTGTCCGGTCTTTGTCCGGTCTTTGTCCTGTCCAGTTCTTTGTCTTCTGCCACAGTGCTCTACAGTTGGCTCAGCTGTTGGTCTCCGGTTACATGAAGAGTTCCATCTCCACCATCGAGCGCCGCTACGGTCTGTCCAGCCAAAAGGCCGGTGTGCTGGCCGCCTTCAACGAGGTACAGCCCCCTCCTTTACTCTGAGGCCTGTAGCGTCCTACCCCCTCACCGACCGGCCTGTAGCGTCCTACCCCCTCACCGACAGGCCTGTAGAGTCCTACCCCCTCACCGACCGGCCTGTAGCGTCCTACCCCCTCACCGACAGGCCTGTAGAGTCCTACCCCCTCACCGACCGGCCTGTAGTGTCCTACCCTCACCGACAGGCGCAGTAGCGCCCTACCCCTCACCGACCGGCCTGTAGTGTCCTACCCCCTCACCGACAGGCCTGTAGCGTCCTACCCCCTCACCGACCGGCCTGTAGTGTCCTACCCCCTCACCGACAGGCGCAGTAGCGTCCTACCCCCTCACCGACCGGCCTGTAGCGTCCTACCCCTCACCGACAGGCCTGTAGTGTCCTACACCCTCACCGACCGGCCTGTAGTGTCCTACCCTCACCGACAGGCCTGTAGCGCCCTACCCTCACCGACCGGCCTGTAGTGTCCTACCCTCACCGACAGGCCTGTAGCGTCCTACCCCTCACCGACAGGCCTCCTACCCCTCACCGACCGGCCTGTAGTGTCCTACCCCTCACCGACCGGCCTGTAGCGTCCTACCCTCACCGACAGGCAGTAGTGTCCTACCCCTCACCGACAGGCGCAGAAGTGTCCTACCCCTTCACCGACCGGCCTGTAGCGTCCTACCCCCTCACCGACAGGCGCAGAAGTGTCCTACCACTTCACCGACCGGCCTGTAGCGTCCTACCCCTCACCGACCGGCCTGTAGTGTCCTACCCTCACCGACAGGCGCGGTAGCGTCCTACCCTCACCGACCGGCCTGTAGCGTCCTACCCTCACCGACAGGCCTGTAGTGTCCTACCCCTCACCGACCGGCCTGTAGTGTCCTACCCCCTCACCGACAGGCCTGTAGCGTCCTACCCCTCACCGACCGGCCTGTGGCGTCCTACCCCCTCACCGACAGGCCTGTGTCCTACCCCCTCACCGACCGGCCTGTAGCGTCCTACCCCCTCACCGACAGGCCTGTGGCGTCCTACCCTCACCGACCGGCCTGTAGTGTCCTACCCACCTCACCGACAGGCGCAGTAGTGTCCTACCCCTTCACCGACAGGCGCAGTAGTGTCCTACCCCCTCACCGACAGGCCTGTAGTGTCCTACCCCCTCACCGACCGGCCTGTAGCGTCCTACCCCCTCACCGACAGGCGCAGAAGTGTCCTACCCCTTCACCGACCGGCCTGTAGCGCCCTACCCTCACCGACAGGCGCAGTAGTGTCCTACCCCTCACCGACCGGCCTGTAGTGTCCTACCCTCACCGACAGGCGCAGTAGCGTCCTACCCCCTCACCGACCGGCCTGTAGTGTCCTACCCCCTCACCGACCGGCCTGTAGTGTCCTACCCCCTCACCGACAGGCCTGTAGCGTCCTACCCCTCACCGACCGGCCTGTAGTGTCCTACCTCACCGACAGGCGCAGTAGCGTCCTACCCTCACCGACCGGCCTGTAGCGTCCTACCCCTCACCGACAGGCCTGTAGTGTCCTACCCTCACCGACCGGCCTGTAGTGTCCTACCCTCACTGACAGGCCTGTAGCGTCCTACCCCCTCACCGACCGGCCTGTAGTGTCCTACCCTCACCGACAGGCCTGTAGCGTCCTACCCCCTCACCGACAGGCCTGTAGCGTCCTACCCCTCACCGACCGGCCTGTAGTGTCCTACCCCTCACCGACCGGCCTGTGCGTCCCTACCCCTCACCGACAGGCGCAGTAGTGTCCTACCCCCTCACCGACAGGCGCAGAAGTGTCCTACCCCTTCACCGACCGGCCTGTAGCGTCCTACCCCCTCACCGACAGGCGCAGAAGTGTCCTACCACTTCACCGACCGGCCTGTAGCGTCCTACCCCCTCACCGACCGGCCTGTAGTGTCCTACCCCCTCACCGACAGGCGCAGTAGCGTCCTACCCCCTCACCGACCGGCCTGTAGCGTCCTACCCCCTCACCGACAGGCCTGTAGTGTCCTACCCCCTCACCGACAGGCCTGTAGCGTCCTACCCCCTCACCGACCGGCCTGTAGCGTCCTACCCCCTCACCGACCGGCCTGTAGCGTCCTACCCCCTCACCGACAGGCCTGTAGCGTCCTACCCCCTCACCGACCGGCCTGTAGTGTCCTACCCACCTCACCGACAGGCGCAGTAGTGTCCTACCCCTTCACCGACAGGCGCAGTAGTGTCCTACCCCCTCACCGACAGGCCTGTAGTGTCCTACCCCTCACCGACCGGCCTGTAGCGTCCTACCCTCACCGACAGGCGCAGAAGTGTCCTACCCCTTCACCGACCGGCCTGTAGCGTCCTACCCCCTCACCGACAGGCGCAGTAGTGTCCTACCCCCTCACCGACCGGCCTGTAGTGTCCTACCCCCTCACGGACCGGCCTGTAGTGTCCTACCCCCTCACCGACAGGCCTGTAGTGTCCTACCCCCTCACCGACAGGCCTGTAGTGTCCTACCCCCTCACCGACAGGCGCAGTAGCGTCCTACCCCCTCACCGACCGGCCTGTAGTGTCCTACCCCCTCACCGACAGGCCTGTAGAGTCCTACCCCCTCACCGACCGGCCTGTAGTGTCCTACCCCCTGACTGACAGCGTGTGTGCAGGTGGGGAACACGGTGCTGATCGTCTTCGTGAGTTTCCTCGGGAGCAGGGTCCACAGGCCGAGGTTCATCGCTGGAGGAGCTCTTCTTGCGGCTGTGGCTTCGATGCTCATGACTCTGCCCCACTTCATCTACGGCCCGTACGACTACACCGACCGCGTCACAGGTCACAGGCTCAATATACTTTAAGTTTAAACTTTAGACAAAACAATATGTCCAATAAAGACTGTATATTCAACGCCACAGTCCTTAGTTTTGATCCAGTCTTTACAGTTTGTTCTAAAACCAGTGAACACTTTCTCTGAGAGTAGAGCTGTAGCTTTAGGAAAGGTTGTTACCGTTTGGAGCATGTATTAGTAAATGCTTGTCAGGTCTGATTAAACCGCCCAACGGGCCCCATGTGGCCCCCAGACCCCAGTTTGGATTTTGTTGAACTTTAATTTTATGCTTTTTTCTTCCTTTAGCGCCTGGTAACAGCTCGGGCCTCTGCCAATCAGAGCGCTCGGTTCTGTCGTCCAATCAGAACTGCAGCGAGGGCAACAGGACCGACCACGAGGGGGCGTACCCTCTGCTGTTAATGGGCCAGCTGCTGCTTGGCATCGGGGCCGTGCCCATACAACCCTTCGGCATCTCCTACATCGACGACTTCTCCAGCAAAAGGAACTCGCCGCTCTATCTGGGTAAAAAAAAAACACCAAGAGGTTTTAGTTGGACTTTAATGTGTTTTAATTGATTTTAGTTGGACATAGAAAAATAAATATTGGATTTTTGTTTTCTGTCTTTCTCTGAGACAAGCAGACTTTCACAAACCAAATAGTTATTAATATTTTGTCCCACAGAGAAAGTGAAAAGCTCAGGTTCTGGTTTAAATTCCATCACCGAGCGGTTTGGCTGCAGTTGTTTTCTTAGATTACAGCAATGACAGACAAATACCTGTTTCCCACTCGTTTTTGTCGTGAGCCGTGTCCGACTTGTCTCGGCATGTTTTTGTAACGACACCAACACAACCATCAACAGCCAAACTCAGGTCACAACAGGATTTAACAAACTGTTGAAACCTGATTCTACGTCAACGTCTTAAACCAATCACAATCCAATAAAGTCAAACTAAAACCACTCAAAATGTATTCAAGTCCAACCAAAACCTCTAAAAATCCAACCAAAACCACTCAAAATCTGTTCCAAGTCCAACCAAAACCACTCAAAATCTGTTCCAAGTCCAACCAAAACCTCTAAAAATCCAACCAAAACCACTCAAAATCTGTTCAAGTCCAACCAAAACCACTCAAAATCTGTTCAAGTCCAACCAAAACCACTCAAAATCTGTTCCAAGTCCAACCAAAACCTCTAAAAATCCAACCAAAACCACTCAAAATCTGTTCAAGTCCAACCAAAACCACTCAAAATCTGTTCCAAGTCCAACCATAACCTCTAAAAATCCAACCAAAACCACTCAAAATCTGTTCCAAGTCCAACCAAAACCTCTAAAAGTCCAACCAAAACCACTTGAAATCTATTTAAGTCCAACCAAATCCACTCAAAATCTGTTCCAAGTCCAACCAAAACCTCTAAAAATCCAACCAAAACCACTTAAAATCAAATAAAGCTTAACCAAAACCACTCAATGTCCAATAAAGTCCAACCAAAACCACTTAAAATCTGTTCAAGTCCAACCAAAACCTCTAAAAGTCCAACCAAAACCACTCAAAATCTGTTCAAGTCCAACCAAAACCTCTAAAAGTCCAACCAAAACCACTCGAAATCCAAAAAGTCTGACTAAAAACACCCAACCATTCATTGAAGTGCAGCCAAAACCTCCCTAAGCCCTAAAAACCAAAGCTGAAGAACCTGTGTGTTTGTGAGCAGTGCAGTGATGGGTGCAGCAGCGAGTACTAATGTAATAACGACAGGTTTGCGGTAGTTCTTCTTATGGAATGTAGTTAAACAGCCAAGCCAACTTTTAAAACCTGTTGCTGCTGTGGTTGTTGTGGCCTGGCGCCTCACTCTCCCTGAGCTGGAGGAAGTTTACCTGTGAACACCTCAGAACAGTGTGAAGTACTTCTGCTGTAGATTACGAAAGGTGTCATGTTATCAATCACACAATCAGTGTATTTCAGTCACACCCACTCTCTCAGGGTGCTATTAGGTTACCGTATAGAGCGGCGTTATCCAGCACTCCATATTTAGCAGCAGCTCACTTGACTGCGGCTGGTTTGACTGCAGGGTTTAGGGTTAACCACCTCCTAATTTATAAACCTGCTGAAAAGTAATGCAGAGCTTTGAGAGCAGGAAGGCTACGCAAAATAAACAACGCTAAAAATCCTGTGTAGACTAACTGTTTCATTAAAAAAAAAACACAATTAAAACTGTAATAATCAATCAAATAGGCTTTGGAGACAGTGCGAGCGTGTCCTAAAGCTGTAGTGAACGTTGATGGTGACGAAACGTTTTTGTGTTGTTTTCTGCAGGAATCCTTTTGGCCGTTACCTCCATCGGACCAGCCTTCGGTTTCATGACCAGCTCCTTAACTCTACGTGTCTTTGTGGACTTCAACACCGTCTCTACAGGTAAACCAGGTCTAAACCAGGTCTGAACCAGGTCTAAACCAGGTCTAAACCAGGTCTAAACCAGGTCTAAACCAGGTCTGAACCAGGTCTGAACCAGGTCTAAACCAGGTCTGAACCAGGTCTAAACCAGGTCTAAACCAGGTCTAAACCAGGACTAAACCAGGACTAAACCAGGTCTAAACCAGGTCTAACCCAGGTCTAAACCAGGTCTAAACCAGGTCTAACCCAGGTCTAACCCAGGTCTAAACCAGGTCTAAACCGGGTCTAAACCGAGTCTAAACCGGGTCTAACCCGGGTCTAACCCGGGTCTAAACCAGGTCTAACCCAGGTCTAACCCAGGTCTAAACCAGGTCTAAACCAGGTCTAAACCGAGTCTAAACCGGGTCTAACCCGGGTCTAACCCAGGTCTTAACCAGGTCTAACCCAGGTCTTAACCAGGTCTAACCCAGGTCTAAACCAGGTCTAACCCAGGTCTAACCCAGGTCTAAACCAGGTCTAAACCAGGTCTAAACCAGGTCTAACCCAGGTCTAAACCAGGTCTAAACCAGGACTAAACCGAGTCTAAACCAGGTCTAAACCGAGTCTAACCCGGGTCTTAACCAGGTCTAACCCAGGTCTAAACCAGGTCTAACCCAGGTCTAACCCAGGTCTAAACCAGGTCTAAACCAGGTCTAAACCAGGTCTAAACCAGGTCTAACCCAGGTCTAAACCAGGACTAAACCGAGTCTAAACCAGGTCTAAACCAGGTCTAACCCAGGTCTAACCCAGGTCTAAACCAGGTCTAAACCAGGTCTAACCCAGGTCTTAACCAGGTCTAACCCAGGTCTAACCCAGGTCTAAACCGAGTCTAAACCGGGTCTAACCCGGGTCTAACCCGGGTCTAACCCAGGTCTAACCCAGGTCTAAACCAGGTCTAAACCAGGTCTAACCCAGGTCTAAACCGAGTCTAACCCGGGTCTAACCCAGGTCTAACCCAGGTCTAAACCGAGTCTAAACCGGTCTAACTCGGTCTAACCCGGGTCTAACCCAGGTCTAAACCAGGTCTAAACCAGGTCTAACCCAGGTCTTAACCAGGTCTAACCCAGGTCTAACCCAGGTCTAACCCAGGTCTTAACCAGGTCTAACCCAGGTCTAAACCAGGTCTAACCCAGGTCTTAACCAGGTCTAAACCAGGTCTAACCCAGGTCTTAACCAGGTCTAACCCAGGTCTTAACCAGGTCTAAACCAGGTCTAACCCAGGTCTAAACCGAGTCTAACCCGGGTCTAACCCATGTCTAAACCAGGTCTAAACCAGGTCTAAACCAGGTCTAAACCAGGTCTAACCCAGGTCTAAACCGAGTCTAAACCGGGTCTAACCCGGGTCTAACCCGGGTCTAACCCGGGTCTAAACCAGGTCTAACCCAGGTCTAACCCAGGTCTAAACCAGGTCTAACCCAGGTCTTAACCAGGTCTAACCCAGGTCTAAACCGAGTCTAACCCGGGTCTAACCCAGGTCTAAACCAGGTCTAAACCAGGTCTAACCCAGGTCTAAACCGAGTCTAACCCGGGTCTAACCCAGGTCTAAACCAGGTCTAAACCGAGTCTAAACCGGGTCTAACCCGGGTCTAACCCGGGTCTAACCCAGGTCTAACCAGGTCTAAACCAGGTCTAACCCAGGTCTTAACCAGGTCTAACCCAGGTCTAACCCAGGTCTAACCCAGGTCTTAACCAGGTCTAACCCAGGTCTAAACCAGGTCTAACCCAGGTCTTAACCAGGTCTAAACCAGGTCTAACCCAGGTCTTAACCAGGTCTAACCCAGGTCTAAACCAGGTCTAAACCAGGTCTAAACCGAGTCTAAACCGGGTCTAACCCGGGTCTAACCCAGGTCTAAACCAGGTCTAACCCAGGTCTAACCCAGGTCTAACCCCAGGTCTAACCCAGGTCTAAAACCAGGTCTTAACCAGGTCTAACCCAGGTCTAACCAGGTCTAACCCAGGTCTAACCAGGTCTAACCCAGGTCTAACCAGGTCTAAACCCAGGTCTAACCAGGTCTAACCCAGGTCTAAACCAGGTCTAACCCAGGTCTAAACCAGGTCTAACCCAGGTCTAACCCAGGTCTAAACCAGGTCTAACCCAGGTCTAACCCAGGTCTAAACCAGGTCTTAACCAGGTCTAACCCAGGTCTAAACCAGGTCTAACCCAGGTCTTAACCAGGTCTAACCCAGGTCTAACCCAGGTCTAAACCAGGTCTAAACCAGGTCTAAACCGAGTCTAAACCAGGTCTAACCCAGGTCTAAACCAGGTCTAACCCAGGTCTAAACCAGGTCTAACCCAGGTCTAAACCAGGTCTAAACCAGGTCTTAACCAGGTCTAACCCAGGTCTAAACCAGGTCTAACCCAGGTCTAAACCAGGTCTAACCCAGGTCTAAACCAGGTCTAAACCAGGTCTAACCCAGGTCTAACCCAGGTCTTAACCAGGTCTAACCCAGGTCTAAACCAGGTCTAAACCAGGTCTAACCCAGGTCTAAACCAGGTCTAAACCAGGTCTAACCCAGGTCTTAACCAGGTCTAACCCAGGTCTAAACCAGGTCTAACCCAGGTCTAAACCAGGTCTAACCCAGGTCTAAACCAGGTCTAAACCAGGTCTAAACCGAGTCTAAACCGGGTCTAACCCGGGTCTAACCCAGGTCTAAACCAGGTCTTAACCAGGTCTTAACCAAGTCTTTTTCCTCTGTCCAGACCAGGTACAGATGGAGCCTGAAGACCTGCGGTGGGTCGGGGCCTGGTGGCTGGGGTTCCTGATGGCATCTTCTTTACTGGTGCTTACTGCTCTGCCCATCCTGTTCTTCCCCAGAGAGCTCCCCCCAGAGGTGAGCTGCCCACACTGCACCATTACGACCAATCAGAGAGCGGCAGAACACTACGACGCAGATCAACACTTAATACTCACAAAAAACACTCAAATGGATTAAAGGTGGACTAAGGCCACTTTTCAGTCCAGTCCAACTAAAAAACACTCACAATTCATTCAAGTCTTAACAAAACCACTGAAAATACATTAACATCCAACTTAGGATGTTGAACTATGGTTATGGTCCAAATAAAACCAAATTAAAGGTCTGACTAAAACCACTTAAAACTCTTCCATATTGGCTCAAAACCAGGTAAAGTCAGTTAAACTGGTCCGGTCTCTGGTCCGGTCTCTGGTCCGGTCTCTGGATTGGTCTCTGGTCCGGTCTCTGGTCCGGTCTCTGGATTGGTCTCTGGATTAGTCTCTGGTCCGGTCTCTGGATTGGTCTCTGGTCCGGTCTCTGGATTGGTCTCTGGTCCGGTCTCTGGTCCGGTCTCTGGATTGGTCTCTGGTCTGGTCCGGTCTCTGGTCTCGGGTCCGGTCTCTGGTCTCGGGTCCGGTCTCTGGTCTCTGATCTGGTCTGGTCTGGTCTCTGGTCTGGTCTCTGGTCTGGTCTCTGGTCTGGTCTCTGGTCTCTGGTCTGGTCTCTGGTCCGGTCTCTGGTCCGGTCTCTGGTCCGGTCTCTGGTCCGGTCTCTGGTCTGGTCTGGTCTCTGGTCTGGTCTCTGGTCCGGTCTCTGGTCCGGTCTCTGGTCTGGTCTCCGGTCTGGTCTCTGGTCCGGTCTCTGGTCTGGTCTCTGGTCTGGTCTCCGGTCTCTGGTCTGGTCTCTGGTCTGGTCTCCGGTCTCTGGTCTGGTCTCTGGTCTCTGGTCTGGTCTCTGGTCTGGTCTCTGGTCTGGTCTCTGGTCTCTGGTCTGGTCTCTGGTCTGGTCTCTGGTCTGGTCTCTGGTCTGGTCTCTGGTCCGGTCTCTGGTCCGGTCTCTGGTCCGGTCTCTGGTCCGGTCTCTGGTCTGGTCTCTGGTCTGGTCTGGTCTCCGGTCTCTGGTCTGGTCTCTGGTCTGGTCTCCGGTCTCTGGTCTGGTCTCTGGTCTGGTCTGGTCTCTGGTCTCTGGTCTCTGGTCTGGTCTCTGGTCTTTGGTCTGGTCTCTGGTCTCTGGTCTCTGGTCTGGTCTCTGGTCTTTGGTCTGGTCTCTGGTCTGGTCTGGTCTCTGGTCTGGTCTCTGGTCTTTGGTCTGGTCTCTGGTCTCTGGTCTGGTCTCTGGTCTGGTCTCTGGTCTGGTCTGGTCTCTGGTCTCTGGTCTGGTCTGGTCTCTGGTCTCTGGTCTGGTCTCTGGTCCGGTCTCTGGTCCGGTCTCTGGTCCGGTCTCTGGTCCGGTCTCTGGTCCGGTCTCTGGTCTGGTCTCTGGTCTGGTCTCTGGTCTGGTCTCTGGTCTCTGGTCTGGTCTCTGGTCTGGTCTCTGGTCCGGTCTCTGGTCCGGTCTCTGGTCCGGTCTCTGGTCCGGTCTCTGGTCCGGTCTCTGGTCCGGTCTCTGGTCCGGTCTCTGGTCCGGTCTCTGGTCTGGTCTCTGGTCCGGTCTCTGGTCCGGTCTCTGGTCTGGTCTCTGGTCTGGTCTCTGGTCTGGTCTCTGGTCTGGTCTCTGGTCCGGTCTCTGGTCCGGCCCTGGTCTGGTCTCTGGTCTGGTCTCTGGTCTGGTCTCTGGTCTGGTCTCTGGTCTCTGGTCTGGTCTCTGGTCTGGTCTCTGGTCTGGTCTGGTCTCTGGTCTGGTCTCTGGTCTGGTCTCTGGTCTGGTCTCTGGTCTGGTCTCTGGTCTGGTCTCGGTCTCTGGTCTGGTCTCTGGTCTGGTCTCTGGTCTGGTCTCTGGTCCGGTCTCTCCGGTCTCTGGTCTGGTCTCTGGTCTGGTCTCTGGTCTGGTCTCTGGTCTGGTCTCTGGTCTGGTCTCTGGTCTGGTCTCTGGTCTGGTCTCTGGTCTGGTCTCTGGTCTGGTCTCTGGTCCGGTCTCTGGTCCGGTCTCTGGTCCGGTCTCTGGTCCGGTCTCTGGTCTGGTCTCTGGTCTGGTCTCTGGTCTGGTCTCTGGTCCGGTCTCTGGTCCGGTCTCTGGTCTCTGGTCTCTGGTCTGGTCTGGTCTCTGGTCTGGTCTCTGGTCCGGTCTCTGGTCCGGTCTCTGGTCTGGTCTCTGGTCTGGTCTCTGGTCTGGTCTCTGGTCTGGTCTCTGGTCCGGTCTCTGGTCCGGTCTCTGGTCTGGTCTCTGGTCCGGTCTCTGGTCCGGTCTCTGGTCCGGTCTCTGGTCCGGTCTCTGGTCTGGTCTCTGGTCTGGTCTCTGGTCTGGTCTCTGGTCTGGTCTCTGGTCTGGTCTCTGGTGCAGCTGGAGGTGTGTTCTGTCTAAAGTGAAAGTTGGAATGAGTCACTGTTGTAATAAAACTCTGTGGACTTTGGCTCAGTTTCAGCTCGAGCAGGTTCAGACTGATAACGCTTAAAGAGAGAAGTCACATTTGTGGTTTTCAGATATAACTGCCTCCAGAATGGCTTTTTTTATTAATATCTGGTACTTGTTTTCCAATATTTGCTCTAAAAGTCACTTATAAAGAGGTTGTTCAAAAGAAAAATATGTGGGTCTTTCTGTGCCGTTTTCCAAAGAAGCAGTGGCTGAGTTCCAGTCTTTCACAATAATGAGACGTCCTGTTTAAAAAAAACAGATGTGTTTCCTGAAAGTTTATCCTCAACAGACCAAAGTCATTCCATTGTTTTCTCGTCACAAACAACATCATGTTGTTTCCAGTGAACGCTCCAGCTGCTGTAGATTCTGTGGCTTTAGTGTTGTAGCTCTTACACTGAGTCAGGAACAAATCTCAGTTGTTTCGAAACTGAATACTTCACACCCACACAGTCATTCATTTAAAAAGAGTTATAAAAACAGATAAATGTCCTGTTGTAGCACAGTGAGCATAATATCAGTCCAATTCATGAAGCAGCAGGAAGCTGCTGTAAATCCAAGGTTTCTTTTGAAAAACTGAAACACAACTGTCCTGTTTTAGGTCTCTCAGGTCAACGCTCCTTTTTTTTCAGGTTGCAGACGACGCAGTTGAGTCTGGAGCTGACTGTAAACAACAACAAAGCAATTCTGTCCAACAAACGTCGCTGCTGCAGTTCCTCAAGAGTAAGTCCCATTAATGCTGCTCGAAACAACCCTCAGACCAGACACTTCTAATTCTCCTCATCAGGATTCTCACAGGGTTATACGGGAGTTGGATAATCCGGTTCTATCTCTGTCCCAGGTTTTCCCAGGATCGCGATGCGGACCCTGAAGTCACCCGTTTACATGTCGGTGGTCCTGGCCCAGGTGAACTTGTCGGCGCTGCTCTCGGGACTCGCCACCTTCATGGCCAAGTTTATGGAGCGACAGTTCAACAGGACTGTGAGCTTCTCCAACATGATGATCGGTAAATCCCACTAAAACCTCTTCAGAACCATCTAAAACCAATTCATCCCGGTCTAAACCCTGCCCCCTCTGCTGTAGGTGGCGTGGCGCTGCCGTTCTCCATCGTAGGCATCGTTCTGGGCGGTGTTCTCATGAGGAGGTGCGCTCTGACGGTGTCCAGAGCTGGAAGGATGTGTTTTATTTCCATCTCACTGTGTGTCCTCACCGCTCTGCCTCTGCTTCTGCTCGGCTGCTCCACTCAGACGGTCGTAGGAGTCTACCCCCCCCGCAGGCAAGCAACCGGAGGGTCTATCCCCAGGTACGCGACCGGAGGGTCTATCCCCAGGTACGCGACCGGAGGGTCTATCCCCAGGTATGGGACCGGAGGGTCTATCCCCAGGTACGGGACCGGAGGGTCTATCCCCAGGTATGGGACCGGAGGGTCTATCCCCAGGTACGCGACCGGAGGGTCTATCCCCAGGTATGGGACCGGAGGGTCTATCCCCAGGTACGGGACCGGAGGGTCTATCCCCAGGTATGGGACCGGAGGGTCTGTGGGGAAGCAGTGGCTCAGGAGCCTGGGTTGGATCCTTTGCCTCCAGTGTCTGTGGAAGTGTCTGAATGAGCTGAACCCAGGATGAATGTGGAGTGAATGAATAATGCAGTGCAACCATTGTCCTTAACATTCAAGGCTCAAAAGAGCAATTGTTCTGCTTTCAGAAACTATTTTGAGCAATATACTGAGAGAATGATATATTTTTTGGAAGCTCCTCCGTCACTGAGGGACTCAGCAGGACACTGTCCAGTTTCTCTGGATGTGGACATAAACCCTCAGTTCTGTTGTCTGCAGGTCCTCCTCCAGTCTAAACCCGGTTCTGGACCCGACTCGATGTGGTTCTGACTGTAACTGTCCAAAGGAGGCCTTTAATCCGGTCTGTGGCTCTAATGGCATCGAGTTCAGGTCTCCGTGTCACGCCGGCTGTATCTCCATGGAAATGAACTCCGAAAACAAAGTCACTGTGAGTCCTGGTTTAGTCCTGGTTTAGTCCTGGTTTAGATCTGATTTAGTCCTGGTTTAGATCTGGTTTAGACCTGGTTTAGTCCTGGTTTAGACCTGATTTAGTCCTGGTTTAGATCTGGTTTAGACCTGGTTTAGTCCTGGTTTAGATCTGGATTTGTCCAGGACTCCCTAAAAAAATTGTATTTTTCCCAGAACTACACAAACTGTGGCTGCGTGTCTCTGGATCCTCGCCCTAGTCCTGGCCCCGGTCCGGGTCCAGGTCCAGGTCCCGAGCCGGGCTGGGCAGTCCCGGGGACCTGTGGTAGTCCTTGTTCCAAACTGCTGCTGCCGTTCATTTCTTTAGTGGCTCTGACCTGCTTCATCGCCTCCTTCTGCCACACGCCGTCCTACATCATCATCCTCAGGTTCAGATCCGACTAAAACCTGTTCAGGTCTGACTAAAACCTGTTTTAGATCCATCTAAACTCTGTTCTTTCCTGGTTCTAGGACAGTTCCGGTTGAGGACAAGTCTTTTGCGGTGGGACTTCAGTACATGTTTTTCCGAGTCCTCGGTGAGTAACTTGTGAAGATAATGGGAACAGAGCAGTTTAGACTCTGGACTTGAGTGTTCTCCACCTGCAGCTGGATTAGTTTTGGTCTGGTTTGACAAAAACTGATCTAGCTGCAGAGTCTGATGGATCTGTCTCAGAATACTCAGGGTTTTGTTTTTTCTTTTTATTGGTTAAAGAGCTTTGGCTTGATAAACATTTAAATTTTGGTCAAAATGTCACTCATGGCCTTTTGATTCTCAGCTCCATTTACGTAATCGTCCCAGTAAATAAAAGTCCCACCGTTAGCAAGAGGCTAACAGAGGTTTATGCTAATGGATGAATGTTTTAGATTCTGTTAAAGTGAAATATACACCTTGAGCAGGGTCTTAAGTCGTCTGAAGGGTTATACAGGAGTGTACTCTGGTCTAAACTTATTTTGTAAATAATAAAACAGTTGATCAGTGTAAACATGTCCTCTGTGTTCTCCCAGCGTTTATGCCGGGCCCAGTGCTTTACGGCAAAGTCATCGACACCACCTGTATTCTCTGGGGCAGAAAGTGTGGCAGTCAGACTTCCTGTCACTACTACGACCTGGACCTTTTCAGACACAGGTAACTCTCACCTGGACACCTCCAGACCGAGGACAACTGAACTTTAGTCGGACATTTTACAATGATTTCATGTGCAATTTTCTAAGACCAGATAAAAAATAAATAAATAAAAAAAACATATTCAAAAGAACCACTGTCGCCAGAAATAATGTCTAAAGGTAAATCAGTATGCATTAAGTGCAGTGTATTTAAATATTTTTCATTTAAGTCAACTCTAATCAAGTTTAATCGTCTGTTTCCTTATTTGGTCAGGTTCCTCTAATGTTAATCGTCCGTTTCCTTATTTGGTCAGGTTCCTCTAATGTTAATCGTCCGTTTCCTTATTTGGTCAGGTTCCTGGGGCTGCAGGTGGTGTTTGTTTGTGGAAGTCTGCTGTGTTTCCTGCTGACGATGATTCTTCTGCAAAGACGAGTCTCGACGCAGAACCAAACGACTGAAAATAAACCCGCATATGAACTGGTGACCACGGCAACGAACGCAGAAAACCAGCCGGACAAAGACGGAACAAAAACCTGAGCAAGTCCAACAGAGAAGAGGAAACTAGCCATACATTTTCAAAATTAAAACCGCTACAGATCATTGACTAAACCCGGACCAGGTCTAAACCCAGACCAGGTCTAAACCACATGTGACCCTTTTGGACTAAAACTAAACTGGAGCCAGATCTCAGATGTTAAACGCACTTCAGTCTTTCTTTACAACGACTCCTCCATTTTGTGTCGGAGTCGGACTGTGTAGTGCACTCCACTTCCCACAATGCATCAGTAAAAGCAGTGACCAGTGAGAGTTGTGATTTTTGTTCTCAGGGCTCTCACCTGGACTCTTTCCTCAGGTGTGAAAAGTCTCGGTCCAAACTAAAACAAAAACTCTTGTGAAGCCAAACGTTTCCTAAAGAGCGTTCTTTTAAGAATGCTTTTCTTTTTAACAAACAAAAAGATTAAACTAGTTTCGGCAACAGGTAGTAACCAAAACTAGTCAAGCAGGTAAACAAACTTGTATCGGTTAAAAAGAATAGCATTGTGCCGCTCTAAGGCCCTGCTCCAGTTTTATTGTATTTCTCCTGTAACTGTAAAAGCTCCTTAAAAAGGTCAAACTGAAACATTAAAACAAACCAAAGTTTAAAGCTGAAACTTACACTAGACTGATCCAGTCTCTGCCCTTTCCTTTTTTATTTTTGAGCTGTTCAGAATCAGAAGTGTTCTGTGACAGAAAAACCCGCCTCACTGGGAGACCTCTTTATTGACATCAGTGTTGACCAATAGGAGCGCTCCTTTTTTCTGGAGCGAGCTGTGACTAGTCAAACCCCCGCTGTGGGCTGATCCTTCTCATCTTAATGATGCACATTAATGTAAATACCCGTAAATCATCTGTAATCAAACAAATACAAACCTAAAACCAAACAGACATCGACAGTTCAGAAGTACGATCACAGAACTGTGCATCCTTTCAACTTTATAACTTTTATGTAAACAATGTCATGAAATTAAATCCTTCGTTAAAGCCTACAGGACGTCGTACAAACTTATTTTTCAGAAGATTCTGTTACAATCATCTTTAGGAGATTAAACTGTCCAAATAATGTCAAGAAGAAAAAAAAAGGTTGAACGCCGTGAACAGCGTGTGGGAAAATCCTTTTGTGGTATTTTTTTTTTATTATATTTTCTCAAACAGTTTAAGTTTGTTTTGTACAATTGGATTGTGTTGGGTTTTGTCGTATGACTTTATATTTTGAACACTATTTTATATTCAACCAAAGATTATGCTGATGTTCCTCAAAGAAAAAAACAAAGGTTCTCATGGAGTTCTGCGGCAGATCAGAAGGGGGCGCTACAGAACTCTTCGTGAACTTTATCGTTCTCAGAGTTTACTCAGAATTTATTTTTATTTTTTTCACACCAAACTCACTGTGAACGAAACAGACCTTTGTTTCATAAAAAGTGAAATGTTTGTTTTTGCAAATTATTTAAATGTGAACTTTCTAAACCGGACTAAACCGGGACTAAACCGGGTCTAAACCAGGTCTAAACCAGGACTAAACCAGATCTAAACCAGGACTAAACCAGGACTAAACCAGGACTAAACCAGGTCTAAACCAGGTCTAAACCAGGACTAAACCAGGACTAAACCAGGACTAAACCAGGACTAAACCAGGACTAAACCAGGTCTAAACCAGGACTAAACCAGGACTAAACCAGGTCTAAACCAGGTCTAAACCAGGACTAAACCAGGTCTAAACCAGGTCTAAACCAGGACTAAACCAGGACTAAACCCCACAATGTGACCTTTTTTGTGTAAAAAGCCATGATCCAAAACGACCAGTCGTTTCACTGACGACGTCTAAAGCAGCCTCAGAAGGACATAAGGCCTGATAATGGGGCGCAGTGGTTGTCCCTCAACCGGAAGGTTGGCGGTTCGATTCCCGCTCTCCCCACAGTTGATACTGTCGTTTCAAACAGACATTAATCAGAAACTCTTTGAGGTGCATAAATATATATAAAACCTTTTGTTGGTGAAAGTGTCTGAATGTTTTTTTTCTTGTTTCTCACTGAAAGCTGCTCATATTCATTTTGTTATCACTTATAATAAAAACATATCTCAGTCTTTTGTTTTCATGGTTCACTAAAGCTGCGTTCAGGTGCTCCTCAAATTCACAGGAACATCTGAAGTCGTCTGTTCGGTTTTACGTTCCTCCAAAAACCGTAAATGTAGTAAAACCACAAAGACCACATCAAAAACCCTTTGAATACAGTGACCTTTGACCTCGTCTACTTCTGTCGGGTTGGTCTGGTCTTGGTCTGGTTTTGCTCAGACAGAAGCTTCCTTTGTGAAAGTGTCTGGATCAAAGACGAAAATAAAAACCTGAGTCGACACAAACTGAGACTGACTCAGGTTTCCTCAAAATCTGACCACGTTTTAAAACCAGGACTAAACCTGGTTTATTATTATTATTACTAAATAATAAAACAGTTTTATTTCAACAGATCTTTATTAAAAATATTTGCACAAAATCATTTTCACAAAAACATCAGTAAATACTTAATACGGTTTTATTCCGTGACCCTTCTTCAATCGTTTAAGTCACAAACACAAAAAAAAAATAAAAAAATAAAAGCCGTAAATCTACAAAAATAGACTTATTTTCTGCACTTATAATGTTTCTTGTTATAAACGTCACAGAAAAACGAGCAGGAAGTGAGAAAAACCGAGTTCTGCTGCAGACGGGAGCCATTTTGTGATATTTTTAAAACACTTCCCAAAACGGACCCTTGCTCTTATTGGCTGAATATTCTCAGAGTTATTGACATTATTTCAATAGAAACTGTTAATTTCCCCCAAAAAAGGTAAGCCTTTTGCTGCTGCGCCAAACATTTATTTCTAAAACTGTCGTTGGATCAGCTTTAACTGTTAAGACGCATATATTTGAGGATTTCCGCCTTGATTCAGGAGAGCTACTGTTAACCTGCTTTGACTTTGAGAAATAACTTTACAAATGAAATCTCTGCGTCTTTGAAAACCTTGAAAACAAAAATAAACATTGTCTCGGGAAGCAGTGCTTTAGTCCTGACTTTTAGAGGCTGGTTACACGACCACGTCTCCGATTATCCCACGATCCTCGTTTACACAGAGTCGCCCAAAACCACGTAGTACTGAAGCCAGACCAGAAGGGGGCGGGCTGCTGCTGCGTTTATGATGTCATCGTTTTCAGAGTTTCAAGTTTCAAGTGAAAACACTGGCATCGTGCGAGTCCTCTCCACAACAGCATCAGTGTGGACTCAACAAAACCTTAAACGTGATCGAGAAGGAGACCACTGGATTTGAACAGGTTTTGGTTGGATTTGAACAGGTTTGCATTTGCCGTTTATTGTCTTTGCTGCGTTTTTATTGGACAATCCCCTGTTCTGCTCTGATTGGCTGAATAATCTGTTTTCTTTTTGACTTATGGCCCTTATTTCTGAGTTAAAAAAAAAAAAACTAAATAAAAACTCTTGAATCTGCTTTAAGATGAAACAGTCTCTTTATCCAAGTTCATTTAAACTCTTGGCTCCGCCCCTTGTCCGTTTCCCGCGCTCCTATTGGCTGAGGACGAGCTGGCGCAGGTAGGACTGGGTGAGGCCCCGCAGCTCCTCCAGGGTGTAGTCCTCGGGCATCGGCAGGCGGCTGATGTGAGGAGCCACGTGGACCAGAGGGGCCCCGTCCTCGGGCCCCGAGTCCCCGAGCTTCAGCGACACCACCACACGCAGGATGTTCGCCAGACGCTTCGCCATCTCTGCAACAAGACCAAGGAAGACCAGGGTCGGACCGGGGTCGGACCAAGGTCAGACCGGGGTCGGACCGGGGTCAGACCGGGGCTGTCCTCTCACCTGATTGGGCGAGGCGGTCCTTGGCGCTGGAGCAGGGCAGTAGCTCTATTCTTCCGCAGAGAGACGTGACGTTGGTGTAGAGACGCTCCAACTCGAACCCACTGTCTGCTCCGTCAGACTGAGGAGACGAGGAGACAGGTTAGGAAGGTCCACAGTAAAAACAGAAACACAAAGGCCCAAAGGGGGGTTCCATAAAGGGACTCTCGGAGGTTTAGACAAACTTTTTTCGGTATAAAAAGTCGGTATAAAAAAGGTCATTAACATTACATACATTACACAAACTGATATTATTAAGGATTATGTATCACTAGAGGGGTCCCAAACACCGGGTCAGGACCCAAAACTGGGCTGCCAAAAGTGTAAAAAAAAGAAAAGAAAGCTCAGAACAGAACAAGAACAGGCAACAAACGACTAAAACGGCCTTAATCTGGAAAAACTGGGCCAGATCAAAAGGTTTTGAAATGTGGCTCCATTCACAAAACACACTGGAGTGCTCAGGTGAGGACAGGAGGAACCCACCTGCTGGATGTGCTGCAGAGTCTTGATAACCCGGATGTAGTCCAGATAAACCCGACCGGAGCAGTCCCAGTCCTGGATCGAGGCGCAGCGTTCAGGGACACTCAGGCCTTCCAAGAACTCCAGCAGGAAGTCCTGGTTATCGTTAATGATGCAGTCTGCAGGGTTAGAGCGGGTTTCAGAGGGATCAGAGCAGGTTTTGGAGGGATCAGAGCGGGTTTTAGAGGGATCAGAGCGGGTTTTGGAGGGATCAGAGCGGGTTTTGGAGGGATCAGAGCGGGTTTTGGAGGGATCAGAGCAGGTTTTCCCTGGTCTTACCTGAGGCCAGGTGCCTGATGAGCACGCGGTGGCACTGGCTCCACTGGGACGCTTTGTAAAGGTGCAGAGCCTGAAGTCGGGGGCTGGACTCGGTCTTGGCTCTCGTGGCCTTGGCCTCGTGGATCCACTGATCTGGGATCAGCAGAGTCTCTGTGAGGAAGCGCTCCTTCTGCAGGGACTCGTCTGTGTCCTGCAGGGGGCAGTGTAGCGCCAGCATCAGCCGCACCGCTCGCTCCCGCTCTCTGAGGAACACACGTCAGCATTAGAGGTGCGACCCTCTGAAGGGACGTCCTGACCTGTAGCACACCAGCTCAAAAAAATATATACATTTCTTCTAGTTGATGTTGTTCCTTAAGGAAAATAAACACTGTCACAATAAAAGCAGCAGGGACATTGTAAAGCTGCTTGTGTCCTGCGCCCCAAGCCTGAGTCGAACCTACACAGAAACTGATCTGAACTCCCTCTGACAGGGCCTTCAAAACGCACAAGACTCTTTATGACAAGGCACTGCTGTTTCAGCGAGTAAGGATTCAAAAATAACTTTGCTTTGGTAGATACTGGGTCACAACTAAACACCAAAAAAATGAAAAATTTGGGATTTGAACAGGTTTTAGTTGGTGTAACTCGTGTGGTTCCACCTGGTCTCGTCTGTACTCACGTGTGCTGCGTGATGTGCATGAGCACGAACACGGCCATGTGCCAGAGTCCGAGGCTCTGCAGCAGCGAGGCGTAGCTGACGTGGAGCAGGGCCAGACGGGACTCGCTCAGGTGAGAGTAGTTTAGGGCCTGCAGGACGCTCCACAGGTGCCAGTGAAGACGGAAGTCCAGCCGCCGCCATGTCACAGTCAGGGGCTCCAGGACCTGCTGCAGGCTGTAGTGTCTGCAGACAGAGAGACCGGGTCAGGACCGGGACCTGGAGGATTTAGATGGATTGGAACAGGTTTTGGCTGGACTGTACCTGTCACTGTAGAGCTTGAGAAGATGGAAGCAGAGGTCGTACAGAGGTCGTTGGTTCTGGTCCTGTTCGTCCTGGTCTTCGTCTGGTTCTGAGTAAGTCTCTAAATACGGAGGCAGCGGGGAACAGGCGTATTTCCCTCCGTCACACAGGCCCTGAACCACACATGGAACAAAGCCAGGTCAGACACAGACCAGGACCACACCTGACAAGCCTCTGAACTGTTCCTGAGGTGGGCTCCTGCGTCATGTTCAGGACAAACCTCCAGATTCCTAATCTAAGAACTCCGTCTCCTGTGAAGCCGAGCGTTTCCTAAAGAGCGTTAGTGATTTAAAATGTCTGTATTAACTCTATATTAATAATAACGTGTCTCTAATAATAAAATTTTTTGTTATTAGTAAAAAAGACAAGATTCTAACAATGTCAAGATCAAATGCCTGACACGGTAGGCTATTTTCACAGACTAACACACTACAGTATTTAAAATAGCATATGCATTAGTTATATTCTCAATTTAATTTACAGAGCAATCCCTGCAAATATTTTAGGTTAACTGTAGTCTATAGAAGAGAGTATGTGAGCGGAGTGGGAGCGGCGAGATTATGAATGGAGTGAGGAGCAGATTTTTTAAAAGTCGGAGCGTTGTGGTTTTCACTCGCTCTGCTGCTCCATCACGAGTACAATTCATGCCAACGGGCGGCAAATAATAACTACATTTAAGACAGAACTAGAGCTTAGGTCGGCAAAAAAAAAAAATCAAGCCCGACCCTACCCGAGCCCGTGCACCCGAGAGACCGGCTCTGCCCGACACATTAACTTTAATTATGAGCCCGAGCCCGATTTAAACCCGACCATTTTTTAATATGTGGGCGTTCTGAGGAGAACGAGCCTGTAATGACTAATGAGCGGAGCTCATTAATCCACAGGCCCGCGCTCATGAACCCACCTGTAAAATGATGTTCGTTTAAATCCAGCTCAGACATGGCATAAATCTGTAGCTTACTATATTTGTTGTAGCCATTAAACAATGTTTTTTTTCTTTCATATTTATGTTTAAATATTATATTATTATTTTTAAATTTCATCTGATTATGATAGACTATGAGTGCAAAGATGCGAGTGGGTCAGAAATGTTTTTGGTGGTTATATTTAGTTTAATATTAAGTTTTGTTTTGTAAAAAGCCTTTCTTTCGTTTTGTACAAATTGTCTCTTAATTTTAATAAAGGGTTCTTCGGCCAATTGCATTAATTTAATAAATAAGAAGCAAATAAGTAGACTATGAAGTCGCGGAAGCGATCGCTTTAATTGCTCATGAACTGGAGCACGTCTCAAATAAACTGAAACTCAGCAGGTTTGCCTTACAGACATGAGAAATATGTAGCCTCATATGTGTAGAGACGAAAAGATTAAAATAAGCATAGTGCAGTGTTCAGAACTCACACAGTAATCAACCAGCTTAAAACAGATGGATCACTACTTTATCAGTTTGCCGCAAATTTCCTCGGAGCGAAGATGGAGCAGTGTTTCTGATATCAGTGAGCGAGGAGTGGAGCGGGGAGCGGGAGATGGTAAAACACGGAGCTGGAGCGGAGTGATTCTTGAATGCATAGAGCGGAGGGGAAATTGCCGCCGCTCCACTCCGCTCACATACTCGACTCGCAAGACTCGCAGCGGGGCGGGACATCACGATGGTGTTTCTCCATCGTGATGTTGGTCAGCCATCACGATGGACGATGATATCGGCCATCGGCACAACCCTAAGAGGAACCAAAAGGTTTAACATAACATCCCCAATTTTCTTCCTGGATTCCTTCCATAGATTCTCCAAAATGAAAACAAAAACAATTTAGGGTCTTGGTTTGATCAAGTAGAATGTACCTGTAAGCTTATTGAGGTTCTCATATTAAAAACAAAGGCTTTATTTTTGAATCACTAAAAGGATAAGATAGTAGTGTCGGGACAGCGCCCCCTGCAGACTGACCTTGAAGGCGGCCTCGTATTTCTTGAGCGCGTCGGCGACAGAAGCAGTGGGAGGCAGCATGAACCAGAGGTGCACAGCCACGCAGCGTTTCCAGTCCAGCTCCGAGCAGACGTTCACCGTGGAGTCTGAGGACGGCCACACCTGGGAAACACACCTGGAGTTACACACCTGGAGTTCCACAGAAATTGAACTAAGCTCAAAAAAAAAAAAAAAAATCAACAAAACCAAGAGCTATTCTCTGAAAATACTCCAGAAATACTCCAGAACAGATCAGACGATGCAGGACAAGAACAAAACTAAAAACTAAACCAGGACTAATTCAGGCCTGGCATGCATTTCAGAGGCGTACGGGTTTTCCAGCGAGCAGAGTGAAGACCCTGAGCCGTTCCTCCGACAGGTAACTGTCTGTCTCCATTCGGTTCCAGTCGGCGAGCTGCAGAGACAACAGGTCTCTGCAGAACTGAGATCCCACGGCCTGAGACAGCAGCAGGGACAGACGGTGGTCTCCTGAGGACGACAGGGGTCAGGTATCGTCAGTATCAGAGCGGGTGAGTATTTACCATGTTTCTGTGAAGGAGAGTATTTACCGTGTTTCTGGGCGAGGCGGCAGGCCTGGCTGATGCAGTTGCCCGTCAAGAGGCTGAAGATGGCGTCCGTGTGGCGACTGTTGGACAAAGACACTTCCTGCTCCACCCTGCAGAGGGCGCTTTGAGAAAGCCAGGCCGAGAAGGAGCGGCGCCGGAGCAGCTGCTGCTGGTAGTCCCCCAGCGGCTCCTGGTCTGAGGAGAGCCGGCCCCACAGAGCCTCACACAGGGTCCAGACTTCTCTCCAATTTTCCAGAACCGCTGCAAAAAGAAGTGAGGTTAGAATGAAGAACTAAAGGTAGGTCACACTTACACCTGTTGGATTTTTCTGTTGGGTTATACTTATAGTCTGTTGACACATTTACACTCTGTAGGATCACGGTTGGATATACCTATGGTCTGTCATAGGCACTGCCCGGTTGCACTCCCAGTCCATCAGTGGTATATAAATACTGTCGGTCTCAGTCACAGTTAGCCTGGTACTAGGTCTCTCAGATTTACGTTGCTGTGTACTTCTTTTCTGTCAGATTACTGTCTGTCTTGTTGTACTTAGTCTTCTGGATTATATTTACGGTCTTTTATACTGTCCATCAGATTCCATTCTGTCATCCAACTGTCAGATTACTGTCGGTTGTTTTTAACGGTCCGTCAGATTACGGTCGGTTGTTTTTAACGGTCCGTCAGATTACGGTCGGTTGTTTTTAACGGTCCGTCAGATTACGGTCGGTTGTTTTTACCGTCCGTCAGATTACGGTCGGTTGTTTTTAACGGTCTGTCAGATTACGGTCGGTTGTTTTTAACGGTCTGTCAGATTACGGTCGGTTGTTTTTAACGGTCTGTCAGATTACGGTCGTTTGTTTTTACGGTCCGTCAGATTACTGTCGGTTGTTTTTAACTGTTTGTCAGATTACTGTCGGTTGTTTTTACGGTCCGTCAGATTACTGTCGGTTGTTTTTAACTGTTTGTCAGATTACTGTCGGTTGTTTTTACGGTCCGTCAGATTACTGTCGGTTGTTTTTACGGTCCGTCAGATTACTGTCGGTTGTGTAACGGTATGTCAGATTACGGTCGGTTGTTTTTACAGTCCGTCAGATTACGGTTGATTGTTTTTAACGGTCCGTCAGATTACGGTCGGTTGTTTTTACGGTCCGTTTAGATTACTGTCGTTTGTTTTTACGGTCTGTCAGATTACGGTCGGTTGTTTTTAACGGTCCGTCAGATTACGGTCGGTTGTTTTTACGGTCCGTTTAGATTACTGTCGTTTGTTTTTACGGTCTGTCAGATTACGGTCGGTTGTTTTTAACGGTTTGTCAGATTACGGTCGGTTGTTTTTAACGGTCTGTCAGATTACGGTCGTTTGTTTTTACGGTCTGTCAGATTACAGTCGGTTGTTTTTAACGGTCTGTCAGATTACGGTCGTTTGTTTTAACGGTTTGTCAGATTACGGTCGGTTGTTTTTAACGGTCCGTCAGATTACTGTCGGTTGTTTTTACGGTCTGTCAGATTACGGTCGGTTGTTTTTAACGGTCTGTCAGATTACGGTCGTTTGTTTTTACGGTCTGTCAGATTACTGTCGATTGTTTTTACGGTCTGTCAGATTACTGTCGGTTGTTTTTACGGTCCGTCAGATTACGGTCGGTTGTTTTTAACGGTCTGTCAGATTACGGTCGTTTGTTTTTACATTAGTGTCGGTTGTTTTTACGGTGCGTCAGATTACTGTCGGTTGTTTAACGGTCCGTCAGATTACTGTCGTTTGTTTTTACGGTCCGTCAGATTGCGGTACTCACGGTCGGCAGAGGCGTGGCAGCCGCTCAGCTCGGTGGCCCACTGGGCGTACTCGTGTAGCGCTGACACGCCGCTCTGAGGCTCGACAAAGGGACAGGCCTGGGAGCTGCTGATGGTGCAATGCTTCAGGCAGATCTCCAGGGGGCGCTGTAACACGGCCTCACTCAGATCCTCGTCCTCAGGGTAAGACTCCAGAGCCTGCAGCCGCTCCATTGTCACTTTATATGGGCTCTCTGTCAGACTGAGAGAAGACCAGGTCAGAGCCAAGTAAAACCAGGTCAGATCCAACTAAAACCTGTTTAGATCCACCTAAAACCCTTACCTTTTGCTGTGGCTGGGTCTGGGCAGGAAGCTGAAGTCCTGGTCTTTGTGTTGGACTGGTTCAGACTCTGAACTCAGGGTTAGTCCACTATGAACCAGAGTCCAGCCTGGACCCCAGCCCACTCTGAAAGACCGGCCCCAGAACAGACCGGCGTCCATCAGGAGGGAGCCCTAGGGGAGACCAAGACCAGCGTTAGACATGTTTAAGTTCTAGTTAAGACCAAGTTCCAGGGAAGACTTGTCCCGGTCCAGTGCAGTTTTAGTCCCGTACCTTGTTATGTGTGATGGACTCCTTCAGGGCCACGGGGCCTCCTAGTCTGCGGGCCCCTACAGTCCTGATGATGAGGGGCTCCGGGGCCCGAGGAGCCACATGGAAGGTTTGAGGGACGGTCCATAGAGACGTGCCTCCTGGAGGACGCAGCGCAGCCGGGGAAGACCGGGGAGAATCCGGGAGCAAGAACCGTGTCTGGAGCAGTCCGCCCACTGAGAGGAGACAAGGACAGGGAAATTCAACACAAGTTCGTAGACTGTGACGGTAGGAGATTATTTTCTTATCATGAAAAATATCAGATGCTTTATCCCCTCACGGTCAGACAGACTTAACACGCGTTTGTCACGAGTGAAGCTCCCACAAAGATCTCAACTTTGAATCAAACTGTTGATAAATAAAACTAAACTTAGCCTTGGATGTTTAAAGTAACACCAACATTATGCACTTAAATATGCTGCATCAAAATCATAAAAAAAAAGTATTTAAATGTTTTGATATAAATCAGGGAGGCCTCTGATACAGACTGCACACGTGTGAAAGATACTCCAAGTGTCGAGACACAAACAATAGCATCGCTGGAGGATACATACGTAGCAAAAACACAAATTTACACTAAAACTGTATATTTATTAAATTTAACCCCATGTTTTGTCACTTCTACTCAGAACACCTGAAAGATGACAGTGTTGCTTCAATGTATGATGACTCTGCTGCGTTTCCTGAAATAAACTGCACTTGGGCGAAGTTCATATTCACAGAATAATTGAGCAAATATAGGATCTGTTGCTGAACCTCTGACTTGTTTTACTACAAGCATTCGTCCTCTGAAAGAAAAATGGAAATCATGATCTTGGCATGGGTTCAGATCCTTCCAAAACCTGTTCAGATCCCGGTTTGCACCCCGTTCAACATCACAGGGTCTCAGGATGTGTTTTCATTTAATCCTGAGGTTCAGCAGCAGATACTGGGCCAAAGGGGAAGAGTTCCTCAGGCTTACAGGAGAATCCGTGTTCTGGATTTGAGGCTGCCTTCTGCCCGAGGGGAGGGGTATGTGACCATTTCTTTAGTCTTAAATAAAAGTGTGCAAGTTATTTACTTGGGGGCCGGCCTTGAGCTCCAGATAAAACGATTCGAGGAGAGGACACTTCGGTGGGAATCTTTGTTGCTCTGTAATCCACAAACATCTCTGCAGCTTCATCATCTTCCTCTGCGAACAGAGACGCCTTCATGATCTGGGAACGCACACAGCACGGCAGTTAACACAGAAACGCTGCTAAAACAGAACAGAGTTCCTAAAAACTGCTGCAGCCTCTGAATTTAAAGAAAAATTTAGTTTAGAATTTAGAAAAAAAAAATAAAACAGAAACACGCTACCGTTTCCTGCAGCAGCATCTCAACACTACACTCCAGGGTTTAGAAGGGTTACCTGCAACGTGTGAGGGTTGATGCCCAGAGCTGAGGCAATGTGGGCGGAGCCTGAAATGGCATCATGCTCCAATTGGCCCAGCTCTCCTCCGCAGAGCTGCTCGTGGTCCTGCCCCAGGAGGCTCTCTGTGGGAAGGCCCTGAGTGATGTCAGCCATGTCACTGTCCAGCTCCAGGACGGGGGCCGGGGACTGCTCCAGGACCACTGAGGACTGAGTGAACAGACGGGTTTACAACAGACGAACAAAACAGGACCACCGAGGACTGAGGGGACACTCGAGTTTACAACAGACAAACAAAACAAGACCACCGTGGACTGAGGGAACACACGGATTTTTCGTTGTTGTTTTAATTGCTGTTGTTGCGTTGTTGTTTTAATAGTTGTTTAAATGCTCTATGATAATTGTTTAATAAATGTTAAATCAAAATGCAAAACATCGTGTGTTTTTTTTTTTTTTAGTCGACTAATCGTTGCACAGGACGGTACTTTGGTCAACTAAGCATTTCTTTGGTTGACTACAGCCCTACAGACGGGTTTACAACAGACAAGCAAAACAAGACCACCGTCGACTGAGGGAACAGACGGGTTTACAACAGACGAATAAAACAAGACCACCGAGGACTGAGTGAACAGACGGGTTTACAACAGACAAACAAAACAAGACCACCGTGGACTGAGTGAACAGATGGGTTTACAACAGACGAACAAAACAAGACCACCGAGGACTGAGTGAACAGACGGGTTTACAACAGACGAACAAAACAAGACCACCGAGGACTGAGTGAACAGACGGGTTTACAACAGATGAACAAAACAAGACCACCGAGGACTGAGTGAACAGACAGGTTTACAACAGACGAACAAAACAAGACCACCGTGGACTGAGGAACAGATGGGTTTACAACAGACGAACAAAACAAGACCACCGTGGACTGAGTGAACAGATGGGTTTACAACAGACGAACAAAACAAGACCACCGAGGACTGAGTGAACAGATGGGTTTACAACAGACGAACAAAACAGGATCACCGTGGACTGAGTGAACACACGGGTTTACAACAGATGAACAAAACAAGACCACCGAGGACTGAGTGAACAGACGGGTTTACAACAGACGAACAAAACAAGACCACCGAGGACTGAGTGAACAGACGGGTTTACAACAGATGAACAAAACAAGACCACCGAGGACTGAGTGAACAGACAGGTTTACAACAGACGAACAAAACAGGATCACCGTGGACTAAGTGAACAGACGGGTTTACAACAGATGAACAAAACAAGACCACCGAGGACTGAGTGAACAGATGGGTTTACAACAGACGAACAAAACAGGATCACCGTGGACTGAGTGAACACACGGGTTTACAACAGACGAACAAAACAGTTGTTAATTATAATTTAAATGTGACAGCTCTAAAGAGACGCAGAAGAAGACGTGACGACAGAAACAGGAAAATACACAAGCTGTTAGCATGTGTAACCATTTTGAAGTTATAGTGCAATCCCTCTAAATAATTAGAACTAGAAAGTAAAAAAAAAAAAAGCATGAATAATTTTTAGGGCTGTACTAGAATAATCGAATATTCGAATATTCGTTCGGTGGGGTGGCATTCGATTTTCAGTTTTGAGATTCGAATATTCTTCTTTTTTTTTTTTCCCAACAAGTGACTTCCGTCGCTTATTCATTCTCACTCATGCTTGAACCGCCCGTTGGCGAACGTAGTGATTTATTTCATCTCATACTGAATAGGTACAAAATGCCCAAGACCTCAGCTGTTTGGGAGCACTTTAAATTAAGTGAGGATGACAAGACAAAGGCAGTGTGTCAAATATGCGATTTGAAACTGGCCTACCACAACAGCACCACAAGTTTGAAAAATCACCTGAGTTCTGTAAGTAGCACACGGCAAAAAAAAAAATAAACTGCTTTTATGCGCTTAATTTGCTTTGATAAATAGGCTAATTGCAAATACGTGTTTGTTTTGTATCACTTATGCACTGTCTGTTTTCGGAGCATAAACCTGCCTGTGTAATGCGTACCGGAAACTGTTCTATTTAAAAGATTATTAAATGTTTATTAATATTTAAAGAATGTGTGCTACCTGATCATATTGCACCAAATGCAACACTGCACTCCACTGGGTCTGCCGCAACACATTTACGATGCCGAAGAGTGAAACGTGAAGTCGTGAAAGATGATACAAATGCAAACCGACACTATTATTATATATTTAGCCCCACCCACCGAAGCTTCGAATATTCGATATTGATTGCCACCTAAGCTTCGAAGCTCAAAAAATGGCATTCGAAACAGCCCTAATAATTTTTGACTTGTGGAGCTTGCCGTCATAAGATCAGGTCCTGCAGTCTGCACTTGGCCTATGCAGCAGCAGTAAGTGTTTAATTCTTCTCAGTTACTGAGCTGTTTCTGCTGCATCTCGGCTCACTTCCAGAGTTAAAGGATGTTTCCTCATTACAGCTCGATTGAATCTAAAGTCCTCTAGTTATTATCTATTTACTAAATCTATTTAGTAGATAGTTTATTAGAACATAATAGACTAATGTTCAACTGAACATTAGTCTATTTAATTCCCTTTAATATTCCTTCAAGAGATTCTGCATTTTCAGTCTTTATTTAATTTATCAATGTAAGATCAGCAGTGATTATGTCATAACTTCTCTACTTTGAACTTGTACTGTACCTAAAAATAAAATTTTACAAAGTTCAAACCAAAGACTAATTATCTTTACCTTTATGTGCTGCAGTATAATCAGTACATTTGATCACCCTCCGTGGAAGGGAGGTAGAAACAAGTAAAAGAACCTCGAGCACAAACATTATTCATGTCCAAACTCAACCTGAGCCCTGACGTTACAATAATGTATTTTCAGCAGCAGTTTCAGACAAAGTGACGTTTAAAAAGCAATAAATGTGACAAACCCAAAGCCAAATCTTCAAGAGCTGCTCTAAAACTCAAATCTTTAAATTTTTATTTAAAAAAAAATAATTAAATAAAAAAAGATGAAAATACAGACCGAAGTATGTTCTGCTTTTAGAAGTAAATATTGTGCAAAGCCAAAGCCCTGGTTTTAGTTCAGTTTTAAACCAGAACTAAACCAGGTTCTAACAGGTTAAAAAAAAAAAAAAAAAAACAGGACTAATCCAGGATTAAAGACTAAAGCGAGGGTAAACCAAGACTTAATCATAAATAAAACCAGACAAATGCACTAAACCTTTAGACTAATCCAGAATTTAGTCCAGCTTTTATAACCCTGGGACTTGATCAGGTTTTCGTGTTATATTTGAGCCTGAAAACCAGAGAGGAGTGGAGCTGCAGGCTGCTGACCTGAGTCTGTGCCGCCACCTGCTGCTGACTCATGGGAGGGACAGGGGCCACGGTCTTCAGTTTCTTTGGGTCAACTTTAAGCGGGGCGTCCTCCTCTTCGTCCGAGTCCTGGAGGCCGTACTTCGAGAAGTGGGACACCTGAGACCGAGAAGGACGTCGAGAACAGACATTAACTCCAAACTTTTTCTGTAACTCATTTGAATCCACAAATGAAGTCCACTTAAATTCCAGTTAAAACCACTCTGAATGAGCCTCACCTCGAAGACCCAGGAGCCAGTCTCAGGTCTGTACTCCAGAAACCGAGCTCCCTGTCGCCGAGAGGCCTTCTCCAGACGACCCTCGTAGTTCATCTCAGTCAGACGCTCCGGGCTCCGAATCTGAGAGCACGTCGTCTTATTGTTAGGCCACACGCCGTCTAGAGTCACCTCCGCCCGCCTGAAACACACAACAGGGTTTAATTGGATCTGAACAGGTTTAAGATGGTCTTGACCCATTTCAACGCAGCTCTCACCTGTTCAGACCCTCTCCCTCGGGGGGCTTGTTCCTGTCGTCTGGATAAACGATGACCTCTTTGCGTCTGAAGTGAACAATTTGGTCCAGGTTCAGGCCCGAGACGTTCACTTCTCCGGGAAAAAACACCGAGCCGTAACCTGCACAGACCACATCAGAGTTTTAACAGAGACTCAAACAGACTTTATCAAGACCCTTTTAATGCCACAGCTGCCGCCCCTCGTTAGTGTCCATGCTTACGTTTCAAGTATAAATGTGATGGCTGTGATTACATGGGTCTAGGTAATGACTCTTTCACTTTAACACGATTTTAAACACCATTTACGATTAAAAATTCAATAGATGAAATAAATTAAGGTGCCTTTGGTGCAGTACCTTTCCTGCCCACAGAGAAGTTCTCCACAATGCAGTCTCCGTTACTGTCCACCATCTCAGCCAACTCCTCCAGAGACGGGATGGTGTAGTACCCCACACGACTCAGCACCAGGCCTGAGAGCAGGGCATCATGGGAACACAGAGCAGACATTAAAACAAACAGGAGAGAAATCAGGTCTAAACCAGGAATAAGGCGTTACCTGCAGGATGTGGAGACTGCTGTATGTCCAGCGGCTCGTCCTCTCTGTCGTCCTGCAGAGACTCTTCTCCCAAAGACACAGACACGTCCTCGCTGCTGATCTGTGAACGCACCACAGTAACTAACACTGAACGAGCGAGAGACACTTGAGCGAGAGAGACACTTGAGCGAGAGAGACGAGCGAGAGAGAGAGCGAGGGACGTGAGCGAGAGAGACGCGAGCGAGGGACATGAGAGACGTGAGCGAGAGAGCCGTGAGAGAGTCCAGAGAGACACGTGAGCGAGAGGGACGTGAGCGATAGAGACGTGAGCGAGAGAGACGCGAGCGAGGGACGCGAGCAAGGGGCGCGAGAGAGAGACGCGAGCGAGAGACGTGAGCGAGAGAGACGTGACTAGAGACGTGAGCGAGAGAGACGTGACTAGAGACGTGAGCGAGAGAGACGTGAGCGAGAGAGAGTCCAAAGAGACATGAGCGAGAGAGACACGAGCGAGAGAGAGTCCAGAGAGACACGTGAGCGCGAGAGAGAGACGTGAGAGAGGGACAGGAGCGAGAGAGAGTCCAGAGAAACATGTGAGCGAGAGAGAGAGACAGAGACGTGAGAGAGGGACGTGAGCGAGAGAGACACGTGAGCGAGGGAAACGTGAGTGAGAGGGACGTGAGAGAGAGACACGTGAGCGAGGGACACATGAGCGAGAGACACGTGAGCGAGAGACGGAGCGAGAGAGAGTCCAGAGAAACATGTGAGCGAGAGAGAGAGACGTGAGAGAGAGAGACAGAGACGTGAGAGAGGGACGTGAGCAAGAGGGACGTGAGAGAGAGACACGTGAGCGAGGGACACGTGAGCGAGAGTCCAGAGAGACACGTGAGCGAGGGACACGTGAGCGAGAGAGACGTGAGAGAGAGACACGTGAGCGAGAGAAACGTGAGCGAGAGAGACACGTGAGCGAGGGACACGTGAGCGAGAAAGACGTGATAGAGGGACGTGAGCGAGAGAGAGACACGTGAGAGAGAGACACGTGAGAGAGACACGTGAGAGAGAGAGAGTCCAGAGAGACGTGAGCGAGAGAGACGAGAGAGAGACGGAGCGAGGCGAGGGGCGTGGCGAGAGGGGCGTGGCGAGGGGCGTGGCGAGAGACGCGGCGAGGACATGAGAGACGTGACTAGAGACGTGAGCGAGAGAGCCGTGAGAGAGAGAGAGTCCAGAGAGACACGTGAGCGAGAGAGATACGTGAGCGAGGGACACGTGAGCGAGAAAGACGTGATAGAGGGACGTGAGCGAGAGAGAGTCACGTGAGCGAGAGACACGTGAGAGAGAGTCCAGAGAGACGTGAGCGAGAGAGACGTGAGAGAGAGAGACGTGAGAGAGAGACACGTGAGCGAGAGAGCCGTGAGAGAGAGACACGTGAGCGAGAGAGCCGTGAGAGAGAGAGAGTCCAGAGAGACACGTGAGCGAGAGAGACACGTGAGCGAGGGACACGTGAGCGAGAAAGACGTGATAGAGGGACGTGAGCGAGAGAGAGTCACGTGAGCGAGAGAGACGTGAGAGAGACGAGAGAGAGAGACGGGAGCGAGGGACGTGAGCGAGGGTTGCGAGCGAGGGACATGAGAGACGTGAGCGAGAGAGCCGTGAGAGAGAGAGACGCGAGCGAGGGACGCGAGCGAGGGACGCGAAAGAGAGACGCGAGCGAGGGACACATGAGCGAGAAAGACGTGATAGAGGGACGTGAGCGAGAGAGAGACACGTGAGCGAGAGAGACGTGACTAGAGACGTGAGCGAGAGAGATGTGAGAGAGAGAGAGACACGTGAGTGAGAGACACGTGAGCGAGATAGTCCAGAGAGACACGTGAGCAAGAGAAACGTGAGCGAGAGAGACACGTGAGCGAGAGAGATACGTGAGCGAGAGAGAGTCACGTGAGCGAGAGAGAGTCACGTGAGCGAGAGAGACGAGAGAGAGAGACGGGAGCGAGGGACGTGAGCGAGAGGGACGTGAGAGAGAGACACGTGAGCGAGAGGGACGTGAGAGAGAGTCCAGAGAGACACGTGAGCGAGAGAGACGCGAGCGAGAGAGAGTCCAGAGAGACACGTGAGCGAGAGAGTCCAGAGAGACACGTGAGCGAGAGACACGTGAGCGAGAGAGTCCAGAGAGACGTGAGAGAGAGAGACGTGAGAGAGACACGTGAGCGAGGGACGTGAGAGAGACACGTGAGAGAGACACGTGAGCGAGACACGTGAGCGAGAGACGTGAGCGAGAGACGTGCGCGAGAGACGTGCGCGCGAGAGGCGTGGCGAGCGTGGCGAGGGCGTGGCGAGGCGTGGCGAGAGGCGTGGCGAGAGGGGCGTGAGAGAGTCAGAGAGACACGTGGCGAGGGCGTGGCGAGAGGGCGTGAGAGAGACACGTGGCGAGAGGGCGTGAGAGAGAGTCAGAGAGTCACGTGGCGAGAGAGGCGTGAGAGAGGCGAGAGAGAGGCGGGAGGCGAGAGGGCGTGGCGAGGGTTGCGGCGAGGACATGAGGCGTGGCGAGAGAGCCGTGAGAGAGAGACGCGGCGAGGGGCGCGGCGAGGGCGAGAGAGAGGCGGCGAGGACACGTGGCGAGAAAAGGCGTGATAGAGGGGCGTGGCGAGAGAGAGACACGTGGCGAGAGGCGTGACTAGAGGCGTGGCGAGAGAGATGTGAGAGAGAGAGAACACGTAAGTGAGAGACACGTGGCGAGATAGTCCAGAGAGACACGTGAGCAAGAGAAAGCGTGGCGAGAGAGCGTGGCGAGAGAGATCGTGGCGAGAGAAGTCACGTGGCGAGAGAAGTCACGTGGCGAGAGAGACACGTGGCGAGAGAGATCGTGGCGAGAGAAGTCACGTGGCGAGAGAGTCACGTGGCGAGAGAGAGCGAGAGAGAGCGGGGCGAGGGCGTGGCGAGAGGGGCGTGAGAGAGACACGTGGCGAGAGGGCGTGAGAGAGAGTCCAGAGAGCCGGCGAGAGAGAGTCAGAGAGAGACACGTGGCGAGAGAGTCAGAGAGACACGTGGCGAGAACACGTGGCGAGAGAGTCAGAGAGGCGTGAGAGAGAGGCGTGAGAGAGACCCGTGGCGAGGGCGTGAGAGAGCGTGAGAGAGACCGTGGCGAGACACGTGGCGAGACACGTGGCGAGAGGCGTGCGCGAGAGGCGTGCGCGAAGGCGTGGCGAAAGCGTGGCGGGGCGTGGCGAGAGCGTGGCGAGGGCGTGAGAGAGAGTCAGAGACACGTGGCGAGGGCGTGGCGAGAGGGCGTGAGAGAGACACGTGGCGAGAGGGCGTGAGAGAGAGTCCAGAGACACGTGGCGAGAGAGGCGCGGCGAGAGAGTCAGAGAGACACGTGGCGAGAGAGTCAGAGAGACACGTGGCGAGAGAACGTGGCGAGAGAGTCAGAGAGGCGTGAGAGGCGTGAGAGAGACCGTGGCGAGACACGTGGCGGGGCGTGGCGAGAGGCGTGGCGAGAGGCGTGGCGAGAGACGTGCGCGAGAGACGTGCGCGAGAGACGTGAGCGAGAGACACGTGAGCGAGAGAGACGTGACTAGAGACGTGAGCGAGAGAGACGTGAGAGTCCAGAGAGACACGTGAGTGAGAGACACGTGAGCGAGAGAGTCCAGAGAGACACGTGAGCGAGAGAGACGTGAGCGAGAGAGAGTCCAGAGAGACACGTGAGCGAGAGAGAGTCCAGAGAGACACGTGGGAGAGAGAGTCGTACAAGAGCGATGGTGTAGCATTACCTCGAGGCTGGTGCGAGACGCCTTGTGCAGGTTCATGTCGCTGATGGTGTCCTGGAAACTGGCCTGGCCTCGAGCCTGAGGGATGGGCTTGGCAATCGGGTTCACGTAGAACTGGGTCACCTCCGGGTCTTCGTCCAAACGAGAGCCGGGGCCAGGCTCCTCCCGAACCTCTCCCTCGTGCTGCTCCGAGGGACTAAGCGGAGACAGAGCGGAGAACGGGTTAGGACTGAATTAAACCAGAAAAGAAACAGGACTAAAGCAGAAAGAAAAATAGATGCATTCAGGGCCTTACCTGTGTCCGTTCTGAGGGTACTCAGGGGGCGAGGCCAGGTCGTCGCTGTCTTTGCTCAAAGGGCTGTTGTACTGAGAACTGTTCAGGTTTTTCAGCAGCAGCTTCTTTATACTTTTCCTGGAAAAAAAAAAGATCATCAGACACTCTGCCTTGAATGACCTTGTTACCGCAGCAACACGTCAGGTGAGTGCGACTTAAACCTGGGAACGAAAGCCCCGTTGGTGAGGGTGGGCTCGTCGTCGTCCAGTCCGTCAAACAGCTGGGACTTGGACGCCCCCGATGAGGTGAGGGCTTTGGGTCGAACCCTCGTCGCCGGGCGAGGGGTCAGTTTGTAGTGAGTGGGCGTGGTCAGGGCCTTCTGAGCCGTGGGATTGGTCGGCTTCAGGCGCTGAGGGGACACAAGGGGACACAAGGGGACAGGTGCTTAAAATCCTGGTCATGAACATTCTTTTAAAGAATAATCTCCTACATTACAACTAAAGTACGACTGAAATCTCATTCTATGATCATGTCAGTAATGCATAACTCAGCCACAGAAGCACTCTCTTTATTAGGACCTTTGTCTCTCTCTGACAATAGTCTACACAGAAAGTATTAATTCATTTCCAATACTTTATCTGTAAGAAACGTTGAAACGGCCAAACAACAGACAAGTGCTGTCATATTTGACTTTGTTGTTAACGGGACAGAATGTGAATATAAGCTTAAATGCGAGCCTTCTAAATAAACAAAGGCTTGCGAGTCACAGAAACCCAAAAGAGACAGAAGCAACAGGAACTAACCTCCTCCTTCTTCTTGGCGTCGGACAGAGGGTTCCTGAACAGAGGAGAGTCTCCGTACGGGGAGTAGGCCAGGACGTTGAGCTGCTGCTGGAGCATGGCCTGCTGAGCGGCCGCCGCGTTAGGGTCTGCCAGAGCTACAGAGGAAAGAGTCACACCAGCAGAGGCTCGAGGTCATTACAAGTGGGTTTAACTAGTTTTGAACAAGTTTTAAATGCCCTTGATTGAATTTTAACATTTCAAAACAGATTTAAAGTAGGAGTTTCATTTAGAGCTGGGCATTATGGCAAAGAATTTATCACAACATTTTTTAATATTGGTACATTTTTAATATTGACATTATTCCTGATTAAAACAATAATGTTAACATTAAATTACCACAAAACTTAAATGTCATCAAATCTATATTTTTGGGGAAAATGTGTTTAAAACTCAAGTCATAAGAACTACTGAACAGAAAACCAACGTCTTTAGGCTACATCTCAGTTGTCGTACAAATACAGCACAGTGTATGCATTATTTCTGCCCCTTTTGTTCAGTCAGGACCAGCTGCACTGTCTTGAGTTCTGTCTTGTTATGTTAAAGCTCCAAACTTAGTCTGAACGGGGTCAGTTTCTGTCGTTCTTACCGTTCTCTCCGCAGGCCCGTCCAACAAGAACACTTGGGACAAATGTGAGTCGTCACAGACTCTGAAACCTGATGGTTACTTGTAACTCCTCCTGTGCTCCAGTGGAGGACAGAAAGGGACTACAGCTTAAGTTTCATTACGTCCCGTTTCTGCAGATGGAACAGACTAGGCCGAGAGACAAATGTTTACCACCAGATGGCGCTAAAAACACTCTACAGTTCCCCCTTAGGAACTCCACAGGCCATCTCCTTTGATTTATTAGAGCTGTTACAGCTTATGGCATGAATTTATTTTTGTTGAATCTAATGTTAGTGACTGTTGCAGTTGTTCACACCACCGACACTTCCTGCTTCCTCTAACGGACCCTTGAAAAGGCCCTTAATCTGACAGACTGACCGACAGGCTGCTGTGGAGCTCCGAACCCCAGACCGCTCGTCCCACTGTTGAACCCGGACCCCCCGAATGGTCCCATCGTTCCCAGAGTCGTTCCCAGTTTGTTCTGGCTGTTTCCAAACAGAGACGTCTGCCCTTGTCCCACTGCCGAACAAAAAAAAAAAAAATCAGATTCTACCAAAGACGGACTTGAGACTGTTAGATATCATCTGTCTTTAAATCTCCGTTACCCGTTCCAAATCCAGTCCCCAGACCCGTTCCCAGGCCTCCCGTGGCGGGTTTGGTCCCAAAGAGACTTCCAGCTGCAGGATTAGCCCCAAACCCTGTGGAACAGACAGCAACATGAAGAGTGTTAAATACTGCTTTTGTAACCGTCTACAAAACAAATGTGTGGCTCCGATTAAAATAAAGGGGAGGCTGCTCTGTTAAGAGATGTTCTGAAGCTACAGCAGTGGAAAGACTTGCCGAATGCGGAAGAGTTGGTGCCTGCTCCCAGGGTCAAGGTAGGTTTGTTTCCAAACAGACTGGTTGTGGTGCCGAACGACGGAGCGCTAGTCGTGGTGGTGCCAAATCCTGCCGACTTATTCCCGAACAAACTCTGCTTAAAGAGAGAAACGCTGTTAGAAACCGAGCTGCCAGGCAAAGGCACAGGGCAGTATCTGCATATTTTGTCCAAATTTAGAGCTTCGTATTAAGAGTTTTCTCACCCAACGATTTTTAACAAACTTACTTCACTCTGCTTTTGGTCTGGCACCGTTTTTTCATAGAGGAAATAAACGAGCTGTTAAACTTTCAGTTTCTCTGACAGTACATGTTATCCTCATGGGTTTGTCTGATTCTGCACAAATACAGGGAGTATTCGAGAACATTCAGAAGTTAAGAGCTTCTGTATAAAATTGTATTTCTGTTTCTTGTCGACCTACATCATCATATAACACAGTTCATACAAAAAGGAAAGAAGGCCAAAGAATTCTCTTAAAAGTAAAATGGTTCTGAATCCCTTCACAACCATTTTGACTCAGCAAAAATTCAGTTGAATCAATCTTAACTCTTTATTCTGTTCATTCTTTTTGGTTGGTTATGTATCTATCCAACTGTGTCCAGAGAACATTCGATAAAACCCCTGAAATAATGTGTGGTAATAAAAATCTGTCATCTCTCAGAGTGCGGTGAAAAGTACAGTTGCACATTCGTCTGCTTCAATGGATTCAAAAAGAAACGTGTGCCCTCTGAACTAGACCCCAGTGTTTCCTATAAACCTTCTCTCTCACCTGAGTGCCGACCGCCCCAAAGCCAGTGTTGGGTTGTCCGAAAAGCCCGGTGGTGGTCCCAAACCCGGTGGGTGCGCTGGTTTGAGCCGCACCAAACAGACTTCCAGACGGAGGTGCTGCTGTGTTTCCAAACAAGCTCTGAACCAGACAAAAGTAACACGGATTTTAGAAGAGTGTGTTAGAGGTTACAGGCTCTGACAGGGGTTTAAACAGGTTTATAGTACAATCGTCTGCAGCCAGTCGAGGTGTGGTCCTGGTCACTCACCATGGTGCCGGTGCTGGCCTGGCCCATGCTGGGGGTGTTGCCGAAGGAGAAACCCGGGCTCTGGGCGGCGGTGGTGGTTTGTCCGAAGGGTTTGAACAAACTGGTGGCCTGTGGCGTCTGCTGCTGTTGCTGCTGCGTCTGACCGAACAGGCCACCAGCGGTGGCCCCAAAACCCCCCGTACCTGCAGCAGAACAGGGTTTAGGTAGATCTGGAGAGGGTTTAGATGGATTTAAACAGGGTTTAGTTGGATTTAAACAAGTTTTGGATCAGGGTAGCTCCAGGTTTGGTCTTGTGAAGCTTAATACCTTTTTATTGCCACTTATAATGGAATTTCAGGCCATTATTGCAGAAAAAATAAATAAAACAAAAATCATGATTTTCAAATTTAAGAAATAAATATCCTCTTTTTATTGTAATAGAAGCACGGCAGAAGCCAACTTTGGTCCCAGAGATTTGGACCTCAGTAGATATTTAACACTTAACATGGTGTAGATAACTGGTACCATACGCAGGAACAAAAGCAGAGCAAAAATCATTAAAAATTATCTAATTTAACGCATTTCCCTCTGAGTCAAACGCTTGTTTAGTTTAGTGCTTCAGCGCTGCCTCTGTTCTTCCTCCTGTTCTTCACACAGCACCAAACTGACCTCAGATCTGCTGCTCAAGTTTGATTGGCTGCGACTTGACGGAGACCGAGGCGTCACTTTAACTGAGACCAACTGTAGAGAGCTGTATTTACAGTTTAATTTGTTTAAACTAAGTCTGAGTGTGGACACACTTCAGCCTTAATAAAGAAACTCAAAGGGATTCAGCTCCATTTACAGCAGAAAGTAAGGTTTGCTGCTAAACAACTAATACTTGATCGGAGACTTTTTCCGCAGCGTTGATAAAAGTATTTTTTGTGAGTGACAGAGCAGACAGAGGAGAGACAGGTGCCGTCACCTGTTAAAGCCAAATGAACAGGTTACATCCACAGTCTGTAAATCTGACTCTTAAACATGAGCTAGGCTTATTTTTCAAATTACCATAGCTTTTTCTCAGATCTTAGATCTCTGTAGTTTTATGTTTTAAACAAATGTGAGTGTGAGGTCAATGGAGCCGAGTCAGAAATGAATTATCCCACAATACACCATTAAGTATTTTTTTACTACAGCTAAAATGCTCCAAAATACAGGAAAGTGCCTCTATTTTGTTATAAACTTTCTGGGGGAAGGTTATGTCAATTCTAAAGAACCGTGAATTTAATGAGCTTGGTAAATGTAACCGTTTTTAAACTTGCACAAACTGACTATTTTGTAACTTTTGATTGTAAATATTGTCATTTGTTTAATAATGGCTTATATTTGTCTGAAACTGTGTGTAATGCTGTCGTCTTGGCCAGGTCCCTCTTGGAAAAGAGATTTTTAATCTCAATGAGGTTTTTTTTACCTGGTTAAATAAAAGGATATAAAAAAAGTCTGATAAAACTGCTTAGCTAATTTTGGCACTATTAAATACAATACGTTTTTAATACCCCACGGCTACCCTGATAGATTGCCCTGAACAGGTTTTAGTTGGACCTGAACAGGTTTTAGTTGGATTTGAACCATACTGGTGCCAAAGCTGCTCTTGTTCTGGCCAAAGGAGAAGCTGCTGTTTGGGGCTGAGGCTCCGAAGAGGCCTGTGGTGGCGTTGGAAGTGGCGGTATTGGCCCCGAACAGACTTCCTGAAGCGGCCTGCAGGGGGTTGGACGGCCCCTTCCTCCCGGCCTGGTAGTCCTCAAGACGCAGCTCCTGCAGGGGGCGCCACACACAGGGTTAGGGCCTGGACAGTGGAAGCTCGTCATAAAACAAACAGTTTGGGTCTGACCTCCAGGGACTTGTTCTCATACTCCTTCATGGCGGTGATGCACTGGTGCTTGGTGTTGATGCTCGTGGTCACACCGGCCTTCACCATCGTGTCACTTCCTGTCGGCGGCTGAGGATAAACAGAGACACAGCACAAAGTCCAGGTTAGAACTGGTTTAGTCCTACTGTCGTCAAGCCGTAGTCCTGTTTTCTGGAAATAGCTAGTTCAGTTATAGTCTGGTCTAGCCTCTGGTCTAGCCTCTGGTCTAGCCTCTGGTCTAGCCTCTGGTCTAGCCTCTGGTCTAGCCTCTGGTCTAGCCTCTGGTCTAGCCTCTGGTCTAGCCTCTGGTCTAGCCTCTGGTCTAGCCTCTGGTCTAGCAGGAGTATAAAGCCCGTACGTTGAACTTGACA
>CM044561.2:27892664-27975164 GCA_024416835.2 Perccottus glenii | reverse complement strand
TCTTGGGTCCCATTATAAGTTTGTAGGGGGCGCTGGAGAGCCATTTCTAAAGATAACCCTTTTATTTACATATTTTTGTGTTCAGGTCATGAATGTGCACAAACGCCTTTTTGGGTCCAACTCGATCCGAGAAGGCGTTTGAGAGTTAAGAGACATTTTATTTTCACAAAAATGGCCACCTCGTTACAGGCTTGCCACACCCATACCGATAAGATATCAACAATAAAGTCACAACTTTGGTTGGCACACGTGTCTAGATGATACTCACCAAATTTGGGGCCATTTAAATTAAAACACAATGATTTGCATCTTTCTGCGCAAGGGGTGCGATTTTAGTGGCCATGCGTTTCACCCCACATGGCGGACTTCCTGTTTAGTTTAGGGTGTGACTGTCATAGACTTTTCTGTTTGCCCTGAGGTGTCCTATTGATGTACTAAGTTTCATTTTTCTACGTTGGAAAAAAGTTACTTTCACTTTCTTTAGGCCCAATGTATTTTGACTTTTGTAGCGGTCGCCACTGAGTCATTTTTTGTATTTTTTTTTTCGGCGACTTCAAATACATCAATTTTTCGCCGGGCTTGAAGGCTGGGACCAATATAATGACTTTTCGTGCATGTTCACTGGGTCAAATTTAGGATCATAGGTGGAAAAGAAAAATAAAAAATAATAAAATAAAAAAAATAAATAAATAAATAAAAAATCCGAGCAAAAACAATAGGCCCTCCCGGTCATCACCGGCTCGGGCCTAATTAAAGCATAGCGGCGATAAAGGCCCTCGCCTCCCTTGAGACCATGAGGACACATATATTCGGAGGATTGCATGTCGTGCTTTAAAGCAAATTTGGAGCTGTTTAGATGAAAACCCTTTAGCACAAAGTGTACGATTTAGGTGGTCATGTATTCCACCCAACATTTTCTGTTGAGAAGGATCCTGGCAATTGGGAAATGGCATTTATTTCCCAATAGTTGCCTCTTCACAGACTCATTACGACCACAGCCACAAATCTATCAAAAAACAAATTGATAACTTTTTTTTGCACACGTGTCTAGATGATACTCACCAAATTTTGAGCTGTTTAGATGAAAAGCCTTTAGACACAAGGGGTGCAATTTAGGTGGTCACGCATACACCCAACGTAGTAGATTTTCTGTTGAGTTTACGATATGGCTGTAATACATTTTTCTGTTTGCCCTGAGGTGTCCTATGGATGTACCAAGTTTCATTTTTCTACGTTGGAAAAAAGTTACTTTCACTTTCCATAGGCCCAATGTATTTTGACTTTTGTAGGGGTCATTTTCCGTATTTTTTTTTTTCGGGGACTTCAAATACATACATTTTTCGCCGAGCTTGAAGTCTGGGACCAATAAAAATGACTTTTCGTGCATGTTCACTGGGTCAAATTTAGGATAATTTTGCAGAAAAAAAAATAAATTTCCGAGCAAAAACAATAGGCCCTCCCGGTCATCACCGGCTCGGGCCTAATAAATCAATCGATTTATTAAGATCAGGCTCTAATAAAAAAAAAAGAGAAATTGATATAATTAGTGAAATGTACTAAAAATGTACACATTCGTATGATGTAAAAGAACAGGTTTGGGGGAAAGTAAAAAAATTAAATTGATGTAAATATATATGTTGTTGTGTTTATATTTTACAGAAGACCACATTAGATTATAATCTTATAAATGCAGTATAATTTTGTATTTTTGTCGAGTAAAGTAGGTCTATACAAAAAGCCACTGTCTGTCTTTTTATTTTTACTACTGCTTCACATTAGTTTTGGTTTAGTCCTGATTTAGACCTGGTTTAGACCTAGTTTAGTCCTGGTTTAGTCCTGGTTTAGACCTGGTTTAGTCCTGGTTTAGTCCTGGTTTAGACCTGGTTTAGACCTGGTTTAGTCCTGGTTTAGTCCTGGTTTAGACCTAGTTTAGGCCTGGTTTAGTCCTGGTTTAGACCTGGTTTAGTCCTGGTTTAGACCTGGTTTAGACCTGGTTTAGACCTGGTTTAGTCCTGGTTTAGTCCTGGTTTAGTCCTGGTAAACCCTGTGTGTGTTTTTTTTCCAGAAGCAACATTAATAATTCATCAACTCTAAATATTAGATGAGATTAAATGAGTCTTTAGGGGCTGAACACAACAACAACACCTGCCTCGGATGATCCCAGTCAGGTCCAGGTTTGTGATAGAGGCTCTCACTCATCCAGGTCATTATACAGAACAGATTAAACCAAGTTAAGAAAAGTACAATAAGACCAGTTTCACTTAAAGGCCGCCCTCTTTTAGATGAAGCATTAACATTGGTGGATGTTGTTGGGCTCAGGTGGAAGCGCCACTAGACTTCGCTAAAACCTTTTCACAATTTCAACCCGGACGTAATCAGAGCTTTTCTTGGACTCTCCTCTGACAGGTTCTGGGTTGGGCCATGAACAGTCGGTGGTTTCAGTAAGAAGCACCGAGCTAACATGAAGCTAACAAACACATGAGCGGCGACTTCTCGGCGACGGGGATCATTGCTCTAATATTGAAACTACAATTATTGGAACATGTGACACTAAACCAAACAGAAGAAACAGGTCAGAGGTCACATCACAGACACCCACAGGTCACATCACAGAGGCCCAAAGGTCAGAGGTCACCAGAGTCACCAGGTCCTGAAGGATTGGCTCCAGGTGAAAGTTCAGGTCAGGTCACGTGGGTAAGAACAGGTCCAGTCTGGATTTCGGAGGATTTGTGACCTTCCTGACCTCTGCAGGACAGCTCTGGTCACAGAGAGCCCAAGATCGATCCGTCCAGGGGTTTACGTTAATGATTTGTTCCACTTCAGACCTGACTGCTCAAGCTTAAAACTCAAATCAGGCTTTTATTTCTCTTATTGAGGTGTCGCCCAAAACAATTCAAATCTCTTCAGTGTTTCTCTTTTACAAACAAAGCACTGCAGGAACACTCCAGGAACACTGACCTCTGACCTGAGTTATCTTTAGAGGAAAGTAGAAACAATCATTCAGGTCTAAACTTTCATTACATCAGCTCAACTCACTTTAAAACTTTTAATTCTCAAACTCGATCTGTTCAGGGATGAGCTGTGTTTTTGTGCAGATGAAACTCTGAGGACCACTGTCCCCTGAAGGCATCATCTCACATTGGTCTCATTAATGGAGTGTAGTGCCTCTGTGTCTCAGAAAAACGTAAACAGCTCATCCCTGAACAGTTCAAGTTTGGGAATTCAAAGTTTTATTGTCAGTGATGCAAGAGTTGATGGTTCTCTCTCCAACAGAAGGAATAATAACCCAGTGAACAGTGCCGAAGCTGAACTTACACCAAAGCCATGACATAAGGACTTTAAACAGAACAAACAAAAACTCTGGAAAGTTTAGAAATGACACTAAATTCTGTGAAACAACTTTTTTGTCAAATGCATGTTCTGCTGCGATACCACTGAGTGTCCACTGGAGGAAGCACCAACAAGTGACAAAAAGATGTTTCTGAGTGAACTCACGGTCTTCATCATCATCATCATCATCATTGAGAGAGAGAAACTCCAGGGGGCGCCCAGGTATTGCAGTCATGTCACTAACCGGAGACTCGTTTTGGTTTTGGTGGAGGAAACCGGAGTACCCAGAGAGAACCCACCCAAGCTCCACAGAAAAGGCCCTTATTGTGATATTTTATAAAACATATGAGATTAATATAACCTATAGAGAGGCATATTTGTTATATGGTATATTTTATTGGGAATATTATTATTTTTGATCTTATTTTACATCTATGCATCTCATTTCTGAGAGGTTTAATCAGAGCCCGACCACTTCCTTCCTTTGGAGGAACAAGGGCTGGACCTAAGACTGAAGAAGACCTTCTACTGGAGCCACTGTAATTATCAAGTTTACTCGTTCTCGAATCCAACTCCAAAATGGACCACTCTCTGGTCTTGGACTAAAGTAGCTCACACAGTCCCTGAACACATTCATATGAAACCTTTCTTACAAGACGCAGAGAAAAAATAAAAAAGTGGCCCTGAGTAAACTCTAACTGTGTTGCCATAGAAACAGTGACTTTAAACAGACGCCTGACTGTGAGGCTTTGACAAAATGGCCACCGTTCAGTGAAGTCACATGATGCGTGGGGTTTTAAAGCAGTGCACTTTGGGAGCGACCCGTCAGACCAGACCTGACCTCGACACAAGACCAGCCTCAGCTCCAGGACCTGATGGTATTATCTTTATCATGTCTGTTTGTCTTTACCTTTTTACTTTAAAAAACAGAGTCCTTCAGTAAATAACAGAGTCCTTCAGTAAGAGTCACAGCACAGAGAGCTTATTGGCTGAAGACATTTTAAAGCAGCACTAAAGACAAACAGAGAATAGGCCTGATTTAACGCCATAAAAGAAGGTTATTTAATTCTTCATCTGTTGAAGTTGTGATGTCTTTTTTCTGATGTGACTCTTTCTGTTCAGGTCTGTGTTTTTGATGAAGTGGTGTCTCAGTGAAGTATCTGTGGAACAACTGAGCATAAGATATCACGTTTTTACAAAAACAGATTCATTAATGACATTTTTACAACACAGACGTTTTTATTTTTATAAAACTCAGATCAAAAGACAAGCTCAAACATAAAATACTACATTACAGCTCAGATTTAGTCTTTTTACTCAAGGTGAATTTGAACAAGTTTTAGATGGATTTGAACTGGTTTTAGATGGATTTGAACTGGTTTTAGATGGATTTGAAAAGGTTTTAGTTGGATTTGAACTGGTTTAAGTTGGATTTGAACTGATTTTAGACGATTTTCACCAGTTTCAGTTGGATTTGAACTGGTTTTAGTTGGATTTGAACTGATTTTAGTTGGATTTGAACTGGTTTTAGATGGATTTGAACTGGTTTTAGATGGATTTGAAAAGGTTTTAGTTGGATTTGAACTGGTTTAAGTTGGATTTGAACTGATTTTAGACGATTTTCACTGGTTTCAGTTGGATTTGAACTGGTTTTAGTTGGATTTGAACTGATTTTAGTTGGATTTGAACTGGTTTTAGATGGATTTGAAAAGGTTTTAGTTGGATTTGAAAAGGTTTTAGTTGGATTTGAACTGGTTTTAGACGATTTTAACTGGTTTCAGTTGGATTTGAACTGGTTTTAGATGGATTTGAACTGGTTTTAGATGGATTTGAAAAGGTTTTAGTTGGATTTGAACTGGTTTTAGTTGGATTTGAACTGGTTTTAGATGGATTTGAACTGGTTTTAGACGATTTTAACTGGTTTCAGTTTGATTTTAACAGGTTTTAGATGGATTTGAAAAGGTTTTAGTTGGATTTGAAAAGGTTTTAGTTGGATTTGAACTGATTTTAGACGATTTTAACTGGTTTCAGTTGGATTTGAACAGGTTTTAGTTGGATTTGAACTGATTTTAGTTGGATTTGAACTGGTTTTAGATGGATTTGAAAAGGTTTTAGTTGGATTTGAACTGGTTTTAGTTGGATTTGAACTGGTTTTAGATGGATTTGAACTGGTTTTAGTTGGATTTGAACAGGTTTTAGACGATTTTAACTGGTTTCAGTTGGATTTGAACTGGTTTTAGTTGGATTTGAACTGGTTTTAGACGATTTTAACTGGTTTCAGTTTGATTTTAACAGGTTTTAGTTGGATTTGAACAGGTTTTAGTTGGATTTGAACTGGTTTTAGTTGGATTTGAACTGGTTTTATTGATATTGATGCTCCTGCTCTGATGTTTGTTCTGTGATGCAGCTGTGTCTGCAGTGAACGGACACTTGTTGAATTGTGTTAGGGTCTGTGTACAAAGGATTTTTGTCTTGATGTGAAAAAAAAGCTTTTTCAGATTTTGTAAAAATTAAATACAACTAGATATTTAATATTGTGATCTGTAGCTACCTGTTAGCCTCACCGACCCGAGAGCTATAACCTGTGGAGGAGCACTTTACGACGGCCACAGTTTATCTTGCTCTCGGTGTAGCTGCTCTGGGCACTTATGCCACTCATCGCTCGGCTTCACTTTGAGGATCATTGGGGTCTGCTGTGGTTAGATGGGGACAGGTGAATGTGCCCCGCCCGGTGTCACTGGTGCAGAGGAGTGTCGAGGTCCTGATGCCTGACTGATGCATTTACATTTACATTACATTTAGTCATTTACCAAATGCTTTTATCCAAGGCAACTTACATTGAGCTTCTAATCAGCAGTGTTACAGCTGGAACACCACTGGAGGCAAGGTGGTTGCCCAAGGACACAACAACAGTAGGAACTGTGGGGAGAGCGATATCGAACCACAAACCTTCTGGTTGCGGGACAATCGCTCTACCACTGAGCCACTGCGCCCCGACGCATTCGGTTATACCACGTTTCTGTATTGTATATGTTTTCTATAATGGTGGCACTGTATTAGGAAATGGTTCCATTCATGTGGGAGAGCAGTAGTTTAAAATGCACGGCCCGCCACTGAACTCGACCTTAAATTGTTGCAATGGGTCAGGTTTGGAGAGGACTGGGGCAGACACCGGTGCTGTAGCTTCTAATGAAACAAGGGTAGGAACTAGTCAAGAACCACAGTAGCTCATCTCGGGTTGTGTGGGTCGGTCAGCCCGTCACATCAGCCGCCTTGGACAAGTCAGTCTGGATCCAGCTGTTGGAAAAGACAAGGCCCAGGAAGGACATTGACGTTGTATAAAACTAATAAGGGTTTTAAGATGCCTTAGTAGGACAGTTTGTAGGTGTTGGTCAACACAACATGAATTGAGACTTGGCTTGGAACACATTGGTCAGTCCAAAGGGCATTGTACTCGCAATGACCTATTGAGGCTTAAAGGCGTCCTCGCACATGTGGACAAGGTGTTGTGTAAGTCTAGTTTAGTGAAGAAGGAGGCAGTCTGACTCATCGGCCTTTGAACTGCTCCAAAGACAATGGGCACTGGTTCTTGATTATATCTTGTAAAGGCTGTGGTAATCTGTCAGAATCTCTTTGAGGCTGACTGAAGACCCCGACCCAAGTTTTCGGCACCCGGACTGCAGTCCTCTTGGCCTGCCGGTACCTATCAGTTGCCTCAGTCTCACAGCTCAGTGGAGGCCTCACTTATGTCCTGTGGTCCCCACGGGGTTTGGGCTTGTCCACACAACAGAGACCTTACGTCCTGGAGCCACTGATGGACTTGAACACAGTGTATGTTGGACTGTGCTAGTCATAGTCGTCCAGCCTCTGAACCTCCTGTACAAGCTCAGGGTCCTTCCCTCAGGTGATGTTCCATGTCCCTAGACCCAGTTTCCATGTCCAAAGATCGGGTCATTGAAGCCCGTGCACCACTTGATCCACATGGCACCGGCCCAGAACAATAATTTTTTATTTGTAGCAAAGATGTTTAATGTTTGTTTTTCAGATGATCTGAGGCCCCACAAGTTGCTGTGATGGACTCTGTGGCCAACATCAACCTCTCTTCTAAAGCCTACAACAACCCCATCGGAGCCAAAGTCTTCTTCATAACCGCCACTTCCGCTCCGTGCTGTATGTTCCTCTTCATTAACGGGACCTTGCTTTTCACTCTGCGCAATAAGCCTTTGTTCTCAGAGTCACCACGATATGTGCTGCTGTTTAACCTGGTCTTTGCCGATACTATGCTCCTCGCCCAGGCCCAGACTCTGTATCTGATGTCTGTCTTACACGTCATCATCTGGTACCCTCTGTGTGGGGTCCTCATCATGATCTCCTTCCTCGTTAGTCAGATCTCCCCGATGACGTTGGCGGTCATGTCCATCGAGCGTTATATTGCGGTGTGTTTCCCGCTGAGACACTCGAGCATTGTGACTCTGAGGAACACAGGCTTCGCCATCCTCCTCATCTGGGCCTTCAGCTGCGTGGATATTCTCATTCGAGTCCTGCTGCTCCTTCAGTTCCCGTTTCAAGACCTGCCCAATCTCACTATGCCTGATGTTTGCAACAACGTGCTCATGCCTTTAACCCCCGGCTCTGACAAGTACGTGATGGCTTCCACCTGTATCCAGTTTCTTTTCTCAGCACTCATCATTGTCTCTTCATTCATTGGCATCATGATTGTGGCTCGCTCTGCCTCCACAGATAAAGCCTCGATGGATAAGGCTCATAAAACCCTGCTGCTCCACCTGTTCCAGCTGGGCCTGAGTCTGCTCTCGGTGTTGAACGTGCTGATGTTTGAGAATGCTTTGAAAAACAGCGACCTGGTTTTGGTTGGACGGCTGTATGTGGTGATCTACATCTTTGTGATCCTCATGCCTCGCTGTCTGAGCACGCTCACATACGGCCTCCGGGACCAGAGTCTCAGACCGGTTTTGGTGTCCTACCTTTTCTGCTCGATTCGGCTGATGGTGGGATCTGTCGGGGTCCAGGTGACCTCACAGACGACAACCAAAGTTTATTAGATTCTAATCTGTACAAAAATGACGTGTGTACATCCAGAGTCACACAGTTGGTGCTCCACTGTGTGACTCTGGATGTGGCCAAAGTGAGTCTCTAGAGGGAGATGGCCTGACCCCAGACTAACAGGGTCCATCTATTCAATAAAAGAATAGAGGAAAGTCTTCTCTTTTCACCATGAGGATTTTGGCTGAGAAACATCAGATACCAACGGACTCTGTCCCGTCCCTCCAAGCCAACTGAAGACTGCACACTGGGCCTTGCCAGCAGCTTCTGGTAAGTGGACCCAGCCGACTGTGAGAAGACTACGCTCATAACGTCCTTCTGCCTGTATAAATTTAAGCGTATGCCCTTTGAACTGTGAATCCCTCCAGCTACTTTCCAGAGCTTCCCTCATAATCTGTAATCCTCGAGAAGGGGGCGGCTACAGACCTGGCAAAGACGGTTGTGGTGAGGGAGAGGCCAGTGCCCCAGAGAGTAAAACAGTACCATCCTTTCTTGATTTAGTATACTTTGCACGGCTGAAAGTCTGCCCCAACGATTGGTTCCCTAAGACGCCTGCCTGACAAAATCCAAAACATTCTTGTAATTTACATTTATTCATTTACATTTAGCTGACGCTTTTACCCAAAGCAACTTACATTAGGCCTGTAATTACCAGTGTTACAGAACACCACTGGAGGCAAGGTGGGTTAAGGACACAACAACAGTATGAACTGTGGGGAGAGCGGGAATCGAACCGCCTACCTTCCGGTTGAGGGTCTCCCACTAAGCCACTGCGCCCCACGAGTAATGTAATAACTGTAATAACAGACCTATTCTGTACATGTGCGAATGCAGTGACAGCGCTGACACCACTGGCTCTGTATAAAAGCCTGATCCTTCGAGGGTCCTAAACACATCTTAAAAGATTGTGGTGCCTCCTTCGGGTCGTTCGGGGTGAGCCGTCTGTGCCAGCTTTACGGCGGTCAGAGGAGTTGCAGGACTCCCTTAGACCAACAACGATGTCTGCAAAAGATGCTTAGGCCCCTTTAGCAGAACAAGCTCAAGCTGCCTGCTATAGTCCAGGCCTAGTCCCGTTCAAAGTACCACCGCGATGACACCTCACTGCATTGTGTTTGAAAGGCTGCTAGTCAGTCAGTCAGGTCTGCAATTACGTTTTACTGAGGGATAAAAAATGCTAAGAAACACTGAGGGCCAAAAAAAAAACATTTACATTTAGCTGACGCTTTTCAAAGCGACTTACATTGTTCTAATGTAATCACCAGTGTTACAGCCACTGGAGGCAAGGTGGGTTAAGTGTCTTGCCCAAGGACACAACAACAGTATGAACTGTGGGTTTTGATTTATACAGCATGAGATGTTTTTTTTCTAGACTATTTACTTTTACTTTTGATTAGGCTAAATTCAAAAGACAGATCAATGCATGGGCGGGGTTGAGTGTGGGCAGGTTCCAGCGGGGCGGGGCTCAGTGAGGGCGGGGTCCAGCTCCAACACAGAGAGCAGCTCAGAGCAGTGTTCACAGATAAGGCTCCATTAACTCAAATGTATTCATCTGAACAAACTCTTTCAGGGGAGATCCCGGCTGGCTGAAGGAAGTTTATTGCTAAAAGTCTCATATATTTTACCTGCATTCCTGCCCACTTACAGATATTTGTTGTTAATCTTGTGATTTGGGGACTATTAACACTGTTGACAACTTTTCTATCTTTGATTTTAACATTATAACTATTATAATTTTTCTTTAGTGATAAAATGAAATGTTGTTTATGTTCAATTGTGAATAAAATATGTTATTATGAGATTAAAAAAAGTTTTCTATTTACATTTTACACAGCGTCACAACTTGGGTTTGTTACATCACGTTCAGTAAAAGTTAGTAGAAGTTGTTGGAGATGAGTCCTCTGAGATGAGATCAATATGTGATGATGCCTTCAGGGAACACCTGCACAAAAACACCAACAGCTCATCCCTGAACAGTTTGAGTTGGGAAATTAAAAGTTTTAAATTGAGCTGTACTGACGTTTTTAACTAGAATCACTTTCACTGAAAAATAAACAGTTTTGTTAAATGACATAATTCTGAACTAAACTACAGCCAAATGCTCACTCCAAAGATAAATCAGGTAAAGGTTATATGTTGCCACTGTAAGAACTACCTACAACTGAGTCCTGTCCTCTACAAGGCCCTGTTCTGAAATCTGAGCTGGTCCGGACCAAACGTGTTACATTCTTTTTGTTTGGATCAGTTTTTTTTTTTTACACAGGACTTTTTAAAAAACACACCAAAGGACTTTATCAGTTAAGCATGTCGTCCTCTTTGTGACACCTGATTGGTTTAAAATAGCATTTGTCAAGTCTGGATTATGAATGTTTTGTTACTTCAGTGGCTCTTTTAAATCAGAGAAAACGTATAAACATGTTGACACAAAGCCACAACAGGCTCATCATTATTTGATGGCCTAATAATCTCTCCTGACATCATAAAACCTTTTTCTTACATTCAACTCAGAGATATTCCCCAGACTCTCCTCTGACAGGTTCTGTGTTGGTGGTTTTATGGATCATTGCTCTAATTTTGAAACTACAGTTATTGGAACACGTGACACTGAACCAGACAGAAGAACAAGAGATCACAGGTCAAAGGTCACATCACAGAAACCCACAGGTCAGAGGTCACATCACAGAGACCCACAGGTCAGAGGTCACATCACAGAGACCCACAGGTCAAAGGTCACATCACAGAGACCCACAGGTCAGAGGTTACACCACAGAGACCCCCAGGTCAAAGGTCACATCACAGAAACCCACAGGTCAGAGGTCACATCACAGAGACCGACTGGTCAGAGGTCACATCACAGAGACCCACAGGTCAGAGGTCACATCACAGAGACCCACAGGTCAAAGGTCACATCACAGAAACCCACAGGTCAGAGGTTACATCACAGAGACCGACTGGTCACTAGACCCTAAAGGATTGTTTCCAGGTGAAAACTGAAAAGTTGGAGGACAGCACCTGCTTCAGACGTTCTAACATTTATAAAGAGAAGCAGGAGCTGAAAGGCCCAGGACCAGAGAGGGCCACCCTCAGAGTGTTTGAGTCTCATCTGTCGCAGATCCTGGACCTCCTGGACCTCCTGGACCTTCTGGACCTCCTGGACCTCCTGGACCTCCTGGACCTACTGGACCTCCTGGACCTCCTGGACCTCCTGGACCTACTGGACCTCCTGGACCTTCTGGACCTCCTGGACCTACTGTACCTCCTGGACCTCCTGGACCTACTGGACCTCCTGGACCTCCTGGACCTTCTGTCAGGACGGCTCGTGCTACAGCACAGCCCTCACCTCCTAATCCGGGAGTATCCTCATCCTGCTCCCACTCCCCTGCAGGTTCGCTGAGTGAGGACAGGTGTGCGGGAGCGCCGGCAGACTCAGCCCAGCTGCGCCCCGTTAATAATCAGCTGAGTACAAAGAGAGCCGTTTCCAGTTCCTCGACGCCAGATTGTAAACCTATCTCCAGTTAGTGCTAAGACTGGCTCTCTACATTACGTGCCTAATTCACTGTCGGTGAATACTTACCTGTTTTTGTTCCGCTTCAGATCCGAGGAGTCCTGCCACCGGTTCCAGCTCCGGTCCAGCCTCAGCCGACTCATGTTTGTTCCTGTCCGTCCCTGGAGACCAGCCTGAACTATTCTAACCGTGAAAAATAAATCTTAATTTCTTAACTACTGCACTGTGTCTGCGTTCGTGTTCTCTGCCTGACATGTTACAGTACGATCTGGCCAGAGAATGAACACAGCAGATCCAAGTGCGCTTCAACAGACTGTCGCTGCCCAGACCACTCTTCTGGAGCAGCATGATTCCACAATGGATCAAATGAAGGACTTCTTCCGTAGTCTTACCGGACTGCGAGCCCAGTTGGATTCCACGGCCGCTACCAGTGCTACTGCTCCCTCTGCTCCCGCTTCCTTCGCTCCGTTTCCTGAGGCCACGCCTCCGTCGACCAAGGAAGCCTTTATCCCGTCTCCAGCGCCATACAGTGGAGACCTCGGCTCCTGGCGACCGTTTTTAACCCAGTGCTCATTGGTCTTTGAACAGCAGCCCCGGACATATTCAAGTAAACGTTCTAAGATTGCTTTTTTAATCGGTTGCTTGCAGGGGCAGGCGTTACTCTGGGCCTCCGCTGTCTGGGAGAAGCAGGAGCCTGTTTGCTTCTCCTACCCTGCATTCATCGCTGAAATGAAAGTGGTCTTTGATCACCCAGGAGGGGAGGCTGCCAAGAGACTGTTCTCTCTACGCCAGGGAAATCGCAGCGAGGCCGAATTCGCCATCGAGTTCCGTTCACTTGCTGCGGAGAGTGGGTGGAATGAGGGGGCTCTCCACGGGGCTTTTTCGAACGCTTTGTCGGAGGACCTCAAGGACGAGCTGGCTTCTCAGGACTCCCCCACTAGCCTTAATGGTCTCATTGGATTAGCCATTCGCATCGACAACCGCCTCTGTGAGCGCTGGCGGGAGAGAGCCGGTAAGCACGTGTCGTCATCGTTTTGTCCCCCCTTGTCTCCTGACTTCCCGGTCTCTTCTCCGGTGCCTCCCCAGCCTTCGGTGGAGCCTGACCCGCTGGTGGAGCCTGAACCGATGCATGACCGTAGAAGAGAAGCAACGCCGGGAGTTGTCTCTACTGCGGACAGTTCGGACACCTTCACCTTACCTGTCCTGTTCGGCCAGCTAAGAGAGGAGGCTCGACAGTAATGGGAGAGGTACTATTGAGCCCAACTCAACCTTTGGACCATTCGTTGGAAGCCAAGGCCTTAAATGGAGAAGTTCTGGCCCAGATATCGGAACGAACACTTCCAGTCCTTTTTCAACTCTCTGGTAATCACAAAGAGACTATCAGTTTCCACATTCTTGACTGTTCTTCCACTCCGATAGTCCTAGGATTACCTTGGTTAAAACTACACAACCCTCATGTTGACTGGGCTGCCTGCCGAATATTGTCCTGGAGTTCCTTTTGTTACTCGCATTGTTTGCAGTCTGCTTTACCCCCTGTTTGTTCCAGGTCCGTCCCGGTTCCAGAACCACCTGACCTGTGTCCTGTACCGCCGGTTTATCATCTTGGTGCGGTGTTCAGTAAGCACCAGGCCCTGTCTCTTCCACCCCACCGACCGTATGACTGCGCCATTGATCTTGTCCCTGGAGCGCCTCTGCCCAGTAGTTGTCTCTACACACTTTCACGCCCGGAGAACGAGGCAATGGAGAAATATATTCAGGAGTCGTTGGCGGCAGGCATAATCCGACCATCTTCCTCCCCGGTGGGTGCAGGGTTTTTCTTTGTTGATAAAAAAGACAAGTCACTGAGACCATGGATTGACTTTCGGGGCCTGAATAAGATCACTATTAAGAACAAGTACCCGCTTCCTTTGATTAGCTCTGTCTTCACTCCTCTCTGTGGTTCCATGGTTTTTACCAAGCTTGATCTTCGTAATGCATATCACCTTGTGCGCATTAGAAAAGGGGATGAGTGGAAGACGGCCTTCAACAATCCGCTAGGACATTTTGAATATCTAGTAATGCCGTTTGGATTAACTAACGCCCCTGCTGTTTTCCAAAACCTGGTTAATGATGTTCTCCGTGACATAATTGGTAGGTTTGTCTTCGTTTATCTGGATGACATCCTGATATTTTTCAAGGATTTGGAGACTCACCAACTCCATGTTCGGAGAGTTCTCGAAAGACTCCTGGAGAACAAGCTGTTTATTAAGGCTGAAAAGTGTGAGTTTCATGCGTCTTCTGTTTCCTTACTAGGATACATTATCGCCCTGGGACAGATCCAGATGAACCCCAGAAAAGCTCACGGCAGTACGGAGTGGCCGTCCCCCTCCAGCCGTAGGGAGGTACAGCGGTTCTTGGGTTTTGCCAATTTTTATAGGCGAATAATTTGCAACTTCAGCCGCATTGCAGCTCCGCTAACGTCTCTCTAACCTCCACCGCTCACTCTTTCGTCTGGACTCAGGAGGCGGAATCGGCTTTTCGGGAACTAAAACTGCTATTCACCTCTGCCCCGGTTCTCATCCAGCCTAATCCGGAGTTGCAGTTTGTGGTGGATGTTGATGTATCGGAGACAGGGGTGGGGGCAGTGCTTTCTCAGCGCTCTTCCACCAATCAGAAGTTACATCCCTGCGCCTACTTTTCACGCAGGCTCTCCACCGCCGAGAGAAATTACGATGTGGGCAACCGGGAACTCCTAGCTGTGAAGTTAAGCCTTGGAGGAGTGGCGCCACTGGCTGGAGGGTTCCGTCCACCCATTTGTCGTCTGGTCGGACCACAAGAACCTGACATATATCCAGACGGCAAGACGGCTAAACTCCAGGCAAGCCCGGTGGGCATTGTTTTTTGATCGATTTAATTTCACTCTCACTTATCGTCCAGGCTCAAAGAATCTGAAGCCAGACGCCTTGTCCCGCATCTTAGCCACGGGCCTGCCAGCTCCAGAGGAAGAGACCATCCTGCCCCAGTCCCGTATGGTGGCTGCCCTCACCTGGGAGATCGAGTCCCGGGTCAGGCTCGCGCAACGCGCGCACCCTGACCTGGGGACAGGCCCCCCTAACACCCTGTTTGTCCCAGACGAGGTGCGTTCTGAGGTTCTGCAGTGGGCCTATTGTACCCACCTCACCTGCCATCCGGGTATTAGCCGCACACTGGCCGTTCTGCGAGGCAAGTTTTGGTGGGCCACCATGGACAGGGACACCAGAGACTTTGTTTCTGCATTACCTATCTGTTCCCGGAATAAGACCTCCAACAGATCTCCTGCGGGACTGTTACGACCCCTACCCATTCCCAGTCAACCATGGTCCCATGTTGCTCTGGACTTTGTGACGGGCCTTCCGCCATCCAAGGGACACACGGTAATTCTGACTATTGTGGACCGTTTTTCCAAGGCTGCTCATTTCATTCCTCTGCCTAAACTGCCTTCCGCCAGGGAGACAGCGGATCTATTAGTACAACATCTGTTTCGTCTGCATGGCATTCCCTCCGATATCGTGTCCGATCGAGGGCCCCAGTTCACCTCCCAGGTATGGAAGACTTTTTGTTCTGCCTTAAATATTAACGTCAGTCTCTCGTCAGGATATCACCCCCAGACTAATGGACAGACCGAGCGGGCAAACCAGCAGATGGAGGTGGCGCTGCGTTGCACATCGTCCGCCAATCCTTCCAGCTGGAGTTCCCATCTGCCTTGGGTTGAGTATGCCCATAACACCCTGGTGAGCTTCTCTCTCGGTATGTCCCCATTTGAGTGTTGTTATGGCTACCAACCTCCGTTGTTCGCAGATCAGGAACGAGAGCTGGCTGTACCTTCAGTTCAGGATCACCTCCGACGGTGTCAACAGTGGCGGCAGAAGCTCAGTGGGTAGAGCTGTCGTCCTTCAACCGGAAGGTAGGTGGTTCGATTCCCGCTCTGCCCACAGTATATACTGTCGTTGTGTCCTTGGGCAAGACACTTAACCCACCTTGCCTCCAGTGACTGTAACACTGGTAATTACATTAGAACAATGTAAGTCGCTTTGGATAAAAGCGTCAGCCAAATGAATAAATGTAAATGTAAATGTAAATGTAATAAATGTCAACAGGTCTGGAAAAGGGCCCGCTCAGCCCTTGTACGGGCATCAGTCAGGTCTCAGACCCAAGCCAACCGCCACCGCACCCCTGCCCCTATCTACTCCCCGGAACAAAAGGTTTGGCTGTCGTCTAAAGACCTACCACTGCAGGTTGATTCGAAGAAGTTGGCACCACGGTTTATCGGGCCGTTTGAGGTAGAGAAGGTCATAAACCCTGCGGCGGTGCGCCTTAAGCTCCCGGGATCCCTTAAAATTCACCCCACCTTTCATGTCTCCTGAATCAAGTCTGTCCAGTCCAGGAGGAGCCCTCACCTCCTAATCCGGGAGTATCCTCATCCTGCTCCCACTCCCCTGCAGGTTCGCTGAGTGAGGACAGGTGTCCGGGAGCGCCGGCAGACTCAGCCCAGCTGCGCCCCGTTAATAATCAGCTGAGTACAAAGAGAGCTGTTTCCAGTTCCTCGACGCCAGATTGTAAACCTATCTCCAGTTAGTGCTAAGACTGGCTCTCTACATTACGTGCCTAATTCACTGTCGGTGAATACTTACCTGTTTTTGTTCCGCTTCAGATCCGAGGAGTCCTGCCACCGGTTCCAGCTCCGGTTCCAGCCATAGTCGACTCCTGTTTGTTCCTGTCCGTCCCTGGAGACCAGCCTGAACTAGTCTAACCGTGAAAAATAATTCTTAATTTCTTAACTACTGCACTGTGTGTGGGTTCTCTGCCTGACACTTTACACCTTCTGTACCTTCTGTACCTACTGGACCTACTGTAGGCCCAGTAAAAAGGGCAATAAAATGAAATGAAGTGAGAGTGAATGTTTGTTTGTCCAATGTCTCTGTCAGTGTCAGTGTGATACCGGTGGATTGTCAGGACAGTACCTGCCTTAAAGCACCTGGGGCAGACTCCAGGCACAAGACCAGAGTCAGAAAAGTGAGGAAATAACTGAATGATTTTCTGTAATCTTTTGGAAAATACACTTGTTTTGTTCACTGCGTGACTCTGTCCACTTTCATTTACTTTCTTTAAATCAAACTTTACTGAGCATTATTTTGCAGTGTTGATGTTTAGATGTGTTTGTTGCTGTGGCGGCCAATAGTCCCTGCAGCCCCCGAAGACTCATTTAATCTCATCTAATATTCAGAGCTGATGAGTTATTAATGATGTCGCTGAAAAATCACCGAAGAGAATCACACTGACGACTGTTGAACACGCTCCATGTTTGGTTATAGTTTTCTCTTTATCAATAAAATACTAACGTGCTCTTAGTCCAGTACATCAGCCACAAACAAAGGCGACCGGCGTAACGCTCACTTTGGCCTGTCCAAAGGCTGGTGCAAGAGACTGTATAAGTTATAATAATGACTGGTCAAAAGACAGAACAGTCGTTCAGGCCTTTATCTGTTTGTTCATGAAATAAACCACCTGTTCAAGTCACGTGACCCTATTCCTTTTATAAAGATACGTTTATATATAACTTTATTGATTCCTCAGTGAAAAAGACTCTCTGACTGCAGTTCACAGACAAGATCAAAAGGAAAGGACTAAACCAAGTCTAAACCAGGTCTAAACCAGGTCTAAACCAGTACTAAACCAAGTCTAAACCAGGTCTAAACCAGGTCTAAACCAGGACTAAACCAAGTCTAAACCAGGTCTAAACCAGGTCTAAACCAGGACTAAACCAAGTCTAAACCAGGTCTAAACCAGGTCTAAACCAGTACTAAACCAAGTCTAAACCAGGTCTAAACCAGGTCTAAACCAGGTCAAAACCAGGACTAAACCAAGTCTAAACCAGGTCTAAACCAGGTCTAAACCAGGTCTAAACCAGGTCTAAACCAGGACTAAACCAAGTCTAAACCAGGTCTAAACCAGGTCTAAACCAGTACTAAACCAAGTCTAAACCAGGTCTAAACCAGGTCAAAACCAGGACTAAACCAAGTCTAAACCAGGTCTAAACCAGGTCTAAACCAGTACTAAACCAAGTCTAAACCAGGTCTAAACCAGGTCTAAACCAGGTCAAAACCAGGACTAAACCAAGTCTAAACCAGGTCTAAACCAGGTCTAAACCAGGACTAAACCAAGTCTAAACCAGGTCTAAACCAGGTCTAAACCAGTACTAAACCAAGTCTAAACCAGGTCTAAACCAGGTCTAAACCAGGTCAAAACCAGGACTAAACCAAGTCTAAACCAGGTCTAAACCAGGTCTAAACCAGGACTAAACCAAGTCTAAACCAGGTCTAAACCAGGTCTAAACCAGGTCTAAACCAAGTCTAAACCAGGTCTAAACCAGGTCTAAACCAGGTCTAAACCAGGTCTAAACCAGGACTAAACCAAGTCTAAACCAGGTCTAAACCAGGTCTAAACCAGGTCTAAACCAGGTCTAAACCAGGTCAAAACCAGGACTAAACCAAGTCTAAACCAGGTCTAAACCAGGTCTAAACCAGTACTAAACCAAGTCTAAACCAGGTCTAAACCAAGTCTAAACCAGGTCTAAACCAGGTCTAAACCAGGACTAAACCAAGTCTAAACCAGGTCTAAACCAGGTCTAAACCAGTACTAAACCAAGTCTAAACCAGGTCTAAACCAGGTCTAAACCAGGTCAAAACCAGGACTAAACCAAGTCTAAACCAGGTCTAAACCAGGTCTAAACCAGGACTAAACCAAGTCTAAACCAGGTCTAAACCAGGTCTAAACCAGGACTAAACCAAGTCTAAACCAGGTCTAAACCAGGTCTAAACCAGTACTAAACCAAGTCTAAACCAGGTCTAAACCAGGTCTAAACCAGGTCAAAACCAGGACTAAACCAAGTCTAAACCAGGTCTAAACCAGGACTAAACCAAGTCTAAACCAGGTCTAAACCAGGTCTAAACCAGGTCAAAACCAGGACTAAACCAAGTCTAAACCAGGTCTAAACCAGGTCTAAACCAGGACTAAACCAAGTCTAAACCAGGTCTAAACCAGGTCTAAACCAGTACTAAACCAAGTCTAAACCAGGTCTAAACCAGGTCTAAACCAGGTCAAAACCAGGACTAAACCAAGTCTAAACCAGGTCTAAACCAGGTCTAAACCAGGACTAAACCAAGTCTAAACCAGGTCTAAACCAGGTCTAAACCAGGACTAAACCAAGTCTAAACCAGGTCTAAACCAGGTCTAAACCAGGACTAAACCAAGTCTAAACCAGGTCTAAACCAGGTCTAAACCAGGTCTAAACCAGGACTAAACCAAGTCTAAACCAGGTCTAAACCAGGTCTAAACCAGGTCTAAACCAGGTCAAAACCAGGACTAAACAAAGTCTAAACCAGGTCTAAACCAGGACTAAACCAAGTCTAAACCAAGTCTAAACCAGGACTAAACCGGGTCTAAACCAGGTCTAAACCAGGTCTAAACCAGGTCAAAACCAGGACTAAACCAGGTCTAAACCAGGTCTAAACCAGGACTAAACCAAGTCTAAACCAAGTCTAAACCAGGTCTAAACCAGGACTAAACCAAGTCTAAACCAAGTCTAAACCAGGTCTAAACCAGGACTAAACCAGGACTAAACCAGGTCTAAACCAGGTCTAAACCAGGTCTAAACCAGGACTAAACCAAGTCTAAACCAGGTCTAAACCAGGTCTAAACCAGGTCTAAACCAGGTCTAAACCAAGTCTAAACCAGGTCTAAACCAGGACTAAACCAAGTCTAAACCAGGTCTAAACCAGGTCTAAACCAGGTCTAAACCAGGTCTAAACCAAGTCTAAACCAGGTCTAAACCAGGTCTAAACCAGGTCAAAACCAGGACTAAACCAAGTCTAAACCAGGTCTAAACCAGGTCTAAACCAGGACTAAACCAAGTCTAAACCAGGTCTAAACCAGGTCTAAACCAGGACTAAACCAAGTCTAAACCAGGACTAAACCAAGTCTAAATAAGGTCTAAACCAGGTCTAAACCAGGTCAAAACCAGGTCTAAACCAGGTCAAAACCAGGACTAAACCAGGTCTAAACCAGGTCTAAACCAGGTCTAAACCAGGACTAAACCAAGTCTAAACCAGGACTAAACCAAGTCTAAATAAGGTCTAAACCAGGTCTAAACCAGGTCTAAACCAGGTCAAAACCAGGACTAAACCAGGTCTAAACCAGGTCTAAACCAGGACTAAACCAGGTCTAAACCAGGTCTAAACCAGGTCTAAACCAGGTCTAAACCAGGACTAAACCAGGTCTAAACCAGGTCTAAACCAGGTCTAAACCAGGACTAAACCAGGTCTAAACCAGGTCTAAACCAGGTCTAAACCAAGTCTAAACCAGGTCTAAACCAGGACTAAACCAAGTCTAAACCAGGTCTAAACCAGGTCTAAACACCCCAGCTACATTAAAGACACCTATCACTTCCTGGACACCATCAGGCCCATGGCTGTCCACAACCACACTTACCTTTTCACAATTGACATAGATTCTCTATAAACTTATATCATAACCAACATCTCTGCCGTTCAAACCTTCAGTAGATATCCAGACCCTAAAAGACCGGACTCAGAAATAATTCAGCTTCTTAAACTCTGTCTAAACAACAATGACTTTAGTTTCAATAAAAATCATTATCTCCAGATAAGTGGAACAGCCATGGGTCAGAGGTTAGCCCCGCCTACGTCAACATCTACATGAGCGAGTGGGAAGGAGGGCACTTCCTGTTTCTGAAGGAGTTAAAAGAGCCTCGTCGGAGAAAAAACAGGAGTTAGTCTTGGAGCTGGGACCAGAGACATCCAGACGAAGGACCAGGAGGTTTTATCAGACCGACTGTAGACCAGACTGAAGTCTAGACCAGACCGACTGTAGACCAGACTGAAGTCTAGACCAGACCGACTGTAGACCAGACTGAAGTCTAGACCAGACCGACTGTAGACCAGACTGAAGTCTAGACCAGACCGACTGTAGACCAGACTGAAGTCTAGACCAGACTGAAGTCTAGACCAGACCGACTGTAGACCAGACTGAAGTCTAGACCAGACTGAAGTCTAGACCAGACCGACTGTAGACCAGACTGAAGTCTAGACCAGACCGACTGTAGACCAGACTGAACTCTAGACCAGACCGACTGTAGACCAGACTGAAGTCTAGACCAGACCGACTGTAGACCAGACTGAAGTCTAGACCAGACCGACTGTAGACCAGACTGAAGTCTAGACCAGACTGAAGCAATAACTTGTTCAAGAAAAACAGGACTAACCCAGGACTGAATGCTTTTCTCGAAATCAAGATAAAACCAGATTTAAACCAGGTCTAAACTAAAACTAGAAAGGTTGATTAGATGGAAGCACATTTTTTTAATGAATGTAAATGTTTTTTTATAAATCCACTGTTGTTTTTAATATTGTCTTTGTCACAGCTGGTTTTATTTGTGAAACACTAGATTTACAGATATCTATTTTTATAATGTAATAATTTAATATAATATTTTTTGTCTGCTTTTATAAAAAATATCCCCGTCCACAAGGCTCCACTAAAAACGCATAAAACTGTTCTCTGCATTAGATATTATTACGTTTTTCAAACAAAATTAATTTTAGGCGCGACCGTCTCTTTAAGAAGTGGGACTGGGTTAGGATTAAATAAATATTCTTCAACAGGTTTGTGATTATCTCTACATTATCTGCCTGTACTTTTATTTTAAGCATTTGTGTTGTGTTTGACAGACTTTTTTTGCTGTTTTCAAGATCAAGAGACTGTTTTAAATGTTTCTTATTCTTCCTGAACAAAAGAAAGACTTGACCCTTTACGGTCTTAGACGGCTCTAAATTAGAAAGACTTAAAACGAATATTCTGGCTTAAAAAGATATCTGTAAAATTGAGAGGAAATTGTGGAAATGTGTTTTTAAACCTATTTGTAATTATGTTTATCTATTGTTAATGTTGTACAGCACCCTGGTTCAATCTGTGTTTGTTGTAAGGTGCTATAAAAATAAATGATTGATATTGATTAAAGGTAAGTTATTCTACATTTTCTTTAAAACCACAATGTAGTTCAGTTTTTAACTCGTCTGTATCTTTGCAGATAGTTCTTGTTTTTTAGAAAGTTCCAGATAAAGTGTTTAAATAGAGTTTTTAAAAAAGTGTAATTATCTCTGTTCTCCGAAGTCTGGTTCTGAAAACTGAAATAATGGATCCACTTGTGTCTGTTATTTTTATGATAAATGTTGTAAATGCATGATAAATACGTGTTCTTGTGTTAAACACGCTCCTACCAACTACTTTACTGTCTCTTTAATAACTCACGGTCTGAGACAAACCCAGATAATAACAAGAACCAGAACTACCATTGGACTGAGCCAGGTCTAAATCAAGACAAAACAAGCACTAATTTAGGCCTAAACCAGGACATCAAAATAAATTGATCTGAAATCAGGTCTGAACAAAGAATTAACCAAGAACCAGAACTAAACCAGTTCTTAACCAACAAAACAATAATTTTGGACTAAATCAGGTCTAAAGCAGTGGAAAACCAGGACTAAACTTAACAAAAAGTTAATAAAAGAAAACCAGAAGTAATCCTGGACAAACCCAGACAAAGCAGAGACCAGATCAGGTCTGAACCAGGACTAACCCTAGTTCTGGACCATGTCTAACGTCAGCTCAGTGGACGCCCAGTACTCGAGCCTGATGGAGCGGACCCTGATCTCTGTCCTGACCGGAGTCCCATGTCTGGTCTTCCTCTCTGTGAACGGGACGATGCTGTGGACCCTCTGCAGTAAGGCTCTGTTCCGGGACACGCCACGTTACCTGCTCCTGGTTAACCTCATTTTAGCCGACACCGTCCAGATGTCGCTGAGCCAGCTGCTGTACTTCATCGCTGTGTCCCGCATCAGGCTCCCGTTCCCTGTCTGCGGCCTTTTGACAATGCTCGGCGACCTCACCAACGAGATCTCGCCCGTCACGCTCGTGGTCATGTCTCTGGAGCGGTACGTGGCCGTCTGCTTCCCTCTACGACACTCCGGCATCGCCACCAACAGAAACACTGTCGTTGCTGTCATCTGTATCTGGGCGTTCGGTTTCGGGAACATCCTGGTTCGACTCGGACTCTTGTTGCAGTTTCCATTCAAGGATTTGGACTCTCTCATAATGAAAGACTTCTGCAGTAGCTTAGCGATGAGGATTGGTCCGTTATCAGAAGAATACGACCGCGGCTACACCTGCTTCCTCTTCATTTTCGCAACGCTGGCCATCACCTCATCGTACGTTGCAGTGATTGTAGCCGCAAAGGCCGCTTCCGGAGATAAGTCCCAGACTCAGAAGGCTCGAAACACAGTCCTGCTGCACCTGGTGCAGCTGGTCCTGAGCCTGTCTTCCACGGTCTACAGCCCGTTGCTTTTGGAGGTGGCCAAATCCGTGCCACGGCTTGTCTTTGTGCGTCTGCAGAACGCCCTTTACGTGACCATCTTCCTTTTCCCGCGGTGTCTGAGCTCCTTGATCTACGGCATCAGAGACCAGAGCATCAGACCCGTCCTGGTGCACTACCTCTTATGCAGGAAACACCGGTGAAGTCCATATGTCTCCAGCAGGGGGAGTAGAGTGCAGTGATCTTGGGGTAGATAGAAGATACAAGAATAAAAATTTACTTTGATTGGACACAATCAATAAAGAAATGCAAAAAAAAAAAAAAAAAAAAGTTTCTGAAATATTTCACTTTCTCTGAGTGAGTAGAGGGTGTGCCTCCAGGTCTCCAGCAGGGGGAGTAGAGGGTGTGCCTCCAGGTCTCCAGCAGGGGGAGTAGAGGGTGTGCCTCCAGGTCTCCAGCAGGGGGAGTAGAGGGTGTGCCTCCAGGTCTCCAGCAGGGGGAGTAGAGGGTGTGCCTCCTCATCTCCAGCAGGGGGAGTAGAGGGTGTGCCTCCTCATCTCCAGCAGGGGGAGTAGAGGGTGTGCCTCCAGGTCTCCAGCAGGTGGAGTAGAGGGTGTGCCTCCAGGTCTCCAGCAGGGGGAGTAGAGGGTGTGCCTCCTTGTCTCCAGCAGGGGGAGTAGAGGGTGTGCCTCTTCGTCTCCAGCAGAGGGAGTAGAGGGTGTGCCTCTTCGTCTCCAGCAGGGGGAGTAGAGGGTGTGCCTCCTCGTCTCCAGCAGGGAGTAGAGGTGTGCCTCAGGTCTCCAGCAGGGGAGTAGAGGTGTGCCTCAGGTCTCCAGCAGGGGGAGTAGAGGGTGTGCCTCCTCGTCTCCAGCAGGGGGAGTAGAGGGTGTGCCTCCAGGTCTCCAGCAGGGGGAGTAGAGTTGCCAGCAATGTACTGTTTATTCACAGTACTGCTACGCTATCATCTTAACGGTAAGTTACTGTTGAGATGATAACAGTACATCACTGTTATCATCTCAACAGTAACTTACTGTTTTGCTAGAATACAATACTGTCATATTCATATTAATTTACTGTTCATTTTTAGACCACTGTAGACTTTAGTCAGTCTTTTACTGTTATTTTACAGTTATGCCATGTTCTGCAATCAGTACTGTTTATTTAACTGTTTATTTTACAGTTGTGATGTGTTTTACTGGCACTAGACCAGATTAGCTGGAACATAGAAAAAGAATAAATGATCAAACTCAAATGAAAGTCAAAGTGTGGAGGTGTTTTGCCATTACACCATTTGGGGAAAAAAATATGACACTGGGTCCTTGATAAGTTCAGAGAGAAACCATCCCTATTTGACAAAGTGTAACCCTAACTTTTACAACAATAAGTCAAATTTGACTGGGCGGCAGTGTCTCAGTGGTAGAGCGGTCGTCCTTCAACCGGAAGGTAGGCGGTTCGAATCCCACTCTCCCCACAGTTCATACTGTCGTTGTGTCCTTGGGCAAGACACCCACCTTGAATGTAAGTCGCTTTGGAAAAGTGTCTGCTAAATTACTAAATGTAAATGGGTTGTATGCAAATAAAATCTTTAGAAAGTGGCTTAGACAATGCAATATATTAAACAAGAAAAATTCAACAAAGAAGTAGAGTTCATATTCAGCTTACACTCATATTTATTTCAAAAGTCATATTTATCCAATTAATGGTTTCTCCATACATTAAAGTTTCAGGGTACTCAATGCTCTTGCACAGATTTTAGACATTTTGAGAGCACATAAGCAACTATTGTCAAAATAAAAATAAACTGAACAAACAAAAATATTTACAGAATGTGAATTTGATTAAAGTACTCACAAAAGGACATCAAAGGAAAGCTTGCTTTATGTAAATACTCACCCATCTGAAAAACAAATTCACAATTGTGTTATGCCTGCTGCCCTCGCGTCACTTTCTTATGTTATAAACTGCAGCAGTGTCAATAACATACTTCTCAACATGTGCCTTCTTCTGCACAAATCCCTTTTGCAGATAACCTCTTGAGAATCCTCCTGGAGATAACCTCACCTACAGTGGCCCCTTTAGTCCACGTTCGGAGTTGATGCCAAAAAAGCGTCTGAAAAACCCTGTGTTATATTTCAGAGTTGTTATATAGTTTGGTGAAATAAAACCAAAAAATCTAATTTGCTGACAAAACGAAAGAGATGATCTAACAAACAATAACACAATTTATGTGAGCACCCTGGATTGCTCTAATAAAAAAAATTTGGATGGTTACCCCTTCATCCTGCCTAAAACTTTGAGTAAACTAATAAAAGGTGTGCAGAGACTAAAGCTCAAATTAAAACACAATGGACTGAAGTTTGTAAATATTCACAGCAAAGTCTGTTTAGGGTTGAAATGGCTTCAGTAGAAGAGGCTGACAACTCACCTCTGAATGAATTCCACAGTACAGACCGCCTCTTGAAACTGCAGGATGTAGTACAGTGACCCTCCAGTCACACGCTCTGTTCCACCTAAAGAGTAAAATAAGATTAATTTATTAAAGCATATTGTCTTCTATAAAAATTACAACATGAATGAAGAAACATGGATGAATTCGAGTTTTGAATTAATAGATACATACCAAGCACTATGACACGGGCAGGTGGGTCAAGTTGAGGGTCCTCTCCAAATCAGCCGCTGTAGCAGATGTCTAAAGAGAAGAACCAAAATGGTTTGTTAGCCGTATAAGATTATCTGACAGAGAAAAGAGTAGAGCCCTGCTCCTCTTGATGAAGAGGATCCCGGGAAGAGTTCAGACCTGAGCCCAGCTCCTCTGAACTCCTCCCGGGTTCCCAGCTACAGCGGGGGCCGGGGGCAGTTGCTGGGTCTTCGCGGAAAGACCGGACAGAATCCAGCAGCTAGCCTCACTGCGCGGGATTTGTCCCGGCCATAGTTTACGCTCACTCTTGGTGTAGCCAGTTGCTTTAAACTGCAAATCCACCAGGATTTCATATTAAGTTAATAAACCAAAATGGAAAATGGAATAGGACCGAATATTTTACAGAGTAATTTATAGCAACTGTTAGCCCTCTGGCTACACCGAGAACGTGACAGTGTGTATCGCCATTCTTAAAATAATATATTTTAAACATAGCTATTTGACCAGCATTTGGCTTATTAATATCAAAACCCATGTCAGTTTAACTTTTAACAATTTTACCCTAAGATGCTTAAAATTGGTAATAATTAGTCTTAAATTATAACATTAAAAAAAAGTGGGAAAGTGGACAAACTCCTAAATCCTCACATACTAAGAAAAAACTAACAACTTTTAAGCCATACACAAATATTAACAAAAGTTTAAAATCTAAAAAAAAACATTACTTGTAGAATAATGTTATTTCTGCCAAATAGTGCAGCATAGTAACAAATTGCACAAGCTAATTGCTAAAGCTAACTGCTAGATTTACTGATTAGCTTGTATTTAACAATAGGAAATAAAATATGATTACAATATTAAGCAAACATTCCCACCAAAAAATAGAATGTGCTTCAACTTACCGTGTGATTTATCAAATTTCTTTGGATTGACAATAATGTTCCTTGAGACGGTGAAACGATGCAGAACTTCTCTGACGTGTCTTCTTAGAAAGTACTGAAGGCTATACACTTTACAGCCTATAAACTATCATTCAAATTTCACTCCCAGAATGCAACACAATTTACAGTACTTTACAGTATTTTTGGGAAAATGCCCGAAAGCCCTTAATGTTCCCAGAATGCATTTCTATTTTCAGTAAGTTACAGTTTTTAATAGGAAACAGGATTTCTTACAGTGTAAGTCTGTGATACAGTGTCTTAATGGAACTGTACTGTCTCTGGAAAAATAAAGTACAAACAGATTTAAAATTTCACAAACAGATGGTCTTCCAGTCTTTTTTAAAGATCCGATTAAAGAAAAGTCTGGTAAAGTTTAGTCTGAGTCTGAAGTGAGTCATGGATTTAAAAATAACTCCTGGCGTCACTTTGGCTGCGACATCTGAGAGTTCATAAAACAAACAAGAACAGACGAGGCTCACACCAATCCTCCTGGAACCAGCCTGGAACCAGCCTGGAACCAGCCTGGAACCAGCCTGGAACCAGCCTGGAACCAGCCTGGAACAGACGTCTCAGGAACAACCAGCTTCTTCGGGTCAAATGAAAAGAGAAAACTAGATTTAGTAGAAAGTGAGCAGCTCATTTTATATTTTTTTTATAAAGGCTTGGATTTAGTGCTTTACAATCCACTACAACCAGCCACGACCGGAAATTCTGTTCAACGCAATAATCCAAAATGATACCTGTTCTTTTTCTTCAATTTTTATAGAATATTATATTTAGCAGAAAGTGAGCAGCTATTTACAGGGTTACGGGTGATTACGATCAGCCTTTTCTCGACTAAATCTCTTCTAAATATTCAGCTTTTTCTCAATTTTCAACCGATTTGAATGCAACAATCAAAAATAACATTTTTGTTTTTGGTTAAATCAATGAAGAACACTTAGGTTAAACAGAAAGTTAAGGTGGTCTATGTTTTCCTTTTTTTTTATCTAAAACCAGTTAAAAATATATATTTAAAGCTAAATTTTTAGGAAATATACATATTTATTTAAAGGTTAAACCAAACCTTTAGATGCTTTTAAAATAAAAGAGGCTGTTTTCTTCAGAAATACAAATGTATTTTAACAAGTCCCTTTTAAAACATCTAAAAAAAATATTAGAACTAATCAATTTAAATTTAGAATACTGAATAACATTGTTATATTTAACACAGCTTGTTTTTTATTTGTTTGGAATATGAGCCTCACTGGTCTTTTATTTTGAAAGAGATCAGACGAAACCAACAATAAATCAGAGGAAACGTTTTTAAGACTAAATTAATAAAGTGACAAATGTGTTTTTGTGTTTTGATCTGTAAACGTTTCCAAAGCCTGTGATTCTTCTTTGTCTGATGCTAAGGTTTCTTTTGTGATGAACAGTAAATGTCCAGGATGTGTGGAACAGGAAGGATTAATTATAAGTGGAATAAATAAATAAGAAAAGGTTGTTTATTGTGAATAGGGGAAAAACTAAAATATATGAAATGAAATGAACAATTGTCACTGTTTAAAGCAAGAATCTTTATTTTGAAATGACTTTTACAGTTTATTCCAGTTTTATTAACGGCTTCAGGTGTTTTTATAAATATTTCTGACGTCTTAATCTGAAAGTGTTTGTTCCTGCTGCTTTAGGGCTTCACTGAAGGTTTTACATTTGGTTAAAAACGACGAGAGGCTTTAATCAACTTCGAGAGAAGTTCTTGAATGTTTTTTGCTGAAATTTTGTTTTTTGTAAAAGATGCATAAAATAAGTGTTCAGTGATATTTTGGGGCAGTCACTCTTTTGTAAAACCTGTTTAAGTCCAACTAAAACCTGTTCAAGTCTAACTAAAACCTGTTTGAATCAAACTAGATTCTGTCCAGATCTAAAACTCTTTTCTCCTCGATGTCGGCCTACGTGGGTGTGACTCCTCTAAACTCCACAGAGCTGCAGTACCAGGGGCTCCTGGAGAGGGTGCTGTTGGCCACACTGGTGATCTTCCCCTCCACCATTTTCCTGTTTGTGAACGCTAGCCATGTTCTACACTCTGCGCAGCAAAGTGGTGTTCCGCGAGACGCCGCGGTACGTGCTCCTGTTCAACCTACTGTTGGCCGACACGCTGCAGCTGCTCCACAGTCAGACCATGTACCTGCTGGCCTCGGCCCGCGTCCGCTTCTCGTATCCCGTCTGCGGTTTCCTCATCATGCTGCTGGAGATGACCAACGAGGTGTCTCCGCTGACGCTGGTGGTGATGTCGCTGGAGCGCTACGTGGCCGTGTGCTTCCCGCTACACCACGCTAACGTGGCCACGCTCTGGAACACCACCCTCGCCATCGCCCTGATCTGGGCCTTCAACTCTCTGAACATCCTGACCAGGGTCCTGCTGCTGCTGGAGTTCCCCTTCCACACGCTGCCTTCGCTGCAGATGCCAGACTTCTGCTCCGACGTAGCCATCTCCATCGGGCCGCGCTCCAACACGTACGACGCAGCCTACACCGGCGTTCTGTTCCTGTCGGCGGCGGCGGCCATCGCGGCGTCCTTTGTGGGGGTGGTGCTGGCGGCGCGCTCGGCCTCTGCGGACAAGGCCTCGGCCAAAAAAGCCTACAACACGGTCCTGCTGCACCTGTTCCAGCTGGGCCTGAGCCTGAGCGCCACCGTCTACAGCCCGCTGCTAATGGAGGTGGCCAAGAGCCTGCCGCGCATCGTCTTCGTCCGCGTCCACAACGTCTTCTACGTCTGCATCGTCATCTTCCCGCGCTGCCTGAGCTCGCTGATCTACGGCCTCCGGGACCAGACCATCAGACCCGTCCTGGTCCGGAACCTCTGCTGCGGTGTCCTGTCACAGAAAACCGACGCCAAGTGACTCTCCGCTGAAGCCAGACCCCTCCCATCGAGCCTCCACCTGAGCCCGACACCATCGACCACTTCTCATTGTGCCGTATACATCAGAGTTATTCTTTTACTTGGTTTAAACTGCTCCATTTGTCCCGCCTCCTGGAAATAAACCAGACTGATCTTTGTACGGAACAAAAAAAGAATTAAAGCTGCAAGCGGCGATAAAGGCCCTCGCCTCCCTTGAGACCGCGGGGACACATGCACTCGGAGGAGTGCATTTCGTGCTCTAAAGCGTAAACTTCACGGTAATGTCAAATACACCACCTTGTAATTTAGAGTTAAAGGTCTCCACAATCCCTGGTTTTCCTGGGAGCTGTCTGAACCTTTGAAAATAATAGATTATGCTTGGGCTATGGCAAGAAAAACAAAGTACTGGCTGGAGATTTGAGATGACTCAGGAATCGCTGCACCCCCCTGTTTAAAAAGGCAAAATGTAAATATAACTTGTCTAAAAGTACAAGTTTACAAGTTCCAAAGGATTCTGAGGAGTTTTCTAAGACTCTAGGCTTGGCTCTGGAGGGGCCTCCTCTAAAGGAAGGATCCTGGCAATTGGGAAATGGCATTTATTTCCCAAAGATTGCCTCTTCACAGACTCATTACGACCACAGCCACAAATGTATCAAAAAACAAATTGATAACTTTTTTTGCACACGTGTCTAGATGATACTCACCAAATTTGGAGCTGTTTGAAAAGCCTTTAGACACAATTTAGGTGGTCACGCATTCCACCCAACATAGTGTCCTATGGATGTACCAAGTTTTGTATTTCCACATTTGAAATAATTTACTTTCATTTTCCATAGGCCCAATGTATTTTGACTTTTCTAGGGGTCGCCACTGAGTCATTTTTCGTATTTTTTTTTTGGCGACTTCAAATACATAAATTTTTCGCCGGGCTTGAAGTCTGGGATCAATAAAAATGACTTTTAGTTCCACGTTTACTGGGTCAAATTGAGGATCATTTTGCAGAAAAATTATAATAAAAAAAATATATAACTCGAGCAAAAACGACAAGAAAAACACTTGTCTATTTTACACATGTGTTTAGCTCATTTTGCCCAAGTTTGGTGTCTGTGGAATGAAGCAGCTATTTTCTGTTGTTTTTTAAAAAAGAGGTGTATTTTAAGTCGGTTCACATCTTCAATTCAAAATGGCCGCCTTCCCGTGTGTGATAGGGTGTGGTCCCCGTTGGCTTTTTTGTTCATAAGCCCATGCTGGATGTGTGTACCAAGTTTTATTTGCCTACGACAAACTAAAATTTTCACTTCCCATTGACTTTTTCCAAATATTTGGGACGTTGCTATGGCAACACATTTATAGATAGGGGGTGGTTGTCATTGGCTTTTATGCTCGTCATGACATAAGAGATGTGTGTACCAAATTTTATGTCTCTATGACAAACTAAATTCTTGGGTCCCATTATAAGTTTGTAGGGGGCGCTGGAGAGCCATTTCTAAAGATAACCCTTTTATTTACATATTTTTTGTTCAGGTCATGAATGTGCACAAACGCCTTTTTGGGTCCAACTCGATCCGAGAAGGCGTTTGAGAGTTAAGAGACGTTTTATTTTCACAAAAATGGCCACCTCGTTACAGGCTTGCCACACCCATACCCGATAAGATATCAACAACAAAGTCACAAATTTGGTTGACACACGTGTCTAGATGATACTCACCAAATTTGGGGCCATTTAGATTAAAACACAATGATTTGCATCTTTCTGCGCAAGGGGTGCGATTTTAGTGGCCGCGTGTTTCACCCCACATGGCGGACTTCCTGTTAAGTTTAGGGTGTGACTGTCATTGACTTTTCTGTTTGCCCTGAGGTGTCCTATGGATGTACCAAGTTTCATTTTTCTACGTTGGAAAAAAGTTACTTTCACTTTCCATAGGCCCAATGTATTTTGATTTTGTAGGGGTCGCCACTGAGTCATTTCTCGTATTTTTTTTTCGGGGACTTCAAATACATACATTTTTCGCCGAGCTTGAAGTCTGGGACCAATAAAAATGACTTTTCGTGCATGTTCACTGGGTCAAATGTAGGATCATATTGCAGTGCAAAAACAATAGGCCCTCCCGGTCATCACCGGCTCGGGCCTAATTAGGACGAAAGGACAGACAGAAGCTGATACTGAACCTTTTACTGTAAATATATTTTAATGGAAGCACTTATTTTTTACCTGATAATGTTCTGATGCTAACTTCCTCCTGGTTTTGTAGTTCTACCTGGAGCAGTGAGACAACAGCGCACCCTGTTGGTGTGAGAGCAGCACAATAATAAAATGTTAATGTACAAAGCCTAAAGGAGTTTACTGGAGTTTGTTGCATGAATATACTTTCACTATAAACATACATTTTCATGTAAAAGCTTTTAAAGGACACTCATTTACCTTTGTCCACATTTACATTTTGTTAGTGTGCACATATGGATTTGTGAATCCAGACGGGTATTGTACCATGTACGTTAGCAGAGCGACTGTAGGCTCATATTACATTTACATTTAGTCATTTAGCAGACGCTTATCCAAAGTGACTTCCATTCACCAGTGTTACAGCTGGAACACCAACGACAGTACGAACTGTGAGGAGAGCGGGAATCGAACCACCTACCTTCTGGTTATCTGGTTATATACTCTCTACCACTGAGCCCCAATGTTGTTAGACCCAATGTCAGATCATTAAAAACAGAGACAGTCACAAACTCACAGTCATTTATCTGAACGCTCTTCTCTGATTGGCTCTAGCTGTATCCCACATGTCCCTGAGACTGCTCTCTGCTGGTGACACTTGGATCTGAACAGGTTTAAGAGACCCCACTACAGTTCATCCTTTTGTACAGCATGTGAACAGCTATGGTAGCCCTGCAGGGACATTTTGTTTTCTCTGAACAAACTCAGTAAAAATAGGTCTTGCACAAAAAAAAAAGAAAATCAAAGAAAATGAATAAAAAAGTCCCACACCTTCCATGGCTCTGGTTAAGTTCATCAGTGACATCACTTTTCTTCGGTCTGAGCATGTGACTGATCATGTGACCGATCATGTGACTGATCATGTGACCGTGAGGAGTCGCTGTTATAAATTCAGCAGGACTCACTCTTAAACTTCACAAACCAAACAAATGGTCGAGCGCTGCTGAGTCTGAGGTTTAATTCTTCAGATCCTTTACAGTGTTGTTCTGATTTAGAGCTGTTTTTTATCTTTTTGTTTTTTTATGTGTTTTGGTCATTTTTAAACCTGTTTATGTTTATGAATTGTTTTTCTGATGTCATCCAAACTGAACTGAAGTGTTCAGATTTTAGTGAATGTTTCGGCGATTTGACTGATGAGTGTTGTGCTGTAGTCCTGCTTTGGTCCTGGGTTCAGTCAGACTTCAGCAGCAACAGAACACAAGACGTTTAGACTGTGTTCACTTTTGCATTTGTGTTTTTAATGCTCTGTTTAGTCCTAATCTAGGTTTAATACAGTTTTATTCCTGTCTTTTGTCTTTTTTCAATATAAACATTAACAATGTATTTGAACAGGTTTTAGATGGATTTGAACAGGTTTTAGTTGGATTTGAACAGGTTTTAGTTGGATTTGAACAGGTTTTAGTTGGATTTGAACAGGTTTTAGTTGGATTTGAACAGGGTTTAGTTGGATCTGAACAGGTTTTAGTTGGCTTTGAACAGGTTTTAGGTGGATCTGAACAGGTTTTAGTTGGATCTGAACAGGTTTTAGGTGGATCTGAACAGGTTTTAGTTAGATCTGAACAGGATTTAGTTGGATTTGAACAGGTTTTAGTTGGATCTGAACAAGTTTTAGTTGGATTTGAACAGGTTTTAGTTGGATCTGAGCAGTTTTTAGATGGATTTGAACAGGTTTTAGTTGGATTTGAACAGGTTTTAGTTGGATTTGAACAGGTTTTAGTTGGATTTGAACAGGTTTTAGTTGGATCTGAACAGGTTTTAGTTGGATCTGAACAGGTTTTAGTTGGATCTGAGCAGGTTTTAGTTGGATTTGAACAGGTTTTAGTTGGATCTGAAAAGGATTTAGTTGGATCTGAACAGGTTTTAGTTGGATTTGAACAGGTTTTAGTTGGATCTGAACAGGATTTAGTTGGATCTGAACAGGTTTTAGTTGGATCTGAACAGGTTTTAGTTGGATCTGAACAGGTTTTAGTTGGATCTGAACAGGTTTTAGTTGGATCTGAACAGGTTTTAGTTGGATCTGAACAGGTTGTAATCTGCTGTAAACTCTTCAGATGTTTGTAAAAAGTTTTTATTTGCCCAAAATATTTCATCTTTTTCAAAATCTACTTTTTTTGCCAGAAATATTCAAATCTGTTTGAGTTTCAGCAGAAAAACACTTTCGGATGTTTTTGACACAAAACAAGTCTCAAATGTCACTTTGGGCCTTTTTTGTTGCTGAATATATTCAAAGGTCCATAAATATTATATTATTTAAAAATATTTGTGACAGTTTTTGATATAATATGTTTTTTCTCTAAAATAGGACAGTTTTTATGAACACTGGCTCGTCCGGACAGTTGTTCAATCTAATAATCAAGATAATTATAGAATAATCGTTCCTAATATTCTGCAGATTATATAAAAAATATATTTTTTCTCTGAAACAGTGACATTAAAACTCCACATTTTCCATAATAAGACCATAATAAGAAGACGGTTTATTATTCTTGGTTCTGAAACAGTGCACTTTCTTAGGGGCTTAAAAAAAAAAAAATGTATAAATTAAAATTTGTGTCATAAAAATTTCAAATAATCCTCCTGAAAAGAACAAAGGGTTCTGTGTTTTTCGCTTCAGCTCGTTCTAAAACAAGGCCTTGTTTTAGAACAAAGCCTTGCGGGCGATACAATTGTTTAATGTGATGAGACATTAAAAGTCTCACTTTCTGAAGAATCCTTGCAGTCTGAAAAAGATGTCTGATATTTGAGTCTGAGATCCAGAACACTGAGTTCACTCAGACGATCAGACGATTAAAGTCCACTCTTTGCGGCTCGTTTTCCTGAAGCAGCCTTTGGTCCGAACGGTCGTCCACAGACGGAGCAGTGAGTGATGTCTGTGAACGGGACGCTGCAGCAGTTCCAGGGCCTGGTGGAGCGCTCTCTGCTGGCCTTCGTGGTGTCGGTGCCGTGCCTGGTCTTCCTCCTGGTGAACACCCTGATGCTGTGGACCCTCCGCTCGAAGACGCTCTTCTGCGAGACTTGCCGTTACGTCCTGCTGTACAACCTGCTGCTGGCCGACACCGTGCAGATTTCCCTGAGTCAGCTGCTCTTCCTGCTGGGCGTGTTCCGCCTGCTGCTGACCTACGCCCTCTGCGGGGTCCTGGTCCTGCTCACCAGCCTCACCAACGAGATCTCCCCCCTCACGCTGGTGGTCATGTCTCTGGAGCGGTACGTGGCCGTGTGCTTCCCTCTGCGGCACCCGAACATCGCCTCGACCCGGAACACCACCCTCGCCGTCCTCTGCATCTGGGCTCTCTGCTTCGTCAACACCCTCGTTCGAATCGGGCTCATGCTGCAGTTTCCATTCCACGAACTGGACTCACTGCAGATGAAGGACAACTGTAACATCCTGGTGATGTTCCTGGTGCCGGTGTCGGAGGTCTACGACCAGATCTACACCTACTTCCTGTTCGTGTCGGCCTTCCTGAGCATCATGGCGTCGTACGTGGCGGTGATGATCGTGGCCCGCTCGGCGTCCACAGATAAATCCTCCGCCCGAAAAGCTCGGCACACGCTGCTGCTCCACCTGGTGCAGCTGGGGCTGAGCGTCTTGTCCACGCTCCACAACCAGCTCCACAACGACATCTACGCCTCGATGCCGCGGCTGCTGTTCGTGCGGCTCCAGCTGGTGATGTACGTGCTGCTCATTATTCTGCCCAAGTGTCTGAGCGCGCTTATCTACGGCCTCAGAGACGCCTCCATCAGACGGGCGCTGCTGCACCACCTCTGCTGCGGGGTCAGAGCCGTGGGGTTTACAAATGATTAGATTCTGTTTTTATTCACAACAGTGTCACAACTTTATGGAATACTGTTCATAAGATATTAAAACAGCTACTGAGATACTGAATAAAACAATAGAAACGACCCAGGAGACAATGTGCTCTGCTTTCTTTTCTCTTTCTCTAAAGCCAGGCAAGGATCACCTGCAAATGAGCAATTATCGGCCATTATGGAACGTTTTGCTAAGATCCTTGCCACGCGATTGAAAAAAGTGATTCCCTCTGGAGTTCATGTTGAACAGGCTTTACATTGCGACATTGCCCATGCTGTTTTTAAAAATGCTGTTTTTAAAATTGTCCTTGTTATTTATGTATTTATTATCTTGTGTGTGTTTTAGGTTGTGCTGCAGTGCTGCCTTTTTGTCCGAGACAAATTTCTCCTATGGGAGACAATTAAAGAACTTTAAACTTTGAACTTTATCCTCTGATAATATTAGAAGACTCTTTCATATAATGTTGAAGGCTTCAGGTGGAGGTTATGCCACTGGACCCTGAAAATGGGCCAGTTCTTATGTCATGAACTCTCTAAATTTGGATTTGGAACCAACTGTATGAGATGATGAAGCCAGTCTTCAGCATATACATGTATATATGTACAGTATACATATACTTTTATCAATGTCTTAGATTTAAGTCAGCTGAGAGTAAATGGCCCAAGTCAAAAGATCCTACTAACCTCTGTCTCTTCCAGTCTCTCCTCTCTACTTTCTTCGCTGATGTCACCTCTGCAAAAACTGACTACTACCATTCTAAGATCATCAACTCACCTGACACACACACTCTTTAAAACCTTCTCTGCCCTTCTTTGTCCACCTGCTCCTCCACCTTTATCAGATTTAACAGCTGATGATTTTACATCTTTCTTTGTAAAGAAAACGACCAACATCAGCATCAGTCAGTTCTCTGCGCCATTCAGACCCCTGGACCCTGTGTTTGCTCACTTCCTTCTCTCCTCTAACTGAAGCAGATGTTTCCAAGGTCATAAGTTCTAACCACCCGACTACCTGCCCGCTGGATCCCATCCCCACACATCTCCTTCAGGCCATCTCTCCATCTGTCGTGCCTGCTCTCACCCACATCATCAACTCATCTCTTTCCACTGGATCCTTCCCCACAGCTTTCAAAGAGGCCCGCATCACACCACTACTGAAGAAACCCACTCTTAACCCTACACTGCTAGAAAACTACAGACCGGTTTCCCTCCTTCCCTTCATTGCTAAAGCTCTGGAGCGAGTTGTGTTTACTCAGCTCTCATCCTTTCTCACACGGAACAACCTCCTGGACCAGAACCAGTCTGTGTTCAAGAGCGGGCATTCCACCGAAACTGCCCTGCTCTCAGTCATCGAAGCTCTGAGACTGGCAAAGGCAACATCCAAGTCATCTGTACTCATCTTACTGGATCTGTCTGCTGCTTTTGACACTGTTAATCATCACATCCTCCTGTCTTCTCTCAGGGCGATGGGTGTCTCTGGAATGGCGTTGCAATGGTTCAAGTCTTGCCTCTCGGATAGGTCATTCAGAGTATCCTGGAGAAACGAGGTCTCTGAGTCCCAACATCTCAATACAGGGGTGCCACAGGGCTCAGTGCTTGGACCGCTACTCTTTTCCATATACATGACATCCCTTGGCTCTGTCATCCAGAAGCATGGCTTTTCCTATCACTGCTGCAGATGACACTCAACTCCACCTGTCATTTCAACCTGACAATCCGACGGTCTCTGCTCGCGTCTCGGCATGTCTGAGCGACATCTCACTTTGGATGAAGGACCATCACCTGCAGCTGAACCTTGCAAAAACAGAACTGCTTGTGATTCCGGCCAAACCAAAGACCCACCACAACCTCTCCATTCAACTAGGCCCATCAACCATTACACCGTCCAGCACTGCCAGAAATCTGGGAGTGGTAATAGATGATCAACTAAACTTCACAAGTCATGTCGCCAGCACCACCCGGTCCTGTAGACTCATCCTCTACAACATTAGAAAAATTAGACCTTTCCTATCAGAGCACTCTACGCAAATTCTAGTCCAGGCTCTTGTCTTGTCCAAACTGGATTATTGCAATGCTCTACTGGCTGGACTCCCTGCCTGCACAACCAAACCTCTGCAGCTGATCCAGAATGCAGCGGCAAGAGTGGTCTTTAATGAACCAAAGAGAGCGCACGTATCTCCTCTATTCATTAGGTTACACTGGCTCCCGGTTGACGCCCGCATCAAGTTCAAAGCTATGCTCTTGGCCTACAAGACCACCACTGGCTCCGCCCCCTCATATCTTCACTCACTAATACAGACCTACGTTCCTACCAGATCCCTGCGCTCTGCAAATGAACAACGTCTGGTGGTTCCGTCCCAAAAAGGTAAAACTCTCACGTACCTTCTCTGGCTCTGTTCCACATTGGTGGAATGATCTACTGCTGCTACAAGATCAGCAGATTCTGTAGCCATCTTTAAAAAACACCTGAAAACACATCTCTTCCATCAACACCTGACTGACAAACACTGAGTCCTACTTCCTTTCTATCGATTCCTTTCTTTAAAAATAAATAAATAAATAAATAAAATTAAATCTTTTCTATCGATAGCTTTGTAAACTGTGCTGGGTTTAAACTGACTAGTTTCTGGTGGACATGCTTTTTGTACCTTGTGTTGTTAAAATTGCTTCCATTGTTTTCTTCACTTGTAAGTCGCTTTGGATAAAAGCGTCTGTAAATGACTAAATGTAAACGTAAGTATTAGCTGCATTAGCTTTATTGTTAGCACTGTTTAGCAATGTACCTTACTTTCTGCTTTAAATGTTGTTTCTTCATTAAAGCAGAAGTCTGTCCACACTCAGACCACACTAACGTTTCTGTCCAACACATGTCTCTGTCTCTGAGTTTATTATTCATTATTACAGCAGCTCGTCTCAGACTCGAGCAGCAGATCTGAGGTCAGTTTGGGGCTGTGTGAGGGACAGAGGAGGGAGAACAGAGACAGAGAACAAACCAAACAAACGATTGTAAACATGTCTGAGAAGGTTCTCAGTCATCCAGGTCACCTTAAAGAAAAGGAAACTGAATAATATAAATCTAATATAAAAGAGATATTACATGCTACCTTTGTGCCTCTTTTGTAAATTACAGCATATTACACTATACAGCATATACACTTATTATTTAAATAAATGATGACAATATGAACAGTAAATATGAAAACAGAAGTAATAATAAAAATTATGAAAAACACAAAAACTGTATAAACTGTATTCCCTTCTTTTATTATTAATTTTATTCCTTCTTTCATTTTCTTTCCTTTTATGTTTTTTGTTTGTAGATGGTATTGTACTTGTTAGTCTTTCTGTTGTCTGCAAAATAAAATCATAAATATAAAAAATACATTGTTCATTCCCCTGAGCAGCTGTTAGAGCCTATTAGAGCTGCGCAATAGTCACAGATTTAATTTAGGCCTGGTTTAATTCTATAGACTCAGGTTTAAACCAGATTTAGCCTCAGTTTAGTCCAGGTTAGACCAAATTTAATCCTAGTTTAGACTTATTTACTCGATGGGTTTAGACCTGTTTTTGTTCTACATTAGACCTTGGTAAAACCAGACCAGACAGATTTAGTCCAGGTTAATTCCTAGTTTAGATCCGCTTCTAATTCTGGTTTAATCCTCTGAGTGTCGCTGTTGCACTGGATCTCTTTTCTCTGTGCTCTTATTCTGAAGCCTCACCGGAAGTACCCATGTTGCGCCCCCTCCTGACTCAATGCGCTCTTATTCTGAAGCCTCACCGGAAGTCCCCCTGTCGCGCCCCCTCTTGACTGTCCGCGCGCACTTCCTTCATCGCAGCTGCTTCCCCGGTAACCGCGCCTCCTGTGGCCGCTGCTCGGTGCTCGTTGCGCGGCCATGGTGCAGGAGATGGAGTCCCAGTGCGAGTACCTGATGTACTTTCCCGCGGTGCCGCTCAGTGAACTCAGTGACCCGGCCCGCTACCGCAGCCTGCCCCGCCGCAGCCACCTCTACCTGGGCGAGACCGTGCGCTTCCTGCTGGTGCTGCGCTGCAGAGACCCCGGTGAGAAGGGTGGGTTGGACGGGGTCTGGTCCGTGTGTTTTCATCTCGGTTCGGTTCGGGTTAAAGGCTGCAGTGTGGTTTAAAGGCGGTTGTTGTTGTTCTTTGTTGCATCCGCCTCAGTGCAGAGACAGAGGCCGCCGCCAGAGGGCGCTCCAGTCCTCACTGTAATAACACTGCACAGCGTTGGGTGTGGGATGATGTTTGACATGAAAACAGAGCGGAACAGAGCAAATATGAAATGTAGTCCAGTGTAGTCCATTTAGACCAGGGCTCAGTTGGTGTGGTCCTGGTTTTGACCTCGTTTAGATTTGAATTAGACCTGTGTCTAAGCCTGGGCTTTTCCTGGTGTGGTTCTAGTTTAGTGCTTGTCATGCCTTGATGCAGCCTATGTTTAATCCAGACAGTCCCTCAGATACAACTTTTTCTATTTTGTCTGTTGTCTTGAAGTTTAGTAATAAAGTGAATAAAGTTGCACACATAATGCATCATATGAACATTACAGAATCACTGTTATAAGGTTATTATCAACTTATTCAGTTTGGTCTGGTCTCTGGTCCGGTCTCTGGTCCAGTCTCTGGTCCAGTCTCTGGTCCAGTCTCTGGTCTCTTGTCCAGTCTCTGATCTGGTCTTGTCTCTGGTCATAAGGCGGGGAGTCCCTTGGACCGGGGTCCTGGGGAGACCTGGCCTCCTCGCTCTGCGCCGTGGCCAGCGTCTCCCCCGGCGACAGCTCCCGTCACCGCAGCAACCACCACCACCACCTCCACGGCGACGAGGGCGGGGACGAGGAAGACGACTACATGGCAGCGGCAGAGGCGGCCATCGCGGCTCTGGGCAGCAGAGTGGACTCCCGCTGTCGCAGTTTCAGAGACTGTAAACCTCTGCTCATCCACAACTCCACTGGCCACCGGCGCGCCCATATACAGGTGAGAATTATGAACACACAGGTGAGAAATATGAACACACAGGTGAGAATTATGAACACACAGGTGAGAATTATGAACACACAGGTGAGAAATATAAACACACAGGTGAGAAATATGAACACACAGGTGAGAAATATGAACACGCAGGTGAGAAATATAAACACACAGGTGAGAAATATGAACACACAGGTGAGAAATATGAACACACAGGTGAGAAATATAAACACACAGGTGAGAAATATGAACACACAGGTGAGAAATATGAACACACAGGTGAGAAATATAAACACACAGGTGAGAAATATGAACACACAGGTGAGAATTATGAACACACAGGTGAGAATAAACACACAGGTGAGAAATATGAACACACAGGTGAGAAATATAAACACACAGGTGAGAAATATGAACACACAGGTGAGAAATATGAACACACAGGTGAGAATTATGAACACACAGGTGAGAAATATGAACACACAGGTGAGAAATATGAACACACAGGTGAGAAATATTAAAACAGGTGAGAATTATGAAAACAGGTGAGAATTATGAACACAGGTGAGAATTATGAACACACAGGTGAGAAATATGAACACACAGGTGAGAAATATTAAAACAGGTGAGAATTATGAAAACAGGTGAGAATTATGAACACAGGTGAGAAATAAAAACAGACAGCTGAGAATTATGAAAATAGGTGATAATTATGAACACACAGGTGAGAAATATGAACAGACAGGTGAGAAATATGAACACACAGGTGAGAAATATGAACAGACAGGTGAGAAATATGAACAGACAGGTGAGAAATATGAACAGACAGGTGAGAAATATTAAACACACAGGTGAGAATTATGAACACACAGGTGAGAAATATAAACACACAGGTGAGAAATATAAACACACAGGTGAGAAATATGAACACACAGGTGAGAAATATTAAAACAGGTGAGAATTATGAAAACAGGTGAGAATTATGAACACACAGGTGAGAAATATGAACACACAGGTGAGAAATATTAAAACAGGTGAGAAATATGAAAACAGGTGAGAATTATGAAAACAGGTGAGAAATATGAAAATAGGTGAGAATTATGAACACACAGGTGAGAATTATGAAAACAGGTGAGAATTATGAACACACAGGTGAGAAATATGAAAATAGGTGAGAATTATGAACACACAGGTGAGAAATATGAACACACAGGTGAGAAATATTAAAACAGGTGAGAATTATGAAAACAGGTGAGAATTATGAAAACAGGTGAGAAATATGAAAATAGGTGAGAATTATGAACACACAGGTGAGAATTATGAACAGACAGGTGAGAATTATGAACAGACAGGTGAGAAATATTAAACACACAGGTGAGAATTATGAACACACAGGTGAGAATTATGAAAACAGGTGAGAATTATGAACACACAGGTGAGAAATATGAACACACAGGTGAGAAATATGAACACACAGGTGAGAAATATAAACAGACAGGTGAGAATTATGAACACACAGGTGACAATTATGAAAACAGGTGAGAAATATGAACACAGGTGAGAAATATGAACACACAGGTGAGAAATATTAAACACACAGGTGAGAATTATGAACACACAGGTGAGAATTATAAAAACAGGTGAGAATTATGAACACACAGGTGAGAAATATGAACACACAGGTGAGAAATATGAACACACAGGTGACAATTATGAACATACAGGTGAGAAATATGAACACAGGTGATAAATATGAACACAGGTGAGAATTATAAAAACAGGTGAGAAATATGAAAACAGGTGAGAATTATGAAAACAGGTGAGAATTATGAACACACAGGTGAGAATTATGAACATACAGGTGAGAAATATGAACAGACAGGTGAGAATTATGAACACAGGTGAGAAATATGAACACACAGGTGAGAATTATGAACACACAGGTGAGAAATATAAACACACAGGTGAGAATTATTAAACACACAGGTGAGAAATATGAACACACAGGTGAGAAATATTAAACACACAGGTGAGAATTATGAACACACGGGTGAGAAATATGAACAGACAGGTGAGAATTATGAACATACAGGTGAGAAATATGAACACAGGTGAGAAATATGAACGCACAGGTGAGAAATATGAACACAGGTGAGAATTATGAACAGACAGGTGAGAAATATTAAACACACAGGTGAGAATTATGAACACACAGGTGAGAATTATGAAAACAGGTGAGAATTATGAACACACAGGTGAGAAATATGAACACACAGGTGAGAAATATAAACAGGCAGGTGAGAATTATGAACACACAGGTGAGAATTATGAACATACAGGTGAGAAATATGAACACACAGGTGAGAAATATGAACACACAGGTGAGAATTATGAACATACAGGTGAGAAATATGAACACAGGTGAGAAATATGAACGCACAGGTGAGAAATATGAACACAGGTGAGAATTATGAACACACAGGTGAGAAATATAAACACACAGGTGAGAAATATGAAAATAGGTGAGAATTATGAACACACAGGTGAGAATTATGAACATACAGGTGAGAAATATGAAAATAGGTGAGAATTATGAACACACAGGTGAGAATTATGAACATACAGGTGAGAAATATGAAAATAGGTGAGAATTATGAAAACACAGGTGAGAAATATGAACACACAGGTGAGAAATATAAACACAGGTGAGAAATCTGAACACAGGTGAGAATTATGAACACACAGGTGAGAATTATGAACATAAAGGTGAGAAATATGAACACACAGGTGATAAATATGAACACACAGTTGAGACTTATAAACACAGATGCGTTACAGATAATGTGTTCTCTGAAACAGTTCGACAGTAGTGTATGTTGTTAAATGAGAGGATGAACAAAGATGGAACTCTGGTTGTGGTAAATGGTCAAAACACTTTTTTAAACCGTGATACTTTGTTAGAATCTCATACTGTCCCACGTCTCGTCTGGACATTTTGTCTTTCATAAGTCTCCTCTGGACGAGCCGGTGCTCCTCTCAGATGAAGTCATCTTTCCTCTGACTGTGTCTCTGGACAAACTCCCAGTGAACACTCTTAAAGTCAAGGTCAGTACAAACTCATAAAACCTGATTCAATAAACAAAAAACATGTTTAGACCTGGTTAAGGTATGTTGTTGCAGGTGATGTGTGGTTGCTATCGGTCGCTGCAGGTGATGTGTGGTTGATGTAGGTCGCTGCAGGTGATGTGTGGTTGCTGTAGGTCGCTGCAGGTGATGTGTGGTTGCTGTAGGTCGCTGCAGGTGATGTGAGGTTGCTGTAGGTCGCTGCAGGTGATGTGTGGTTGCTGTATGTCGCTGCAGGTGATGTGTGGTTGCTGTAGGTCGCTGCAGGTGATGTGTGGTTGCTGTAGGTCGCTGCAGGTGATGTGAGGTTGCTGTAGGTCGCTGCAGGTGATGTGTGGTTGCTGTATGTCGCTGCAGGTGATGTGTGGTTGCTGTAGGTCGCTGCAGGTGATGTGAGGTTGCTGTAGGTCGCTGCAGGTGATGTGTGGTTGCTGTAGGTCGCTGCAGGTGATTGCTGTATGTCGCTGCAGGTGATGTGTGGTTGCTGTAGGTCGTTGCAGGTGATGTGTGGTTGCTGTATGTCTGTTATAAGAATTCTATATGTTAAAAGAATTCTATATCCTTATATTATCCAGAGAGACACGGAGACATATTATATTATAAAAGCGAAAGGCCAGGTTTTATTCCTTGCAAGGGAAGCAAATTACACAGATATATAACAAAGGTACATAGTGCGTTTTGCTTAAAGAAGTAAACAAAACATTACATTTTATATCACTGCAGTGGGGGCTGTCAGTGGGAGGCGTATCTTGCATACACACTCCCCTCAAGGCCCCAGCTCCAGGTGCAAAAGTACCATGGCAACCCGTGTCTATCTAGTTATGTCTACTCCATGCTTGGACTAGAATGGAGGACATGACATGATTTGACATGACCTGTAGAGAACTATGAGCACCTACTAACTATAAACAATATAAACAATAATAATAATAAAATTCTTATAACAATGTCGTTGCAGGTGATGTGTGGTTGCTGTAGGTCGTTGCAGGTGATGTGTGGTTGCTGTAGGTCGCTGCAGGTGATGTGTGGTTGCTGTAGGTCGCTGCAGGTGATGTGTGGTTGCTGTAGGTCGTTGCAGGTGATGTGTGGTTGCTGTATGTCGCTGCAGGTGATGTGTGGTTGCTGTAGGTCGTTGCAGGTGATGTGTGGTTGCTGTAGGTCGCTGCAGGTGATGTGTGGTTGCTGTAGGTCGCTGCAGGTGATGTGTGGTTGCTGTAGGTCGCTGCAGGTGGTGATGTGTGGTTGCTGTAGGTCGTAGCAGGTGATGTGTGGTTGCTGTAGGTCGCTGCAGGTGATGTGTGGTTGCTGTAGGTCGCAGCAGGTGATGTGTGGTTGCTGTAGGTCGCAGCAGGTGATGTGTGGTTGCTGTAGGTCGCAGCAGGTGATGTGTGGTTGCTGTAGGTCGCAGCAGGTGATGTGTGATTGCTGAATGTCGCTGCAGGTGATATGTGGTTGCTGTAGGTCGCTGCAGGTGATGTGTGGTTGCTGTAGGTCGCAGCAGGTGATGTGTGGTTGCTGAAGGTCGCAGCAGGTGATGTGTGGTTGCTGTAGGTCGCTGCAGGTGATGTGTGGTTGCTGTAGGTCGCTGCAGGTGATGTGTGGTTGCTGTAGGTCGCAGCAGGTGATGTGTGGTTGCTGTAGGTCGCTGCAGGTGATGTGAGGTTGCTGTAGGTCGCTGCAGGTGATGTGTGGTTGCTGTAGGTCGCTGCAGGTGATGTGTGGTTGCTGTAGGTCGCTGCAGGTGATGTCAGGTTGCTGTAGGTCGCTGCAGGTGATTGCTGTAGGTCGCTGCAGGTGATTGCTGTATGTCGCTGCAGGTGATGTGTGGTTGCTTTAGGTCGCTGCAGGTGATGTGTGGTTGCTGTAGGTCGTTACAGGTGATGTGTGGTTGCTGTAGGTCGCTGCAGGTGATGTGTGGTTGCTGTAGGTCGCTGCAGGTGATGTGTGGTTGCTGTAGGTCGCTTCAGGTGATGTGTGGTTGCTGTAGGTCGCTTCAGGTGATGTGTGGTTGCTGTATGTCGCTGCAGGTGATGTGTGGTTGCTGTAGGTCGCTTCAGGTGATGTGTGGTTGCTGTAGGTCGCTGCAGGTGATGTGTGGTTGCTGTATGTCGCTGAAGGTGATGTGTGGTTGCTGTAGGTCGCTGCAGGTGATGTGTGGTTGCTGTAGGTCGCTTCAGGTGATGTGTGGTTGCTGTATGTCGCTGCAGGTGATGTGTGGTTGCTGTAGGTCGCTGCAGGTGATGTGTGTTTGCTGTAGGTCGCTGCAGGTGATGTGTGGTTGCTGTATGTCGCTGCAGGTGATGTGTGGTTGCTGTAGGTCGCTGCAGGTGATGTGTGGTTGCTGTAGGTCGCTGCAGGTGATGTGTGGTTGCTGTAGGTCGTAGCAGGTGATGTGTGGTTGCTGAAGGTCGCAGCAGGTGATGTGTGGTTGCTGTAGGTCGCTGCAGGTGATGTGTGGTTGCTGTAGGTCGCAGCAGGTGATGTGTGGTTGCTGTAGGTCGCTGCAGGTGATGTGTGGTTGCTGTAGGTCGCAGCAGGTGATGTGTGGTTGCTGTAGGTCGCTGCAGGTGATGTGTGGTTGCTGTAGGTCGCTGCAGGTGATGTGTGGTTGCTGTAGGTCGCAGCAGGTGATGTGTGGTTGCTGTAGGTCGCTGCAGGTGATCTGAGGTTGCTGTAGGTCGCTGCAGGTGATTGCTGTATGTCGCTGCAGGTGATGTGTGTTTGCTGTATGTCGTTGCAGGTGATGTGTGGTTGCTGTAGGTCGCTGCAGGTGATGTGTGGTTGCTGTATGTCGCTGCAGGTGATGTGTGGTTGCTGTAGGTCGTTGCAGGTGATGTGTGGTTTCTGTAGGTCGTTGCAGGTGATGTGTGGTTGCTGTAGGTCGTTGCAGGTAATGTGTGGTTGCTGTAGGTCGCTGCAGGTGATGTGTGGTTGCTGTAGGTCGCAGCAGGTGATGTGTGGTTGCTGTAGGTCGCTGCAGGTGATGTGTGGTTGCTGTATGTTGCTGCAGGTGATGTGTGGTTGCTGTAGGTCGCTGCAGGTGATGTGTGGTTTCTGTAGGTCGTTGCAGGTGATGTGTGGTTGCTGTAGGTCGCTGCAGGTGATGTGTGGTTGCTGTATGTCACTGCAGGTGATGTGTGGTTGCTGTAGGTCACTGCAGGTGATGTGTGGTTGCTGTATGTCGTTGCAGGTGATGTGTGGTTGCTGTAGGTCGCAGCAGGTGATGTGTGGTTGCTGTAGGTCGCTGCAGGTGATGTGTGGTTTCTGTAGGTCGCTTGCAGGTGATGTGTGGTTGCTGTAGGTCGCTGCAGGTGATGTGTGGTTGCTGTAGGTCGCAGGTGATGTGTGGTTGCTGTAGGTTGCTGCAGGTGATGTGTGGTTGCTGTATGTTGCTGCAGGTGATGTGTGGTTGCTGTAGGTCGCTGAAGGTGATGTGTGTTTGCTGTAGGTTGCTGCAGGTGATGTGTGGTTGCTGTATGTCGTTGCAGGTGATGGTGACGGTGTGGAAGAGGGAGGCAGATAAAGCGGAGGTGCAGGAGCTGGGATACCTGAGCGTACTGCAGCAGAGAGAACCCATCCACACTTTCAGACACGACCTCAACACCTTCAAGGCTCAGGGTACGAGTCCACGCATACCTCTCTACTGTCCAAACAAACATAACATGTTTAAATTCAATGGAGTTTTAGAAAAAGAGTCTATCTGAGGACTCAGGTGGTGATGATGTGACAAATACAACAGATCAGAGCTGGTTCCTACACATTTGAATAATCACAGGCACTCTTTATAAAACTAATTAAATCACTGGAGTCACATAGAGCCTTCATTAGTCTTTACATTCATACAGTTTGGTTTACATCTTGTCAAATTAAATCAAATACAGAATCAGCCCAAAGATAAACTTACCAAAAATGAATCATTAAGATTTCATCCTGTATTATTCCAGTTCTGTCTCTAACACGTCCGTCTCCTCAGTCAGCACCACTCTGAGTGTCCTGCCTCCTCCCACCGTTCGATGTAAACAGATGACTGTCTCCGGACGGCACCTGGCCGTGCTCAAAGGTAAACTCCATTTCCTACAGTCCTATCTGTTTCATGACTCTGACGCTTCTGTTTCTGTGCTCAGTGTTGAACGAGTCGTCGCAGGAGGAGCTCAGCATCAAAGATGTGCGTATCCTGCCGAACCTGAATGCCTCGTACCTGCCCATGATGCCGGACGGATCCGTGCTGCTTGTCGACAACGTCTGGTACAAAAACAATCTGACGGGTCATTTATATTCTTTATGATTAGTGTCAAGGTGTAGTTGGTGTTGCAGCCTTCTGATTTTAATACCAAAATAAACTTTTTCCACTGGCTAATAATTTTACAAATAAAATGATAATAAATCAATCAAGCATTCAAGCCCATGCCTTGTAGCAAGAAAAAGTGCATAAAGAAAACGTTAATTATTGCACACTGGTCTAATCTGATGTGCCCAAGCCAGATACCTGGCATATCTTCTTGGATGCTAGTTCATCAATGTCTGGGCTCAAGCTCTGAGCTGAAGAAATCCTCAGTATCGAGCGAAGATGTTCATCAGTCAGACGTCTCCTGTGAGTTGTTTTGGTCATCTTCATCGAGGAGAAAAGTTGCTTGCATAGATAAGTGCTGCCGAACATGGAGAGCATCTGAGCAGCTTGGGTGCGGAGCTGAGGCATTGTGTCAGGGATGACCCGTGGAAACTGTGCAGCTTCTGAAGAGTGCAGTCGCACCTCTGCTTGCTCATGCCTGCTTCACTTTTCTTTTTTAGTTATCTCTACATTTAGCCAATGATTTTATGATTTACTTTTTTACAGTACTTTTTACTTTCTTTTAACTGGATTTTGCTTTTATGTTTTTACTTGTTTTTTTTTACTTTTTAAACAACATGTTGGACTCGCCGAGCGACTGGAGCCTTGGTATCTATTTTTCAACATGTCTGGGGTAAAAACTACTACAAACTCTTTCTGCCAAAATTGTTGGAAATATCAACAGGAAATCAGCTACAAACAAAGATTTTTGCTTTGGAATCTGAAAGAGGACTTCAGGAGACAATACCGATCACACAATGTGGTAAGACTGTGAATTTAAACTTGGATGATACAGTGTCATTCCCAAAACTGAGCAAAGCAAAGGGATTTAAACAAAATGATGCCACCTGCATAAACTTGGTGCCCAGCCAAAGCAGCACCGGATTAGAAAAAAGAATGCTGGCATCACAAGAGCATATGTAGCATCACCAGACATCCAGCTAAAAAACAGATTCCAACCACTGACTAAGCTAAAGATTAATGAACCAGAAAACTCTGCTTTAAATGAAAATCATGGAGTAAATCAAGCTTATTCTATGGAGAACAGGAGACATGAATCTGTGGAAAAGCACCAGGCAAACAGAGACAGAGAATCTATGCCAAAAGTGAAGGTCAGAGATATCTTGCTGCTTGGAGACGGTGCTGTCAGAGACGTAAACAATAATAGATTTGCTACATGCAGCTTTCCAAGTGCTACAGTCACTGATATAACAGCACTCCTCCCCCAAGTCATGTCCAAACACACAGGGATTAAACAGCTGATGTTACACGTGGGTGCAGTTGACACCAGGAAGGGTGAATCAGAAGTTTTAAAAAAGGATTTCTCCAGGCTTTTAGAAAAACTTGAAAACCTGGAAGTGCAATCCTTTATCAGTGGACCACTCCCAAACATCGACAGAAGGATCAATAAATTCAGTCGGCTGCTTGCATTGAATACGTGGCTGTCCAAGGCCTGTGAGACAAGAGGAGTACACTTCATTGATAACTTTAACTTGTTTTGGCAACGTGACGACCTGTTCAAAGGAAAGGGCCCACATCTAAACAGGGGAGTGGTCAGGAGGCTAACGGATAATCTCCTGCACTCCCTGAGACACCTAAATGGTTCTGGGCGCCCTCTTGAACAGAGAAAGGGTCCTCAGCCACTGAATGAAAAAAGCACTCCTGCCTCACCAGCCAAGGATCCTCCTCTGACTCTACCACCATCAACACCTCCACCACTGAAATGGACTCCCCCAATAGGACCATGGACCCCACCAGTAACATCAACACCTTCTGCGGACCTCACCATCCCTGTCCCATCTCCGGATTCAACAATGGGATTTCCAGATCACCTGGAAATTTTAGTTAAATCTGGAATTAAGATGATACCCTTACACCTAACTTGGCCAGGTCACGGGTTCTATCATCATCACTAAAAACATCACCCCAATACCACCCAGGAGTACCACTGCTTCACCTCGGCCACTACCTAGAGTCCAATGCACCCCTGTCAGACCCCCTCCACCCCCTCCCAGACCAGCTCCTCCCAGACCACCTCCTCCCAGACCACCTCCTCCCAGACCAGGTCCAAAAGCCTTGACTAGCATCAAGGCTACTATCAGTGATTAGGACACTGAGGGCCTCTGCTGTTCCAGGACTTTTCGTCATAATAAACCACTTATCAACCTGAGGCCCTGGGAGAGAACAGCTCCATAACTACAGTCCCTAGCTCCATAACTACAGTCAGAAGTCGCAGATTAAAGAAGAGAATAACAGTTAGATTGTCTAATCAGACAAATCTGATTCAAATCCCTGCAAACAGATAAAGTCAGGTCCTGCTCAAATGGACTTAAAACTTGCAGTGTTCAATGTCAGGTCTTTGGGAAACAAATCTTTTTTAATTAATGATTTTATAACTTCAAATAAGCTTGATTTTATGTTTTTAACAGAAACATGGTTAGACAGCAGGACTGGAAATGCGGTCTTTATTGAATCCACCCCATCGAATTTCACATTTTTATCCAAAATACGGGAAAACAAAAGGGGTGGTGGTGTATGTGCCTTTCTTAGGGATAATATTCTTATCCAGAAGCTATCACTTGGTGAGTTTTCATCATTTGAGTATGTGTCATTCAAAATGGAGTTGAGGTTTTCTCCATCTGTTTTATATGTAGTTCTTTACAAACCACCCCAACAATGTCATGATTTTATTAATGAGTTTACTGAAATGCTTTTGGTTATTTGCACAGAATTTGAACAAATAGTCATATCTGGTGATTTTAATGTGCATGTGGATAATGTTTGTGACAGAAATGCCAAATAACCTTCTACTATTCTTGATACTTTTTGTCTTTGTCAGCATGTTAATGAGCCGACCCATAACAGAGGTCACACTCTGGACCTGGTCATTACTAAAGGTGTTCATATTTCAGATGTCACTGTGATTGATGTTGCTCTATCTGATCATTCATGTGTCTTTTTTCATCTGTTCATAATTCCAAAAGTTGCTGTTGGGCCTACTGTTGTAAAAAAGAGACACATTAACGATAACACCAGGACACAGTTTATGGAGGCAATCAGGTTTGAAAATGCCTCATCAGGTCAAGTTGATGATTTGTTGAATTGTTATACTTCAGGTGTTTTAAATGTTATGGACACCATTGCTCCTGTTAAAGTTAAAGTGATCAGGACGAGGCAGAAGGCTTCATGGAGCAATGCTCACTCTGTCAGGGCACAGAAAAGGGAATGCCGAAAAGCCGAAAGAAAATGGCGTAAATCGAAACTCTTAATTCATTATGAGGTATACAAAGAAAATTTGCATGTTTTCAATCAAACTTTGCAAAAAAGAAATATTCTTCTCAGAGATCATTAACAACAATAGTAACAACCTGCGTGTCCTGTTTGCTACAGTGAACAGATTAACAAACCCTCCAGCTCCATTTCCACCAGAATTAGTTTCCACTAAATGCAATGAGTTTGTATTCTTTTTCAACGACAAGGTTCAAGACATTAAACATGCGATTCAGTCCAAAGGGCATACAACAACACTGCAGCCACCGAGGAGACACTTAGTTGGTTTAACACATTTTACACAAATTAATGACAGAACAATTGAAAAAACTGTCTCCAGCCTGAGTTCATCCACCTGCTGCCTCGATGTTTTACCCACTAGATTTCTAAAATCAGTACTAAGCAGTTTGTTACCACAACTCACTGATATAGTCAATAATTCCTTACAGTCTGGAACATTTCCAAGGGCCTTAAAAGCTGCTGTCATTAAGCCTCTCCTAAAGAAGAGCAGTCTTGATGCTACAGTGCTCAACAACTATCGGCCCATATCAAACCTGCCATTTTTAGGGAAAGTCATAGAAAAAGTTGTATATCAGCAACTTAATGACTTTCTATTACTTAACAACTGCTTTGATCCTTTTCAGTCAGGATTCAGGCCCCATCACAGCACTGAGACTGCACTTATCAAAGTCACAAATGACATCCGTATGAACACTGACGCAGGCAAAGTCTCTGTCTTAGTTCTGTTGGACTTGAGTGCTGCGTTTGATACAGTGGACAATGAAATCCTGTCACAAAGATTAGAGGAATGGATAGGTATCACTGGAACTGCTCTTAAATGGTTTCAGTCCTATCTTGAAGACAGGAAGTACTTTGTTTGTTGGTAACTGTGTGTCAGACCAAATGGCCCTGACATGTGGGGTTCCACAGGGGTCTATCTTGGGACCTCTATTATTCAATCTCTACATGCTTCCTTTAGGCCAGTTAATACGCAGCTGTGGTGTATCCTACCATAATTATGCAGATGACACTCAGATTTACATTTCACTCACAGCAGGTGAGAATGGACCAATCCATTCACTGTGTCACTGCATCGAACAGATTGACGTGTGGATGCAAAATAATTTTCTCCAACTGAACAGAAACAAGACTGAACTAATCATCTTTGGGCCACAGAAACAAAGAGAAAGTGTCAGCAGCCACCTCGCGTCTCTTTCTCTAAAATGTAAAAACCAGGTTAGAAATCTAGGGGTCATCATGGACTCAGACTTGAATTTCCACAGTCACATTAAGTCAATTACATCATCTGCATTTTATCACCTTAAAAACATTTCCAGAGTCAAAGGGATGATGTTTCAACCAGACTTAGAGAAACTTATCCATGCTTTTATCTCCAGCAGGTTAGATTACTGTAACGGCCTGCTCACTGGTCTCTCAAAACGAGGGTTAAGACAGCTGCAGCTTATTCAGAACGCGGCTGCTCGGGTTCTCACCAAAACCAGGAAGTACAACCACATTACGCCAGTTTTAAAATCTCTGCACTGGCTTCCTGTTGCTCAGAGAATAGACTTTAAAACAGCACTTCTGGTTTACAAGTCTCTTAATGGTTTAGCACCAGAATATATCTCTGACATGCTAGTTACTTATGAACCTCCTCGGACTCTGAGAACATCTGGGACAGGCCTTCTGCTCGTGCCCAGAGTTAGAACTAAACAGGGTGAAGCAGCGTTTAAGTTTCATGCAGCAAAAACCTGGAACAGCCTTAACTTTAACAATGTTCAAGGGGAGGTTAAAAACCTTCCTCTTTAGCTCCGCCTACACTACAACTTTAAGTGTTTGTTTTTTCTTTTATCCGCACTCTTCTTTTAAAAATGTTTTTAATTTTTTCTTATGCTTCTTAATATAAATCTTGTAAATTGTCTTTTATTCCTGTAAAGCACTTTGAGTTACCCAGTGTATGAATTGTGCTATATAAATAAAATTGCCTTGCCTTGCCTTGTGCGGCGCCCACAGCATCATACTTTGACTTCAGCGTGTCGTTGCACTGGAGTTCAATCAGCTCCATTTGGATGTTGGTTGGTGCATTTTCCACATCAACTGCGAAGGGATTACTAAGCAGTCGTCGCTGACAAAACTCAGCGGCGAGAACACTGAGTTTTTCAGCAAACTGTGTGCATGGGAACACGGCGGTAGAGATCTGCGCTTTTATGGATTGGCAGCAGGGAAAATGGCAAGGGTTTCCTTGCAGCATCTGATTCTCCCACAGGCACAGTTTAGTTTTGAAGGCCCTCACTGCACACACCAGACTCCTCCAGAAAGGATTTAAACTGGCGGTGATTTAGACCTTTGGCTCTTATAAAGTTAACTACCTGTGTTACTGTGGTCATAACATGTTCCATCTTTAGGGCTTTGGCACACAGTGCTTCCTGATGTATGATGCAGTGATAAACAGTTAGCTCACCTGCACAGTTCTCTTCCCGCATCTTCTCCCGAACCATACCCACCAGTCCACTCTTTTTAAGCACATAGCTGGCGCACCATATGTCGTTAATCCAACGAGTTTATTCCACGGCAGCTTTATTTCAGTTACACATTTGGAAACCGCCTCAAAGATTTCCTTTCCTGTGGTTGTGCCATGCATTGATTTGAATCCCAATAGCTCCTCCGTAACACACAGATTTGAGTCCACTCCACGGATGAAGACTGACAGCTGAGCAGTATCAGATGCGTCGCAGCTCTCATCCACAGCGAGGCAGAGCGCAACAAAATCTTTTCCCTTTTCCATCAGCTGGTCATACAGATTGGTGGCAAGATCACATGTGCGATCAGCTACTGTGTTCCTGCTCAGGCTCACGTTTGAAAATGCTTGTTTTTTCTCTGGGCATACGAGGTCACAAACCTTCATCATGCACTTTTTCACGAACATTAAAGGGCCGGGCTGATTTTGCGATCTCTGCTGCCACTAAATAACTAGCCTTTACAGCAGCCTCGCTTTGTGATGTGGCTTTTTTAAACATATTCTGTTGTGAAACCAAACTTCTTTTCATCTCCTCTACTTTCTGGCTCCTTTGAGTCATGTCCAGGTCCTTGTATTTGTCATGGTGTTTCGTTTCATAGTGTTGTCTAATGTTGTACTCCTTACTTACAGCCACGTTGACTCCACAAACGAGACAAACAGGTTTGTCTTTTACATATGTAAACAGATATTCTGCCTCCCACTTGTCCAGAAAGCTCCTGTTTTCTGCCTTTTTTGGGAAGGGTTAGCTCGCTGACAGTTGTAGCGTCTATGTTGCTATGACTACTGTCACAGAGGAGAGAGCGTTTCTGGGTCCTGTCCAAAACAGCGAGCATTATGGGAAGACAGCAGAGCATTATGGGATTCGTAGTATTAGCGGTGAATGCGCTGTATAATACCGGCGGGCCAGCTCTAGTAGTAATTTAGTATTGTATTTGGCCCGCGGGCCAGAGTTTGACACCTATGGACTACAACAAGCACCGTCCACCGAGCGCTGAGTTTAACGTTTGTCCATTGAGCAAAAGCATTGTGGATTTATGCAACTTTTAAGCAAATTATCCAAGTCTTTAAGTTAAGTTTTAATGGCAAAGGAATGTGCTGAGTTGAGTCTGGTTCTGCTGCAGTCACCAGTCCGGAGAAGTGGCCATGGCATCTTTCTGCAGAGTCCATAGCGCCTCCGGACTATTACCAAGCATGCTCAGCGCTCTGGAGGAGCACGACTTCCTATTTCAGCTGCACCTCAACGATGCACAGCATGACGAGTCCACAGAGGTACTGAAGACCTGGTTTAGACCTGGGCCAGACCTGTCTTGTTTTTTTCCTGTCTCAGACCTGTTTGTTTTTTGTCCTGTCGTTCTTCGTCCTCAGGGCCTGGAGGTTCCTCTTGTGGCTGTGCTGCAGTGGTCGACGCCGAAGATGCCTTTCACCAACTGCATCTACACTCACTACAGGTCAGAGCTGGACCCTGTTAAACCGCGGGTCACAGGACAGGTCAAAGGATTACAAAAGTCTACAATGAAAGAGAACAATCGTAGTGACAATAAAATGACAAACACAGCAGTTTTACTCTGATACAGCTACATGTTGCATATTGCACACATTTGCTCTTTTCAAATCTTTAAATAAAACCTCCTGTGAAGGTTCGTAGATCTGTTCCTTTTCCTCTCTCGTTCGTTTGCAGATTACCCAGTATTCGTCTGGACCAGCCGCGCTTCGTGATGACAGCCTCGTGTCCCAGCTCCGTCCGAGTCAAAGAGCATTTCAAAGTCAAATATGTGCTTCTCAACAACCTCCAAGACTTTCTGGCCGTGAGACTGGTCTGGACTCCAGAGGGTCAGTACCAAAACCTGATTAGACCGGGTTTAGAACAGTTCTGGACTGGTCTGGACTTAACCTGTCTTTGACCCATAGCAGCTCGAGCTCAAGGCGACGACACAGCGTTGGCCGCCGTCGTGTGTCACTCTCCTCTGTCCAACCTGGGCCACTGTCGTAAAGGCAGCACCCTGTCCTTCAGCGTAGGCTTCCAGATCCTCCGACCGGGACTCTACGAGGTACAACTTACACTCCCTCTGCAGGCCTACGCTGTCACACTCCCCCTGCAGGCCTATACTACTGTCACACTCCCCCTGCAGGCCTATACTACTGTCACACTCCCCCTGCAGGCCTACGCTGTCACACTCCCCCTGCAGGCCTAAACTACTGTCACACTCCCCCTGCAGGCCTATACTACTGTCACACTCCCCCTGCAGGCCTATACTACTGTCACACTCCCCCTGCAGGCCTATACTACTGTCACACTCCCCCTGCAGGCCTATACTACTGTCACACTCCCCCTGCTGTGGCGGCAGCAGCCTGCAGGCGGCAGTAACACTGTTCTCTGTTTTCAGCTGAGTCAGCACATGAAACTGAAGCTGCAGTTCACGGCGTCGGTGTCCAACCCTCCTCCAGATGCTCGGCCGCTCTCTCGTAAGAAATCCCTTCTCTTCACACTTTATTATGAGAGACGTAGCTAGTGATGCTAACAGCCACAGCTCTCATATGTCTCAGGAAAGAACAGTCCGTCTAGTCCAGCCGTCAGAGACCTGCTGGACCGACACCAGTCCAGTCTGGGCCGGTCCCAGTCCTTCTCACACCAGCAGCCATCTCGCTCCCACATCATGAGGTAAAGTTCAAATCCAACTAAAACCTGTTTAAATCCCTCTCAAACCTGTTCTGATCTGTAGGACCGGCAGTGCGATGGAGCGGAGGGCCATCACTCCTCCGGTGGGCTCTCCTGTGGGACGTGCCCTCTACCTGCCGCCCCAGGACCGCACCGTACTGTCTCTGGACAAGATCGCCAAGAGAGAGTGTAAGGTCCTGGTCCTGGACGCTGCGGCCTGAGACGAGGAGGCAAGGAACCAAGGAAGGACACGGGGAAGGAAGTCTTAAATGAGTCCTGTTTCCATCCAGTGTTAGGTTTATTTCAGTTTGGCACAGTTTAAAATATCCAAATTAAATCCAACTAAAAACCTGTTCAAATCGAACTAAAACCATTTCCTAACTCCAGACTGAAGTGACGTTATCGTGTGGCGGAAACAGGGCTGTAGTGAACCACTGGATCAAACCTCTAAACTTGAATATTTAATGTATTACCTGCTGAATCACGGGCTGGGGTGAAGTGTCGCAGTGAAAGTCTCTTTGAAGCCGGACGTTTTCATAAAACAATATTTTTGAAGTTCGCCAGGCTCTGTTTAAATCCTCCGCTTTCTTTAAAAACATCCATTGACTTTGATTGATTAGCTCGCTAGCTGACACTCCATTGAATGTAATACAAATCAGTGCTAAACATTAGCACCATGTAGCAAGGAATGTAAGTTTACAATTGTTCTTTAAATAAAATCTGTTTAAATCCAACTCAGACCTGTTCAGATCCATCCAAAGCTTTTGGAGCCAACCCTGGTGGACAGAGTTGGTATTACTCTTCACTGCGTCTCTTTACGAACAGTCTTTGGTAAAAAAAACTTGTGAATAAAAAAAAAAAAAAGCCAAACTCAAACAGTCTTAATTTTAAAACGTATTTAATTGTATTTTTTATTTATTTTTTTGTCCTAAACATTTCCTTTTGCTGTTTTTTGAGCTTGTTTTAACTTATTCCTGTTCATCAGCAGTGTTTACACAGACCTTTTTACTCAAATGTCTTTTATTTGTGACATTTTGCCTTAGTTTTGTTCTTTTACGTTTATCACAGCCTCGGTTTATGTCGAAGCTGAAAACTACTGAAAACTATTTTGAATGTGTCGCTCTTTGAATTTTGTTTATGAACCATTCCATTTTCACCTCCAGGGGGCAGTGTTGTAGAAAAGGTACCTGTGTAAAGTAGGGCTAATAAATTGTTAATCTGTTGAATGTTTGGGTGCATTATTTAGAAACAAAGCTGGTCACATGGTTCACATTCCCTGAGCACACACACATTCTCAAACATGCTGGAGCAGAAGGTTGGCGGTTCATACTGCCATTGTGTCCTTGGGCCTTGCCTCGTGTGAGTGTTTGGTGCTGGCCGGAGAGGCTAAAGTGCTTTAATATAAAAAATATACAACCCCATTAAATGATTACAAGGATATATATTTTTGGACTTTAAAGTTATGCTGGGATGCTTTAAGTTATAAATTATACATTTTGTTGTGTCTAAAAACATTTTATTTGGCGCTTTTATGTTGCTGCTTGTTAAATACACACGTGGACAAAATTGTTGGTAGCCTTCGGTCAATGAAAGAAAAACTCACAATGGTCACAGAAAAACTTTATTCTGACAAAAGTATTAATAAATAAAAATTCTATGAATGTTAACCAATGAAAGTCAGACATTGCTTTTCAACCATGCTTCAACGGAATTATTTTAAAAAATTAAACTCATGGAACAGGCCTGGACAAAAATGTTGGTACCCTTAACTTAATATTTTGTTGCACAACCTTTTGAGGCTATCACTGCAATCAGACGATTCCTGTAACTGTCCATGAGACTTGTGCACCTCTCAGCAGGTATTTTGGCCCACTCCTCATGAGCAAACTGCTCCAGTTGTTTCTGGTTTGAAGGGTGTCTTTTCCAGACGGCATGTTTCAGCTCCTTCCAAAGATGCTCAATAGGATTGAGGTCAGGGCTCATAGAAGGCCACTTTAGAATAGTCCAATGTTTTCCTTTTAACCATTCTTGGGTGTTTTTAGCTGTGTTTTGGGTCATTGTCCTGTTGCAAGACCCATGACCTGCGACTGAGACCAAGCTGTCTGACACTGGCCAGCACATTTCTCTCTAGAATCCCTTGATAGTCTTCAGATTTCATTGTACCCTGCACAGATTCAAGACACCCTGTGCCAGATGCAGCAAAGCAGCCCCAGAACATAACAGAGCCTCCTCCATGTTTGACAGTAGGGACAGTGTTCTTTTCTTGATGTGCTTCATTTTTCCGTCTGTGAACATAGAGCTGATGTGCCTTGGCAAAAAGTTCCATTTTTGTCTCATCTGTCCGTAGGACATTCTCCCAGAAGCTTTGTGGCTTGTCAACATGTAGTTTGGCATATTCCAGTCTAGCTTTTTTATGATTTGTTTTCAACAATGGTGTCCTCCTTGGTCATCTTCCATGTAGTCCACTTTGGCTCAAACAACGACGGATGGTGCGATCTGACACTGATGTTCCTTGAGCATGGAGTTCACCTTGGCTCTCTTTAGAAGTCTTTCTGGGGTCTTTTGTTACCATTCAGATTATCCGTCTCTTTGATTTGTCATCAATTTTCCTCCTGCGGCCACGTCCAGGGAGGTTGGCTACAGTCCCATGGATCTAAAATTTCTGAATAATATGTGCAACTGTAGTCACAGGAACATCTAGCTGCTTGGAGATGGTCTTATAGCCTTTACCTTTATCATGCTTGTCTATACTTTTATTTCTTTTCTCCTGCGACACCTCTTTCCTTCGCTTCCTCTGGTCCATGTTGAGTGTGGTACACACCATGTCACCAGACAACACAGTGACTACCTGAAGCCCTATAAATAGGCCCACTGACTGATTACAAGATTGTACACACCTGTGATGCTAATTAGTGCACACACCTTGAATTAACATGTCCATTATTTACAGTCTTTTCTAGGGGTACCATCAATTTTGTCCAGGCCTGTTCCATGAGTTTTTTTAAATAATTCTGTTGAAGCATGGTTGAAAAGCAATGTCTGACTTTCATTGGTTAACATTCATAGAATTTTTATTAGGCCCGAGCCGGTGATGACCGGGAGGGCCTATTGTTTTTGCTCGGAATTTTTTTTTTTTTTTTCTCCTCTTTCTTTTTCTGCACAATGATCCTAAATTTGACCCAGTGAACATGCAAAAAGTCTTTTTATTGGTCCAATTTTTCAAGCTCGTGAAAAATTTAAGTATTTGAAGTCCCGAAAAAAATACAAAAATGACTCAGGGCCCCTAGAAAAGTCAAAATACATTGGGCCTATGGAAAGTGAAAGTAACTTTTTTCCAACGTAGAAAGATTAAACTTGGTACATCCATAGGACACCTCAGGGCAAACAGAAAAGTCAATGACAGCCACACCCTAAACTCAACAGGAAGTCCGCCATGTGGTGAAACGCATGGCCACTAAAATCGCACGCTTGCGCAGAAAGATGCAAATCATTGTGTTTTAATCTAAATGGCCCCAAATTTGGTGAGTATCATCTAGACACGTGTGCCAACCAAAGTTGTGACTTTGTTGTTGATATCTTATCGGGTATGGGTGGCCATTTTTGTGAAAATAAAATGTCTCTTAACTCTCAAAAGCCTTCTCAGATCGAGTTGGACCCAAAAAGGCGTTTGTGCACATTCATGACCTGAACACAAAAATATGTAAATAAAAGGGTTATCTTTAGAAATGGCTCTCCAGCGCCCCCTACAAACTTATAATGGGACCCAAGAATTTAGTTTGTCATAGAGACATAAAATTTGGTACACACATCTCTTATGTCATGACGAGCATAAAAGCCAATGACAACCACCCCCTATCTATAAATGTGTTGCCATAGCAACGTCCCAAATATGTCGAAAAAGTCAATGGGAAGTGAAAATTTTAGTTTGTCGTAGGCAAATGAAACTTGGTACACACATCCACCATGGGCTTATGAACAAAAAAGCCAATGGGGACCACACCCTATCACACACAGGAAGGCGGCCATTTTGAATTGAAAATGTGAACCGACTTAAAATACACCTCTTTTTTAAAAGAACACAGAAAAAAGCTGCTTCATTCCACAGACACCAAACTTGGGCAAAATGAGCTAAACACATGTATGTAAATGAGAAGAGTGTTTTTCTAGACTTTTTTGCTCGAGTTATATATATATTTTTTTATAATTCGGTATATATTTTTTTATTATAATTTTTCTGCAAAATGATCCTCAATTTAACCCAGTAAACCAACAACTAAAAGTAATTTTTATTGGTCCCAGACTTCAAGCCCGGCAAAAAATTTATGTATTTAAAGTCCCCGAAAAAAAAAATACGAAAAATGACTCAGTGGCGGCCCCTAGAAAAGTCAAAATACATTGGGCCTATGGAAAGTGAAAGTAACTTTTTTCCAACGTAGAAAAATGAAACTTGGTACATCCATAGAACACCTCAAGGCAAACTGAAAAGTCAATGACAGTCACACCCTAAACTCAACAGGAAGTCCGCCATGTGGGGTAAAACGCGCGGCCACTAAAATCGCACCCCATGCGCAAAAAGATGCAAATCCTTGTGTTTTAATCTAAATGGCCCCAAATTTGGTGAGTATCATCTAGACACATGTGCCAACCAAAGTTGTGACTTTGTTGTTGATATCTTATCGGGTATGGGTGTGGCAAGCCTGTAACGAGGTGGCCATTTTTGTGAAAATAAAACGTCTCTTAACTCTCAAACGCCTTCTCAGATCGAGTTGGACCCAAAAAGGCGTTTGTGCACATTCATGACCTGAACACAAAAATATGTAAATAAAAGGGTTATCTTTAGAAATGGCTCTCCAGCGCCCCCTACAAACTTATAATGGGACCCAAGAATTTAGTTTGTCATAGAGACATGAAATTTGGTACACACATCTCCTATGTCATGAGGAGCATAAAAGCCAATGACAACCACCCCCTATCTATAAATGTGTTGCCATAGCAACGTCCCAAATATGTGGAAAAAGTCAATGGGAAGTGAAAATTTTAGTTTGTCGTAGGCAAATGAAACTTGGTACACACATCCAGCATGGGCTTATGAACAAAAAAGCCAATGGGGACCACACCTTATCACACACGGGAAGGCGGCCATTTTAAATTGAAGATGTGAACCGACTTAGAATACAACCTCTCTTTTAAAAAACAACAGAAAATTCCAGGGTTAGGGTTAAAATTCAAATAAAACATCAAAACTGAGGTTTGGCTCGTCAAAATGGAAAATGTCAATCTTTTTCCAGTTCTGAAAACTACACAAACAAAATGATTTTAAAAACAGTTTAGTATGCTAGCTGGCACACCATTGAATGTAATACAACCCAGGGTAAATACAACCCAGGGCTAATATTAGCATTAAATGTAATGTTTCTAAACAGTTTAAAATGTCTGCTCACCTTTGTGCCTAGTTGGCCGTAGATTAAATTTAAAACTATACAAACTCCTCAGCGTTTTTCTGGTTTTACAGACTGTATGTCTGACAGCACAGCTAACACCAGCTAACAACAGCTAATGGTAAAACTAAATCTTTTAATGATTTCATGGTAAACCAGACTTATTGCATAAGTTATGTTTCAGTTCAGTTCAGTTTCAGTTTATTGTCATATGCATATTTGTACAGAGTACCACAGCAATGAAATACAATGTGCCTCAGCACTCTCTCAGCACCAGTCAATAATAAGATAAAATAGAATAGAATAAATAAAATTTAAAAAAACATACGCTCAAACCTCAGCCCTCCTTCCTCTTACACTATCGTTCAGTAGCCTTACAGCCTGTGGATAAAAACTATCCCTAAAACGTGACGTACGTGTTGGGATGCTCTGCCAACGTCTTCCTGATGGGAGTTGGGAGAAGAGACTATGTGCCGGATGACTAACATCCTGTATAATTCTCAGTGCCTTCCCAGTACTGCGTTTCCAGTAAATATCTTCTAGTGATTCCAGTGGAACCCCTATGATTTTTGATGCAGTTTTAACCACCTTTGTCAGAAGATTCAATTCACTTGAAGTAGCCCTTCCAAATCACACTGTAATATTACCTGTCAATATACTCTCAATTGTACAACGATAAAAGTTCTTTAAAATATTTAGAGACATACCATATTTCTTAAGACACCTCAAGAAGTAAAGCCTCTGGTGTGCCTTCTTAATGGCACAGGTGATGTGGAAAGACCATGAAAGGGAGTCTGAAATATGAATGCCTAAAAACTTAAAAGTATTAACGATTTCAACTGCAGAGTTATTAATGTAGACAGGTGTATGTGTGGGTTTATTCCTTCTAAAATCTATGATAACCTCCTTAGTTTTCCCACATTTAGGGACTATATTCTTTGGCACCACATGATCAAATTAACTAATCATCCCTATAGGTAACTTTCATTATTGTTGTCAATAAGTCCTTCATTATTGTTTGTATGTTCATTTGATATTCTAGTCATTTATTGTGCATGCTACCTTATATTTACCAGTTGTTATTTTACCTTAATAAAATTGAGATATGTCCTAGGGTTTAAACAAAATCTAAATGTAGCTATCAGCAACATTAATTAATAAAGTTACAGAAACAGAAGAAATTGATTTTAATAATGTGATCTGGTATCGTTTCAGAGTGGACACAGCCTGTGTGCTTTTTATTTTAAAGTAAAGATATAAAAACAACAACCAGTCATTTTTGTCAAAAACATCTTTATTGGTTTTAATTTGCTCCTCGTTAAAAAGAACGAGAAAGACCTTTACCTTTGATCAAACTGTCTGTGTTAATGACGCACTTGTAAAAAAGTCTTTAAGACAAACTTCTGCTCAAACACAAGGGGACACAAATCTAAAAATCAGTGCAGTCCTTTTCCGTGGATCAGATGGCGACTCTGTTCTCGATGCGTTCAGGGTCCAGGTAAACGTACGGCAGAGCAAAGCCGGCGTTCCGTCGTGTGATGTCATCAGAAATGGACCTGGATTTCAGAAGCAATATAAATGAACAGTTTAGAAAGAATAGCATTCAGAATATAAAATGTAGAATCAGAATATTTTAATATGGTGTCCACTACATGATTATATTATTTCTGCTCAATCAAACTAACTAATATCTTGTTTGTGTAACTATTTGGAATTATTTTTTCTTCTTTTTTTGTTTGTATGTTCATTTGATATAATTAAGTTATTTTAAGGGCTACTTTTGTTTTTGTTGAACACTGTAAAAGGTTGGGATGGGGTATTGAAATTTATTGTTTTTAATGTAAGAAAATAAAGGAAAAAAGAAAAAGAAATGGACCTGAGCTCGGCCTGGACTCCCTCCAGCAGCCTCCGGGGGGCGCCGCTCGAGAAGACCACCTCTCTGTATCCGCCCAAGGGAACCTGAGGAAGACAAGACCAGGACTAAACCAGGACTAAACCAGGACTAAACCAGGACTAAACCAGGACTAAACCAGGACTAAACCAAGACTAAACCAGGACTAAACCAGGTCTAAACCAGGACTAAACCAGGTCTAAACCAGGACTAAACCAGGACTAAACCAGGTCTAAACCAGGACTAAACCAGGACTAAACCAGGACTAAACCAAGACTAAACCAGGACTAAACCAGGTCTAAACCAGGACTAAACCAGGACTAAACCAGGTCTAAACCAGGTCTAAACCAGGTCTAAACCAGGTCTAAGCCAGGTCTAAGCCAGGTCTAAACCAGGACTAAACCAGGACTAAACCAGGTCTAAACCAGGTCTAAACCAGGACTAAACCAGGTCTAAGCCAGGTCTAAACCAGGACTAAACCAGGCCTAAACCAGGACTAAACCAGGTCTAAACCAGGACTAAACCAGGACTAAACCAGGACTAAACCAGGTCTAAACCAGGACTAAACCAGGACTAAACCAGGACTAAACCAGGTCTAAACCAGGACTTACGTAGTCCACAGAAGGGGACGAGAGCAGGCTGAGACCCGTTAGGACTCTGCAGGTTGTGTTGACGTCCGGGAGGAACTTGAGGATGTCCTGCTCTGTTATGTGACCTTTGACCTGAGGAGGGGGTCGGAGCAAACAGGGCGGAGAGTTGGGCGCCCACAAAGCAAAGTCCAGCTGAGACCGAGAACATGAAAGATTAAACACATCAGTTTTAGCTCAGCCCCAAAATCACAATCAAACTAAGATACTGGGTTTATGTCTCCTCTCTCGACGAAGTGTTTCGTGTTGGAGTTTCCTCTCTCGACTCTCTAAAGTGTTTCGTGTTGGAGTTTTCTCTCTCTTGACTCTCTAAAGTGTCCTATGTTGGAGTTTCCTCTGTCATGACTCTCTAAAGTGTTTCGTGTTGGAGTTTTCTCTCGCTTGACTCTCTAAAGTGTCCTATGTTGGAGTTTCCTCTGTCATGACTCTCTAAAGTGTTTCGTGTTGGAGTTTCTCTCTCTTGACTCTCTAAAGTGTCCTATGTTGGAGTTTCCTCTCTCATGACTCTCTAAAGTGTCTCTGTGTTGGAGTTTCCTCTCTCATGACTCTCTAAAGTGTCTCTGTGTTGGAGTTTCCTCTCTCATGACTCTCTAAAGTGTCTCGTGTTGGAGTTTCCTCTCTCATGACGCTCTAAAGTGTCTCTGTGTTAGAGTTTCCTCTCTCATGACTCTCTAAAGTGTCTCGTGTTGGAGTTTCCTCTCTCATGACGCTCTAAAGTGTCTCGTGTTGGAGTTTCCTCTCTCATGACTCTCTAAAGTGTCTCGTGTTGGAGTTTCCTCTCTCATGACGCTCTAAAGTGTCTCTGTGTTAGAGTTTCCTCTCTCATGACTCTCTAAAGTGTCTCGTGTTGGAGTTTCCTCTCTCATGACTCTCTAAAGTGTCTCTGTGTTGGAGTTTCCTCTCTCATGACTCTCTAAAGTGTCTCTGTGTTGGAGTTTCCTCTCTCTTGACTCTCTAAAGTGTCTCTGTGTTGGAGTTTCCTCTCTCTTGACTCTCTAAAGTGTCTCGTTTTGGAGTTTCCTCTCTCATGACGCTCTAAAGTGTCTCGTGTTGGAGTTTCTACTCTCATGACGCTCTAAAGTGTCTCTGTGTTGGATTTTCCTCTCTCATGACTCTCTAAAGTGTCTCGTGTTGGAGTTTCCTCTTAACACGACGCTCTAAAGTGTCTCTGTGTTGGAGTTTCCTCTCTCTTGACTCTCTAAAGTGTCTCTGTGTTGGAGTTTCCTCTCTCATGACGCTCTAAAGTGTCTCGTGTTGGAGTTTCTACTCTCATGACGCTCTAAAGTGTCTCTGTGTTGGATTTTCCTCTCTCATGACGCTCTAAAGTGTCTCGTGTTGGAGTTTCCTCTCTCTTGACTCTCTAAAGTGTCTCTGTGTTGGAGTTTCCTCTCTCATGACGCTCTAAAGTGTCTCGTGTTGGAGTTTCTACTCTCATGACGCTCTAAAGTGTCTCTGTGTTGGATTTTCCTCTCTCTTGACTCTCTAAAGTGTCTTGTGTTGGAGTTTCCTCTCTCTTGACTCTCTAAAGTGTCTCTGTGTTGGAGTTTCCTCTCTCATGACTCTCTAAAGTGTCTTGTGTTGGAGTTTCCTCTCTCATGACGCTCTAAAGTGTCTCGTGTTGGAGTTTCCTCTCTCATGACGCTCTAAAGTGTCTTGTGTTGGAGTTTCCTCTCTCATGACGCTCTAAAGTGTCTCGTGTTGGAGTTTCTACTCTCATGACGCTCTAAAGTGTCTCTGTGTTGGAGTTTCCTCTCTCATGACGCTCTAAAGTGTCTCGTGTTGGAGTTTCTACTCTCATGACGCTCTAAAGTGTCTCTGTGTTGGATTTTCCTCTCTCATGACTCTCTAAAGTGTCTCGTGTTGGAGTTTCCTCTCTCCTGACGCTCTAAAGTGTCTTGTGTTGGAGTTTCCTCTCTCATGATGCTCTAAAGTGTCTCGTGTTGGAGTTTCCTCTTTCATGACTCTCTAAAGTGTCTCTGTGTTGGATTTTCCTCTCTCATGACTCTCTAAAGTGTCTCGTGTTGGAGTTTCCTCTCTCTTGACTCTCTAAAGTGTCTCTGTGTTGGAGTTTCCTCTCTCATGACTCTCTAAAGTGTCTCTGTGTTGGAGTTTCCTCTCTCTTGACTCTCTAAAGTGTCTCGTGTTGGAGTTTCCTCTCTCTTGACTCTCTAAAGTGTCTCTGTGTTGGAGTTTCCTCTCTCATGACTCTCTAAAGTGTCTCTGTGTTGGAGTTTCCTCTCTCATGACTCTCTAAAGTGTCTCTGTGTTGGGGTTTCCTCTCTCTTGACTCTCTAAAGTGTCTCTGTGTTGGAGTTTCCTCTCTCTTGACTCTCTAAAGTGTCTCTGTGTTGGAGTTTCCTCTCTCATGACTCTCTAAAGTGTCTCTGTGTTGGAGTTTCCTCTGTCTTGACTCTCTATAGTGTCAGTCTGAAATGTAAATGTCAGAATGTGGAAATGTTGGCTGAGAGGTTATGTTCGCAGGATTTGTTTTTGCATAAGCAGCCTTTACAAAAGAGGCCCATGGAGTCTGACCTGAGAGAAGTTGACGGCTGCGTGAAGAGCCGTGCAGCTGAACATCATCATCGTCACAAACTCAGAGACTTTAGCTTTGGTTTGGAACGACTGAGGGAAACCTGGGGAAAGATAATTTAAGTCATTCAGCTGACGCTTTTTTCCGAAGTGACTTACATTAATCTTTCATTCACCAGTGTTACAGCTGGAACAACACTGGAGGCAAGGAGGGTCTTGCCCAAGGACACAACGACAGTATGAACTATGGGGAGAGCGGGAAACCGCCAACCTTCCTGTTATAGGACGACTGCTCTACCACTGAGCCCCAGGTCACATGATCAGTTCAACCACCCACAAATCACAAGACCAGGACTAAACCAGGACTAAACCAGGACTAAACCAGGTCTAAACCAGGACTAAACCAGGACTAAACCAGGTCTAAACCAGGTCTAAACCAGAACTAAACCAGGTCTGAAACAGGTCTGAACCAGGCCTAAACCAGGGCTAAACCAGGTCTGAACCAGGACTAAACCAGGGCTAAACCAGGTCTGAACCAGGACTAAACCAGGACTAAACCAGGTCTAAACCAGGCCTGAACCAGGTCTGAACCAGGACTAAACCAGGCCTAAAACAGGACTAAACCAGGACTAAACCAGGACTAAACCAGGTCTGAACCAGGACTAAACCAGGACTAAACCAGGTCTAACCCAGGACTAAACCAGGCCTAAACCAGGTCTACACCAGGCCTGAACCAGGTCTGAACCAGGACTAAACCAGGTCTAAACCAGGACTAAACCAGGACTAAACCAGGACTAAACCAGGTCTAAACCAGGTCTAAACCAGGACTAAACCAGGACTGAACCAGGACTAAACCAGGTCTGAACCTGGACTAAACCAGGACTAAACCAGGTCTAAACCAGGACTAAACCAGGACTAAACCAGGACTAACCTGACTCCGGTGGAAACCCGTGTTCATAGATTTCTCTGATCCACTGCTGCAGTTCAGAGTCCCGCCTCACGTCCTCGTCTCCATGGTAACACAGGTCTAGCCAGCCAATAACAAACCTGAAAAAAATAAATGTATTATATACATATATATATATATATATATATATATATATATATATATATATATATATATATATATATACATAGTAAAACAATAGTTTTTAGATAGCATAAACAAACATATTAATCAAAAATTCACCCCCCCCCCAGAGTTGTCATGTAGTAAAAACTTAGCTCTAGAGACCGGAGCCATCTTTTGTACCAGGCTGTAAACATGAGTTTTACTCTTGTAAAGTTGCCATTGGGTTTCTCCTTATATTTCCGCTTTTGGAGCCTGCCCTCTGGTGGACGGAGGTATATTTACATTACATTTACATTTAGTCATTTAGCAGACGCTTTTATCCAAAGCGACTTACAAGTGAAGAAAACAATGGAAGCAATTTTAACAACACAAGGTACAAAAAGCATAAGTGCACAAAAAACTAGTCAGTTTAAACCCAGCGCAGTATACAATGCTAAGGATAAGAGAATTTTATTTTATTTTTTTAAAGAAAGGAATCGATAGAAAGGAAGTAGGACTCAGTGTTTGTCAGTTAGGTATTGACAGAAGAGATGTGTTTTCAGGCGTTTTTTAAAGATGGCTACAGAATCTGCTGATCTTGTAGCAGCAGTAGATCATTCCACCAATGTGGAACAGAGCCAGAGAAGGTACGTGAGAGGGATTTTTTACCTTTTTGGGACGGAACCACCAGACGTTGTTCATTTGCAGAGCGCAGGGATCTGGTAGGAACGTAGGTCTGTATTAGTGAGTGAAGATATGAGGGGGCGGAGCCAGTGGTGGTCTTGTAGGCCAAGAGCATAGCTTTGAACTTGATGCGGGCGTCAACCGGGAGCCAGTGTAACCTAATGAATAGAGGAGATACGTGCGCTCTCTTTGGTTCATTAAAGACCACTCTTGCCGCTGCATTCTGGATCAGCTGCAGAGGTTTGGTTGTGCAGGCAGGGAGTCCAGCCAGTAGAGCATTGCAATAATCCAGTTTGGACAAGACAAGAGCCTGGACTAGAATTTGCGTAGAGTGCTCTGATAGAAAAGGTCTAATTTTCCTAATGTTGTAGAGGATGAGTCTACAGGACCGGGTGGTGCTGGTGACATGACTTGTGAAGTTTAGTTGATCATCTATTACCACTCCCAGATTTCTGGCAGTGCTGGACGGTGTAATGGTTGATGGGCCTAGTTGAATGGAGAGGTTGTGGTGGGTCTTTGGGTTGGCCGGAATCACAAGCAGTTCTGTTTTTGCAAGGTTCAGCTGCAGGTGATGGTCCTTCATCCAAAGTGAGATGTCACTCAGACATGCCGAGACGCGAGCAGAGACCGTCGGATTGTCAGGTTGAAATGACAGGTGGAGTTGAGTGTCATCTGCAGCAGTGATAGGAAAAGCCATGCTTCTGGATGACAGAGCCAAGGGATGTCATGTATATGGAAAAGAGTAGCGGTCCAAGCACTGAGCCCTGTGGCACTCCTGTATTGAGATGTTGGGACTCAGAGACCTCGTTTCTCCAGGATACTCTGAATGACCTATCCGAGAGATAAGACTTGAACCATTGCAACGCCATTCCAGAGACACCCATCGCCCTGAGAGAAGACAGGAGGAGTAAGATGAGTACAGATGACTTGGATGTTGCCTTTGCCAGTCTCAGAGCTTCGATGACTGAGAGCAGGGCAGTTTCGGTGGAATGCCCGCTCTTGAACCCAGACTGGTTCTGGTCCAGGAGGTTGTTCTGTGTGAGAAAGGATGAGAGCTGAGTAAACACAACTCGCTCCAGAGCTTTAGCAATGAAGGGAAGGAGGGAAACCGGTCTGTAGTTTTCTAGCAGAGTAGGATTAAGAGTGGGTTTCTTCAGTAGTGGTGTGATGCGGGCCTCTTTGAAAGCTGTGGGGAAGGACCCAGTGGAAAGAGATGAGTTGATGATGTGGGTGAGAGCAGGCACGACAGATGGAGAGATGGCCTGAAGGAGATGTGTGGGGATGGGATCCAGCGGGCAGGTAGTCGGGTGGTTAGAACTAATGACCTTGGAAACATCTGCTTCAGTTAGAGGAGAGAAGTGAGCAAACACATATCAGGGGTCTGAATGAGCTCGACAGGTGGTGGGGCAGAGAACTGACTGCTGATGGCGGTCGTTTTCTTTATAAAGAAAGACGCGAAATCATCAGCTGTTAAGTCCGATGAAGGTGGGGGAGCAGGCGGACAAAGGAGGGCAGAAAAGGTTTTAAAGAGAGTGCGCGAGTCAGGTGAGTTGATTAACCTAGAATGGTAGAAGACAGTTTTTGCAGAGGTGACATCAGCGGAGAAAGTAGAGAGGAGAGACTGGTAGATAGAGAGGTTAGTAGGATCTTTTGACTTGCGCCATTTTCTCTCAGCTGACCGGAGTCTGGCGCGGTGCTCACGTAGAACATCGGATAACCAGGGGGCAGACGAGGATGTACGGGCTGGTCTAGATGTAAGGGGGCATAAGTTGTCCAAGCAGGATGTAAGCGTGGAGCACAGAGTGTCGGTGGCGTTGTTTGTGTTTAAAAGAGAGAGCTCCTCAGAAGAGGGGAGTGCAGAAGAGACAGCAGAGGAAAAACGGGTGGGACTGAGTGTACGCGAGGACTGTGGGAGAAAGTGTGATTATGGGAGAGGGCGGCGGGAGTGGCAGAGTACTCTGGTTTGATCCATGTTTCTGTAAGTGCTACAACTGAAAGACCAGAATGTTGAACAAAAGCTGTAATGAAATCAGCTTTGTTCACAGCAGACTGGCAGTTCCACAAGCCTACTGGGAAAGTAGAAGGGGCAGTTATTGACAGTGATACAACATGCAGATTATTATGGTTGCGTCGCCTTTTGCGTGAAACAGATGATAATGTCCGTGTTGAAATGACAGTAGTAATTTGAAAACACATTTAAGAGCCGAAGAGGAAAAATATACAAGAAGAAAGAAATAGTAGAAATAATAAATTATAAGTGCAAACAATTAGTACTAAAAAGAAGTGCAATACTCAGGTCCTCTATCGGTGTGTCCCTGTTAGGTGGAGTCACGGCTGCCACGGTGGTTACTCCCATTTAAATACCCATCTATTCAAGTAATTGAATTCAGCAGGTCACGCCTCTAGACGGCCACAAACAACTCAAACGAAACCAGCCCGCTAGCAGCTGAGACTAGACACCGGTGCACCACGTGACAGGGTTGTAGTAAACACACTGCGCGGTTTCTCAGCAATAACACGGCACTATAAGCTCAAAGAGACAAGAATTACATACACTCACACAGTTCTGTAGGTATATCGCTATATTTCGCTGTAAAATCACCATATGGCGGTGCTGGGCAACCATTAAAGCGGTTAATCGCACAATGTTCTGTGATTAATCGCATTATACACAAAATTTAATAATGAATTCAAAATTAGTGTACTGCATACCTTTATTTTGAAAGAACTGTTATATGAACAAAAGTGCAATAACATTTGGTTTGCACTTTAAACAACACTTTTAACAAACAAGGTGCTTTTTACAGCAGTTAAAGGTTAGTAACAGTTAAAATATTTCTTGTAAATCTCAACTTAAACATGACATAATGTAGTCAAATTAAATATTAAACCAAAAATATTTTCCACTGCCGGGGCATTAATATTTTGTTTAGTTTGTTGTAGTTATAGAAAAAACAAGTTATGTCCAGAGCTTCAATCATAACATTATAACAATATAAACAATATAAATGTCTCTCTTGTGTTTTCATTACAGTCAGAGCCTGTGAATGCAGTTCCAGCGCGTTTCACACACCCTCTCCGGCCACGCTTTTCACTTGTAAAACCAAGCCTCTCCCATGGAACCTCTCAAATGGTCCTCGTGTATATATATATATATATATATATATATATATATATATATATATATATATAAATAAATAAATGTAATAATTTATAATTATGAACCCTATTAATTTTTATCTAAAACCTGTTTGAATCGAGCTAAAACCCGTGTTTCCCTCTTTTCTCTGGTCTTTATTCCCGTTTTTCTTGAGACTCACCGGTGCAGAGCGTCCCAGACTCTCCGAGCGTCTTTGGCGTACAAACTCTGTGGAAGTCGGTCGATGCCTCGCTCTGATACGTCGTCAGGAACGCACAGAGAGTGGTAACGGATCCGAGCAGAACATTTGGACAAGACGACGGGCAGCGCCTCCAGACCACACCCCACAGCCTGAAAACAGAATACACTCAGAACTCAAAACAGAACCTGACCATTCAGGAAACAGAAGATCAAACTGGAGCAGAACGAGTCAGTCTCCATTGTTCAAAGGGTACTCTTCGAACCATTTGGCCTTTGGTCAGAGTGATCCCTAAATCTTTCCAAAATGGACAAAAATAAGCTATGCTTAATAAAAACAAATAAGTAACATTAATAAAACTGAGTGAAAACTGTACCTTATCGAAGACTCCTCCAATGTTTAACAGAGAAACTCGAGCCTGAAAATTAATCTGCAGCGACGTCCAAACGTGAGGCATCAACAACTGCAACAAGACAATACAGGATGTAACTCTTGTGACTGGTTCAAACCTTGACCAAGCTTGAAGACATTGGATTTACTCCCAGACGAGCCACCCTTTAAATAAAACCGGCCTGAGACTTGGCTCACTCACAGCTCCCGAGGGTGAAGCCTGGACAAACACAGTCAGCATGTGTTCGTCCCCTGAGTCCAGGACTGACCAAGCGCTTGTGCCACTGGGCCTCTTCAGAATATGGAGTAAAGGGCCCAACCCCTGTCCTCCTTCTGAGGAGCTCCCCCTGTAGCTGAGGCAACAGCACCACAGGCTCCGCAGCGGGAGAGGACCTGCCCACTCGCTCGAAGCAGAGCGGGGGAAAGGCCCTGCTGGCTGCTGAGCCTAAACCTGTCCCTAAACCTTGTCTCCGGGACAATGGTCCAAACTGGTGACAGCAGTTAGTCTTCTTGTTTATGCTTCTAACTTTTAACCTGAGCAGAAGTCGCTCTAAATGATTATTAAACACACTGGACCGTAAAATAAAAAACAGGGTTAGACCTGGTTCCCTTTGGCCTAGTCCTGTTTTAGTCCTGGTTTAGTCCTGGTCCTGACCTGGTGCAGGGGGTGCACTGCCGGCAGCTGCCTGATGGTGGCGGTGCAGCACAGCTCTGCCATCATGTGAGTGCGGAGGTAGTGCGAGTCCAGCTGGTGACACAGGAAGTCCGCCAGACGAACCCAGATCTTCGCCAGCAGCCAATCACAGCCGGGGTCAGAGGGCAGGTAGACCGGGTTCAGACGACCAGGCTCCTGCTGCAGCTGAGAGAACATCAGGCTTTAGCAGCATGAGACTGTGTCATCAGGATCAAAGACATGGAAACAGTCTGGAGGCAGCTGACATTAGCATCAGGGCTAATTCAAATACAATATGGGCAAACACAATGTTGGATTTGATTATGGTGTATACACAGTGTCATTCATTAAAACATTCTGGAAGGACTGTAGCTTCCCGTTGATCTGATTGGCTGGAACTCCTTCCAACACCTCGTAGTCCAACAGGTACAAGTTCCCCTTCTGTAACAAAAGATCAGATGAAAAGGTTAAAAAGCATCTGGACTCAGTTTTTGAAGGTGAAGATCTCTCTCTCTCTCTCTCTCTCTCTCTCTCTCTCTCTCTCTCTCTCTCTCTCTCTCTCTCTCTCTCTCTCTCTCTCTCTCTCTCTCTCTCTCTCTCTCTCTCTCTCTCTCTCTCTCTCTCTCTCTCTCTCTCTCTCTCTCTCTCTCTCTCTCTCTCTCTCTCTCTCTCTCTCTCTCTCTCTCTCTCTCTCTCTATCAACTGGTCCATCCTAAAAACAGAGAAATGTAGTTTAACTCTAGAGCAGCGGTCTTCAACTAAAATCAGCACAGGTCTGCTTAGTTAACTTTCCTCAAAAGAAAATGCTACAAAATCAAAAGAGGCCAAAGCAAAGGCTCAAGAAAAGTGCTTATGATTAGTTCTTTAAAAGCATTTAGGATTCCCACAGAAACTGACACAACTTAAGGAAGATTTAACCTGTCACTCATCTCCTTTTACACCTTTTCTGTTTTAATCATTCTGTGATTATCATTCTTGCTTTTGCTTCAACCTTTTCTGTAAGATGACCTGGATGACTGAGAACCTTACTTCACAGACATAAAAGATCAGATCCATCTAAAACCTGTTCAAATCCACCTGAAACCTGTTCAGATCTCACCTGTAGCTCCTGCTGGAGGGAGGAGCCTGCTGGTAAAAAGGGGCGGAGAATGTCGCAGGTGACGGCCATGTTTGTAGGAAGAGTTCTGATCTGACGCAGCATCAGAGGGTTTGGTCCGTTCAGAGTCTGTAGACCGAAGAACCAGTCCTCTCTCCAGTGGTCCTTCACAAACCCTAAACAAGACAGAGATCCAGCTAAAACCAGTTCAAGTCCATCTCAAACCTGCTGAATGTGTGTGTCTCACTGGCCACACTGTGGTTCTGTTCATTCAGAGCAAATAACATCTCGAGTTCAGAGAAGCTGGACCAGGACTCGGCTCGGTCTGAGAAGCCCTTCAGGTAATGAATGTTCACAGGAGAACTGAGGAGGAACAAACACACTTAAAACAAATATTCAAGGGCTGCAGACGAACTGCAGATAAACTGTACAGAAAACCTCAAAGTAAATATGCTTTCTTCTTGAAAAACAAGCGTTTTTCAAGTCAATTTAGTTGCAACAGAATCAAGACAGTTGTATGTTAATACCTGTGGTTTCAAAGATAAAAGATAATGCCGTGAGTATACTGACCTCTTGTGGCTGTAGCAGAGGTTTGGACCCAGCTCTGACAGGCTGCTGATGTCCACACAGTGAGGAGCTCCCTCCACAAACACTCTCCACCTGAAACACAGACACTCTCTCAGCGGGGGGCGCTGTGGAGCTTCTGCCCATTCCCTCTCCATGTTTACCCCTGCAGTTCCCCTCCTGTCCACTAGGGGTTACCTGAAGTTCTTCTGCCTCTGCTGCAGCTCTCTGACCCGGTGCTGTCTCAGCTGCTGCTCCGTCTCTTTGTTCAGTAAAACCACTGCAAAGAACCAGACCAGGACTAAGACCAGGACTAAAACCAAGACCAGGATTAAGACCTAAACTTGTTGTCTTGGTAAGACCAGGGTAAGACTTGAGGACAACCAGAGGGAGACCAGCGTTAAACACACTTATAGATTATAAAAAACTTTTGGAAAAAAGGTCTTACTGTGGTCCATGCGCAGTTCCACGTCTCCGTCCCTTGTCCTGATCCATCTGTCGCACATGAATACCTGTGTGTCCTCAGGTGAGTCCCTCAGGTGAACCTCCACTCGCTCACAATGCCAGTCCACATCAGGAAACCCGCTCTGAGGCTCCAGCCTGAGTCGCACCAGCAGGACTGGGCCAAGGGGAGTGCTGACCGGGATCAGAACTGAGCAGGACTGGACCAGGACCAGAGCAGGACCAGAGCAGGACCAGACCAGGATCAGAGCAGGACCAGGATCAAACCAGGATCAGACCAGGATCAGAGCAGGACCAGGATCAAACCAGGATCAGAGCAGGATCAGAGCAGGACCAGGATCAAACCAGGATCAGACCAGGATCAGAGCAGGACCAGGATCAAACCAGGATCAGACCAGGATCAGAGCAGGACCAGGATCAAACCAGGATCAGACCAGGATCAGAGCAGGACCAGGACAGGACCAGAAAAAAAAAAGAAAGAAAAGTGAAAAAGTGTTTATGGTTGGTTTAACCTATGATACAAAATGTGGGGCTGATGTTTGTGTGTAACTCACTGATCCAGGAAGCAGTCGATGGTCGCCGTTGGTGACGCTGGTGGGCGGAGTCTCTCCCGCTGAGCCAATCAGAGACAGCCACAGTCGATTAAAGGAGCCACAGGTCGGACCTGGTGATGTCTGCAACGTCACATGATACTCACAGAGACCAGACATGATCCCAGTGAGACCAGGTTTAGACCGGGCTGAACCAGAGGAGGACCAGAGTTAGACCATGGTTAGACCAGGGTTAGACCAGGGTTAGACCAGAGTTAGACCAGAGTTAGACCAGAGATAGACCAGAGTCAGACCAGAGTCAGACCAGAGTCAGACCAGAGATAGACCATAGATAGACCAGAGTTAGACCAGAGATAGACCAGAGTTAGACCAGCGTTAGACCAGAGTTAGACCAGAGTTAGACCAGCGTTAGACCAGGGTTAGACCAGAGTTAGACCAGAGTTAGACCAGAGATAGACCAGAGTCAGACCAGAGTCAGACCAGAGTCAGACCAGAGATAGACCAGAGATAGACCAGAGTTAGACCAGAGATAGACCAGAGTTAGACCAGCGTTAGACCAGAGTTAGACCAGAGTTAGGCCAGAGTTAGACCAGCGTTAGACCAGGGTTAGACCAGAGTTAGACCAGAGATAGACCATAGATAGACCAGAGTTAGACCAGAGTTAGACCAGAGTTAGACCAGCGTTAGACCAGAGTTAGACCAGAGTTAGACCAGAGTTAGACCAGCGTTAGACCAGGGTTAGACCAGAGTTAGACCAGAGTTAGACCAGAGTTAGACCAGCGTTAGACCAGAGTTAGACCAGCGTTAGACCAGGGTTAGACCAGAGTTAGACCAGAGATAGACCATAGATAGACCAGAGTTAGACCAGAGTTAGACCAGAGTTAGACCATAGATAGACCAGAGATAGACCAGAGATAGACCAGAGTTAGACCTGAGATAGACCAGAGTTAGAACAGAGTTAGACCATAGATAGACCAGAGTTAGACCAGAGTTAGACCATAGATAGACCAGAGATAGACCAGAGATAGACCAGAGTTAGACCAGAGTTAGACCAGAGTTAGACCAGCGTTAGACCAGAGTTAGACCAGAGTTAGACCAGAGTTAGACCAGCGTTAGACCAGAGTTAGACCAGAGTTAGACCAGCGTTAGACCAGGGTTAGACCAGAGTTAGACCAGAGATAGACCATAGATAGACCAGAGTTAGACCAGAGTTAGACCAGAGTTAGACCATAGATAGACCAGAGATAGACCAGAGATAGACCAGAGTTAGACCTGAGATAGACCAGAGTTAGAACAGAGTTAGACCATAGATAGACCAGAGTTAGACCAGCGTTAGACCAGGGTTAGACCAGAGTTAGACCAGAGATAGACCATAGATAGACCAGAGTTAGACCAGAGTTAGACCAGAGTTAGACCATAGATAGACCAGAGATAGACCAGAGATAGACCAGAGTTAGACCTGAGATAGACCAGAGTTAGAACAGAGTTAGACCATAGATAGACCAGAGTTAGACCAGAGTTAGACCATAGATAGACCAGAGATAGACCAGAGATAGACCAGAGTTAGACCAGAGTTAGACCAGAGTTAGACCAGCGTTAGACCAGAGTTAGACCAGAGTTAGACCAGAGTTAGACCAGCGTTAGACCAGAGTTAGACCAGAGTTAGACCAGCGTTAGACCAGGGTTAGACCAGAGTTAGACCAGAGATAGACCATAGATAGACCAGAGTTAGACCAGAGTTAGACCAGAGTTAGACCATAGATAGACCAGAGATAGACCAGAGATAGACCAGAGTTAGACCTGAGATAGACCAGAGTTAGAACAGAGTTAGACCATAGATAGACCAGAGTTAGACCAGAGTTAGACCATAGATAGACCAGAGATAGACCAGAGATAGACCAGAGTTAGACCTGAGATAGACCAGAGATAGACCATAGATAGACCAGAGTTTGACCAGAGTTAGACCTGAGTTAGACCTGAGATAGACGAGAAATAACCCTGAGTTAGACCAGGGTTGGACAAGGAAGGAGGGAGACTGATTAAATGTCAGTAATAAAAAACAGTGTCCTTGTTGTGTTTTTGTCACTTATTAATTCAGTTTGAGCAGCTGCTGTGGTTAAAGTCAGAGGCGTTACATCAAACAGGACATAATGTGTCAGCCAATCAGAAGAGAGCATTCAGTCACAAGATGGGATAAGTTCAGATAAACAGAGCACAACCTCTTTGTACTTCGTCCACAAAGGAGTCTGTGTTTACCTGATGCTGATTTGAAAAGCAAATGAGTCTTTTCATCTTAAAGGTCACTTCCTGTTCACGGTTTTCCCTGCACAGACTAACTTCCTGTTCCTTAACATTTGGTCATTCTTTTATTCACTCTGTTTACTCTAGTTCATTTACATCTCTGCCACTTTTCTGCCTTTCCTATAGTTATTGATTACTGTTTGCTTCTCGTCCTGCTCAGGTCATGTCCTTCATGCTAATCCAAACATAGACATAAACAAAACTAGACATTCTGCACCTGGGAACTTGTCCAGGGGGAGTGCTTCAACAAACTCAGAGTTCTCCTCCTGAGACCACACAAGAAGAGTTTAGAGTTCCACTGGTGTTACCCAATTGGAATCCGAACAGTATCAGTGGAATAAACAACACAGAAAGTACCAAACTACGCCACTAACATCAACAGTCAAACAAACAGCAGCGGCCATGTTGGAGGAGAGTCATTGATCAAAAGTGTTACAGTCCTGCTGAGACAGGGTCAGGTCTAGATAAGACCTGTTACAGACCAGGTCAGGTTCTCTACAACAAAATTGTAAAAATTTTGACGTAAAGCCACATCTTCTTTTTGTTTTTATAGCTAAATCCATTTTAAAACAAACCAAACTTAAACAGGTTAAACTCTTACCTTCTGCAGTGACACCTCTTTTGTTTTCAGCTGATGCTAAATGACAGCCAGAGAAAAAAGCTCATCTGTGTCACCTCAGGCCACTCCCACATCTTCTCACCTGTCCTCACACAAGCAAGAGAACAGATAATTATAACAGATTGGTTTGGCTTTATATATCCAAGATGTTTGACAGTTTTTTACTCATGGATTTATTATTGAACCTTTCAATAAACTCCAAAGTAGGATTGGTACACACAAAACAGATCTACATTTTTTATATTTTTGTTTGTTGCTGGAGATTAGTTCTGAACTGGATTCACTCACTGGCATGTGGGTTCCATAGTGTAGCGGTTATCACGTCTGCTTTACACGCAGAAGGTCCTGGGTTCGAGCCCCAGTGGAACCATACTTTTTAACCACATTTCTGCGCAAAGATTTTATCTTTCATCTCTTCCGTTAAACTCAGAAGGGTTATGTGTTTTATGCCTTTGTTTTGAGAAAGCCGACCTTCAGAGAACAGTTTAGTGTCAGTAATATGTTGTAGAGGTCACACCTGTGGTAGGCCTAATAAACACATTTACCCTGTTTTTGCTGTATTTTTTAGTTCAGTTTCAGTTCTGATTTAGACAACTGTGTTTAGACCTAATAAACGATTAGATGTGTCTGTCTTTAGGTTTGTAAACTTTCTCAAAGGCTGTGGTTTCAGTAAAGAAAACGTGGAGATGCCGGGGATTGAACCCGGGACCTCATACATGCGAAGCACGCGCTCTACCACTGAGCTACATCCCCCACAATGCATCGCACGTTCTGTTACAAAATAGATCCTAAACAGTCTCCGGAGGTGTTTCCCTCGGTGAGGATTAGGTTTTTTTTTTACTTTTGAACTTATTTATTTTTAAAACTTGGTAAAACTGAACTCACATTTCTTTGCCAGTTGTGTTCACTGCAAACATATATTTTACTGATCAATCAGCGGCACAGCACTAATATGTTTAACGACTGTAGGAGTTAAACTAAACCGTTACAGAAAGAACAATGTAATCTCCACTTAAAAATAATCTCTGAGTAAACCCAACTGAAAACTAGGAATAACCTGGTTAATATACCTCTATGGGTTTAACCGAGACTGAACCAGGAAGGAACCAAGATCTACCCAGCTCTAAACTAGGGTCAAACCCGGACCAAACAAGGAGTAATCCCTGAGAAACTGTTTTTGTAGAAGTTTCAAACATAGGCCTTTATTATGTATGTCTATGGTTTCAAATCTCACCAACCGCCGCCATTTTTGTTTCCGCAAGGCGTCGTCATTTGACTTCACATCAGCCAAAACCACGCTTGCTTTTCCAGCTTAGCTTAAGCTTACTTAGCTTAAACACCTCAACTGCTTTTCAACACGACGTTTTTTCAATTTCCACGAACTACACCTTCAAATGAATCCACTGCTACGGAGGACTTCAGTTCTCCTCCTGTTTTAAATCTTGTCGTCTGTAAATGTCCTTTTTATAGTAACGTCACTGTGAACTATGACGTAAGCTGCGATGGCCGAGTGGTTAAGGCGTTGGACTTGAAATCCAATGGGGTCTCCCCGCGCAGGTTCGAACCCTGCTCGCAGCGAAACACGACTCTTTTCATTTTCTTAACCGTGTTATTTTGGGGCTCATACTGATCAGGCCAAAATTTGCAGATGGTCAGTTTGGTCATTCTTAACTCTTAACAATATTTAAATAGATTTTTTTTCTGTCGTGCAGTATCTGTTGTTCTGACCTAATCAGGGAGTGCAGACCTGTAGCAGATGGTAAAAAAGTGAGACTAAACTAAGCATATAAACACTGAGCACTTTTAGACAAATGGGCTGATAAATATAGTTTTATTAAAGTTGATTAATGCAGCAGTGGAGCGAACATATCAGAATCTCACTACATTCTGTGGACGACCAGAAACCAAATCTCACTTAATCAAATAAAAACTAAATGGGCACTCTGGGTTAAACTCCAGACTGAGCTGTTTTTCACAGAAGCCCCACAGGGCCCAGGCCTAGTTGGCTCGTGGGACTCCTGAGGCAGCTGACAGGTACCGGTGGGACGAAGCGGGTGGTTGTGGTGGCAAAAACCCCGGTCTGGGAGGAGTTTGGTGAAGCCATGGAAAAGGACGACATCGAAGAGATTCTGGCACCGTCCGGCGCCTCAGTGCCCTGCCAACACTGTTTACAGTGGAGGTGGGAATCTGCTGGCTTCAACTGGGGATATTGTCGGAGATCAGCACCTCCAAGTCCGAGGCCATGGTTCTCAGTCGGAAAAGGGTTCAGGTTGGTGGAGGGCTCCTGCCTCAAGAGGAGTTCAAGTATCTTGGGGTCTTGTTCACGAGTGAGGGAAGGAGGAAGGAGAGTGAGATTGACAGTGCAGATTCTGCAGTGATGCAGTCGATGTATAGGTCGATCTACGTTCCTACTCTCACCTATGGTCTTAGCTGTGGGTCATGACCTAAAAGACAAGGCCACTAAAATAAGTTTCCTCCGCAGGGTGGCGGGGCGCTCCCTTAGAGAGAGGGTGGGGAGCACGGTCACTTAGGAGGATCTCAGAGTAGAACCGCTGCTCCACATCTCAGGCTTCGGGAAGTGTTCCAGGAGCGTCTTACCAGGAGGAGACCCCGGGGAAGACCTAGGACATGCTGGAGGGACTGTCTCTTGGCTGGCCCGGGAACACCTCGGTGTTGAGCTGGAGGAAGTGTCTGGGGAGGAGGAAGTCCAGGCTTAGACCGCTGCCTCCACGACCTGGCCCCGAATAAGCAGAAGAAGATAAAAGACAAAATAAATTCTCTATTGTTATAAAATCCAGACAAAACCAGTACGCATCTCCTTTTACAATCAATATTCATTTTATTTGTCATATTTTGACCGTTAACATATTGTATATCAACAATTTACAAATCCATCTAAAACCTGTTCAAATCCACCTAAAACCTGTTCAAATCCAACTAAAACCTGTTCAAATCCAAATAAAACCTGTTCAAATCCATCTAAAGCCTGTTCAAATCCAAATAAAACCTGTTCAAATCCAAATAAAACCTGTTCAAATCCAACTAAAACCTGTTCAAATCCAACTAAAACCTGTTCAAATCCATCTAAAACCTGTTCAAATCCAAATAAAACCTGTTCAAATCCAAATAAAACCTGTTCAAATCCATCTAAAACCTGTTCAAGTCCATCTAAAACCTGTTCAAATCCATCTAAAACCTGTTCAAGTCCATCTAAAACCTGTTCAAATCCAAATAAAACCTGTTTAAATCCAAATAAAACCTGTTCAAATCCAAATAAAACCTGTTCAAATCCATCTAAAACCTGTTCAAGTCCATCTAAAACCTGTTCAAATCCATCTAAAACCTGTTCAAATCCAAATAAAACCTGTTCAAATCCAAATAAAACCTGTTCAAGTCCATCTAAAACCTGTTTAAGTCCATCTAAAACCTGTTCAAGTCCATCTAAAACCTGTTCAAATCCATCTAAAACCTGTTCAAATCATAGATTGTATAAATATGGATGATATCCGCCCATTGGTCCCCTATTCACCAATATATGAATGGGCAATAAAATGGCCGTTACATCCGGGCTTTTACTCCATAGTAAAACAACAACCCCCAGAGTTGTCATGT